>OY992501.1:43454860-43703860 GCA_963921215.1 Scoparia ambigualis | reverse complement strand
GGATAATATACCCATTTTTAAGCCTCGAAATACACGATTTGTATACAAAATATTGGTCATTGTGTAGCCGGGGCATTAATCATTCTCATGTTTATTATTCAACAAACCTAAAATTTATTTTGTGCCTGACAGTAACGAAACCCATAAATTACATGAATAAAACTGTTTTGATACGTTTTATAAACAAGACAAAGCTCACTCTCATTTACTACTAAGATAAAAACCAGAACTCAACTACTTGATAATAATACTGAAGAGAGCTAGACAGAACACGTGTAAATTGATAGAATGTAGTAAAATTTTCTACGGTATAACTTAACGATTTTCGTGTTATAATTTTTTGAAGTGCAAACCTAATATCGTAATATTTGATTAATTGTATTTAACGCTTAAATAAACTCAAAGATAACGGAACGTTGAAAAAAATTATTATAACCTGAGGTAGATTTTATTCAACGTTTCGTTACCTATAACATCGTTCTTGATGGTACTATAGTGCGTAATCTTATCAAAACCTTGTACCATGACTTGATTTTGTCGATCCAAGTTCGCAAAGCTAACAGAGTTACAGTTGGCTACGCCCTGCACTCCGGGTGTATTCCCAACGGGGGGCCACATATTGCATTGTCGTGTACCATCAGCTAGAGATAAGATAGTCAGCTCTGCAGTGATTGGGGGTTCTGAATAAGAAGTGCTAGCGCTTTATTATCATTCAATATCAGATAAGAGGGCGGCAAAGCGCTAATAAAACAAAGTCCGGAATAAAAAGACTGCTGACGATTTAAACAAGTCTTTCGAAATAAAAGGTTCGTACTATGGTTAAAAAGGATTAGTTACCTTATGAATTCTGTTTGATATCGCATTTTGTAATTTTAAATTTAGTTGTTATTTTTTATAATACTTATGAGGTAGGTAATGAATATATTCAAATACGAGAATTATCTCAAATACCAAAAGGATTTGAGCTCTTAGATACAAGTAGGTACTCCAAATTTGGTCATTATGAGACCCTCATCTTGATAGGTGTAGGAAAGCAATCAAATCTAAATTAGTACCAAACTGCATGTTTATAGGTTAATCTAAGTAAAGTATTATTCAGTGTGCATCTTTATAGCTAAGAACGATCGGCCTGAGGTAATGTTTTCGGGTAACAATAGCGCATACTGGCATAATTATGTCAGCCGTTCCGCCGTTCAGCCTTTGCTACCTCACTTCTGGGTAAAGGCATCCACCGTTGAAATTAAGTCATGAGTATTGAGTATAATAAATATAATAAAAGCTCGTAGAAAAGTAGTAGACTTGGTGTTTTTGAAAAGAATTGTTACAAGCTCTGTGGATTGCCCTGATCTGCTCTCTAGAATTGATTTTCATGTCCCGCGTTGTTTGCCGCGACACGGTAATAGTAAGCTCTTCCAAGCGCCTAAATGCCAAACAAATTTGAAATTGCACAGCTTTTTATTGCGAGCTATAATGTTGTAGAAGAAACAAGTTTTTGTTTTTTAAAAATATTTATTATATACCTAACCAAACCAAACACTTTTCTTATTGAGCAAGTGGTGCCCTCCTTTAAGTATGGGACACTTAGTTAAGAACTTTCTGTAATAGCATAAGTATTGATTGTATTAGTGTACTCATAGTTGTGAGAGCCTAATTAAATAAATAAACAAATAAATAAATTATCACTACGCTTGTCAAATTCGGGTTGGTGACAAACCCGGGCTTTGCCTAACCTGAGGATTGAACCCGGGCCCTGCGACTATCGCTATCGGATCGAACGCTTTGCCACTCGACGACCGAGGAACTGTAGAAATAAGTTTTAATTGGATCAACAGAATTATCATGGTACACGAAACCGTCAATGAGATTAAATCATTAATTTAACTTTTTATTATGTAGCCTCATTATTTTTTATTCAGCATTTTGTATTAATTAAACCTTAACCCTTATCTGTGATATAAGGTAACTGTTCCCTTGAAATTATCTTTTGAGTTATACGAGATTAGGTGGTTAAAATATTGCTGGCTAAAAGGTCCAATAATAATAAAGGTCCAAATATTTTGTACCTATACCCTAACGAATATGTAATTGCAAATAGTGTTTTTTTATTGTTTGGCTTTTCTTTACGTCAAAATAAATGAACTAAATAGAAATTGTTTCTATTTTTCCATTTTTTATGGCAGGTCGTTAGTTTTTTCGAATGAATATCTAAAATAGTAGGTACCTCAACTTCATTTGACGACCTCCGTGATCGAGTGGTTAGCACGCCGGGTCTGGCGTCGAGCCATCTCCGAGGTCCCGGGTTCAGTCCCGGTCGAGTCAATTTAGAGAAAAACTGTTTTTCTAAATTGATTGATTTCTAAATTTATATATATTTATCCGTTATCTTACCATATTAACGAGTTTCAAAAGAATAGTCGTCTTGGTCTAGATAATTGGTGTGAAGGGTAAACAAATTTACTTTTAAATTTATAACTTCATTATGACAAGTTATCTTAACGTTATTTTCTTGGCTGATAAAGTAAAATAATGCCAGTATACTGTCCCACAGTGAAAATGCTTCCATCTTGGAAATCAAGACTGTTATCTTACTAGCTTAATCACCACGCTTGCCAAATGCGGGTAGATGATCAAAGACACTAATTAAAAAAAAACTTTACCTGACTTGGACATTGAACCCGAGACATTCGAACATCGGACCGAGAGCGTTATGCAACTCGGTCACTTCGGCGGTTTTTCAATCAATCAATCAGCCCGCAACCACCCACTGCTGGGTATAGGCCTCCTTTAAACTATGCAGTCCATTACGTTAGCCAAACTAGAGTGCACTTACTGGATATGCCATTTGTACCGTGTGATTTGATTCAAAATACTCGTACACTCGTGCACTATGACACATAGGTAAATCACACGAGTCAGTGCCAATTTTGTGAAAACAATGCTTTGACGGTTGATACAACCGGACCGCATGGACTGTAACCTGACAACTTGCAATCAGTAGTGTGTATCAAACGTAATTGTTCTGGACTTTACGAATAGTTTCAGCTATTCATAAAGCCAATGGAAATTCTGCTTGCGTAAATAGTCATACTGTTTCCCGATAGCTGCGTTGCATTTGCCAGTACCTATAAGTACCTATTCGTATTTATAGCTAAATGGTATTTGTAAGCACAACTACTCGTAACTTGGTTGGAAAACTTTGTGGTGCTTTCTAGGGCTTCTTTGGTAGCGTTTCATAATTTGAATCAAAACTGAATCCGTAATATGCCTTTGCTAAAGTTTCAAAGTTTCGACCGCTGACTAGGCTACGCAACGTGTCTTTTGTAGGGTTTCAAAGTTTCCACAACTGACTCATGACGTCTTTGATAATATTCTTAGAAGCTTGTATTGCTGTTGAAATCGGTACCTACGTAGCTTTTACCTAGTAAAACTTTACTAGGTAGCTAGTTGAGTACATGTGCAATTGTTATTTTCTGAAACACAAACGTGTGACAGTGGCCTGCTTTTGCGTTTCTCATTGTTTAATCTATGACTACCCTTTGGGGACAAAAGTCGAGAGTGAATGTATGTCTATATTAATATTTTAAAGAGGAAACATTTAATTATTTGTTTGTATTGAATAGGCTCCGGATCTACTAGACCGATTTAAAAAATTCTTTCACCATTGGAAAGCTACACTATCTCCTGGTGACATAGACTACCTAAATAATATTTTAAAAAAAATAAGGGATCCTTACTAAAACTCAAATAAATTCCTTAACTCGCGTGCGCTAAGAAAACTATTGATGATAGAATAAATAATGTACTATGGCTTTGCAGAACACACTATTATCTACAAAAGGTGTCGCGATAGTTTAAGTCTAACTATTTTAGTTACGTCACAACAAGTATTCTTGGGAGGGGAGTCATTTTGAAAAGAAAAGTAAAAAAAAGCATTTAATTTATTATTATATTTCTTAATAATTATATCCAACAAAGATAATCAAACTAATTCATTTACACTGAAGCCGTAGTTGTTGGTTTTGAGAGTATTTGACACGCGTCCACTTCGATCATAATGTTTAGAATGTCGAAACGCATCCAGAGCTGATATAAACGTAAAAAAGACTTTTGTTGGTTTTAAAATGTTATGAACATCAACAACATAACGGAATTCAAATTGACCTCAGTCATGTTATAACATCAACTAATCTATGAAACTAAAGTAGCCAAAAAAAGGATAAAAATCTCGTCGTCAAAAAAAACATAATCATCTCATTATCATCATCGTTTTACCAACCTTTCAAACTCATTATAACCTTTTGAAAACTTCTTGGTTGTAATTATTTTCTCAAAGAGCCATTTGCCTGCTTTTGTCATTTAATCTCTCGAAAGCCTACAAAGCTAACTTAATAATTTCTGGCGTATAATTATAATACTTGATAATGTTTTTGAAACGCCGGATGGTAAGTGACACTAAGGTTGAACGTGGAAGCGAACTCAACCCAGAACCCTCAACCATAATGAGGAACTGGCTATCTCAGCTCAAAGTGACAGAACACAGCAATGATTATACTACTAACATTGTTGTTGTTATGTACCCTACCACTAACCATTTTTATTTGTTTCTTACGGGTAGGCACTTGGCCTTCATCTCACCTGATGGTAAGTGACGATAAGGCCGAATGTAAGCGCGCTTTATCCCGGAACCTCAATATCAGGAACTGGCTATATCTCTAAACTGTTACTAAACTTTAAGGCTATTGATATTGTTCTTGTGGAGCCATACTTTAGATAAGATGATAGTAGCTAGCCAGGCGGGCTTAACAAGCCCTACCACCAACCAAACCAAGTAAACAAAGATGTACCCCCCTGGAAATCGAACCCATAGGACCTCTGGGTATAAGACCGATAGTTTTTTTTATAATATAATGGTGGCTTAGTCACTAAACCACAGAGGCAATCCCAGGACCTCTGGTATAAGAACGGATGGCCACGTAAAACCATGACAGCGCGGTAAATAAATCGATAGGAATACGTTTGTACTATGTGGTGAGTATTGTACCCATCCATTAAAACGCCTCACAGAAACTGCAACCCCACAAACATTGTAATATTAATGGCCAAAGTCTTGTATTATTACTGCAATAAGCGCCTTCGGATTTGGCTTAACTTCGAGGTCAAACGGTGTTAGTAATGAATTAATAATTATATAAGGCCGGAGGGCTGGGACATAGTGCTGTGCCAGAGAACATCCCTCCTATAATATTCATGGGCTGGGAGTGCGTCCCGCGAATTATGATGTAGGTGAAACATTAAACTTAGCTACTACACTACAAACAGTACCAGAGGTTTGTCGTGTCGTTTAGTTAATAAATATATAAATGACATACGACCTGCCATGCAGTACATATTATAATGCTGGTAAGTACGATGAAGAGTCTTGCAAATAGCGATATGGCAATACTGCCGTGCGTCACTTTGTTCGCATGAAACACCCGTGTCCCGTGAGAATTTTAGAAAATCTCGTCTTATCTCTTTCTTGTCTACATTTATTACGTCATGAAAGGGATCTGCCTGCAATCATTCCAGCGTTTTGGACCAGCTAATCGTTCTTCATACAGGACTTCTTGTTTTTATTAAAATGTATAGATAGAATATGGAACGTTATTTTGCTTGATGTTACTTTCTCAGAATAAATTAGTATAATGGCGACCCGTGTTGATTGTTGCAGAAATATGTATATAGGACCACTCACGTCGGATAAGAATAATTTAATTTAAACTTGTTTGAAGCCACGGTTGTTTGTTTATTTTATGTGCCAGGTCAACCTTATCCGGGGATTTCCGGTTTACGTGTTATAAAAATTTAAATACACGCCTTAAATATTTATAGAGTTATAACATATTATGTTTTCTAAATTACTTTTTAGACCATACCCCTTGTAAGGGGTTCCAATCATAAAATTTAAAATAAAGCCAATGAAGCCGTATAATTCAATCCGGTCCTTTTTTATTTTACAGCAAGAAAACGCTTGCTCTTATATTTTCACCTGAGAACCTAGACAAGTTGCATAATGCCAGGAATTATTGATGTAGGTATGGGACATGTCAACGATACGTCATCTAGCGAACGCTAAATTGGTAATTTCAAAGATTAAAGAGTATCCACAAAGATTTTTTATCGGTGATCAGGACCTAGTTGTTCCGATTATGTAAATGATGGCCATTGCAATAATAATAAAACTTACTTAACATCGTTTCATTTTATATTTTTCGTCTGCAAGCAAAGTTAATAACTATGAATATTGAAACCATGATCATCCTACTCCTCTTAATAATGATTGATGACGTATATTATTCACTTCATTAAATGTAGGAAGACCATAGATTCCAATTATTTTACATACATACATACATTCATATAATCACGACTATTATCCTACAAGGGTTAGTCAGAGACTAGGCAACGAGGACTGCAAAAGCAGTCCTCTGCCATAGTCCACTTTTCACCAAATAGCGACTGCACATGTGTTCAGCGTGACAGGCGGTTAGCCCATCGCCTCTCTAAGCTGTTGGATGTAAGGGCAGTCTTTAGTCCGTTAGTCGCCTTTTAAGACACCCAAAGGAAGAGGGGGGGGGGGGGGGGGGGTAGTTGTATTCTTTCACCGCTACGCGACACGGTTAATCTAATTATTGTGGTTACGTTAAAAATACAAAATTAAATTTATAAAAAGAAAACATGTAACTTCTAGATATTATTATTGGAATGGCCATCATTTACTTAATCGGAATCAGTAGGTCCTGATCACCGATAAAAAAATCTTCGTGTATATAATTTGTGGCACATTATTCTTAATTTGTTAATTCATCATATAATCTACGGTAGCGATCGACTAGAGTTAGTATCCGCCAAGTATCTGTAAACTTGTCTACCAACTTACTATTGATAAAAGGGAGCGATTGAAAATTGTCTAGGAGGGCAGATCTTCCTCAACTGCTAAAGAACTATCTACCGGAACAACACAATACTATTTTATTTATTTACTAGCGGCCGCTCGCGGTTTCGCCCGCGTGGTTCCCGTTGCCGTAGGAATATCGGGAAAAAAAAGTATCCTTTATGTTAATCCAGGTTATAAACTAATTAGAACGTGTTGTAGTTGTAATAAAGAAAGCGCTGTGAAAAGAATTGAATTTTGATTTTTTAGCGAATGTTCGGCCGAAGTTTTCGGTTTTAAGCACATTCGACCCATCTCTAGTATATACCTACGTATTAGTAAATTTTTCAACGTTTCGTTATCTTTGTGGAAATGCTGGTAGCTATAGTCAGACGGAATAAAGACGAGCCTTACCACCAGTTAAACTTTACATTAACATTAACTTTTTTTGTTTTGTTATTAAGAGAAAGAAATAGACTTAGCTTAATTGCAAATCGTTGACCAATAACAACGTATTTTCCTACGCAGGTATTCGTTGATATGGAGATATTCTACACCGCGCCTCCTCCACCGATCCTGCCGCCGACCGAGGACTTGCTGTGCCGCGGCGAGGTGACATCCGTCAGGAGCTCTTACCAGAGTTCAGATCAGCCTTCGATCCACGGCTCTAGACCCGGGTCCAGACCTGGATCCGTCCATGGGTCCCAAGGGTCAGCTCACAGCTCAGCCCCGTCCGATGAAGATAATGCTCTCGAAGATATAGAGCGTAACATTGCGAGCCTCGAACGCTCCCTGCAAAACAAGGAGATAGTGGTAGACTTCGAATCGGGCGATGAGACACGTGGACACAAATTGAAAATTGTTGGAAAACGCTTTCTGAGGTAAGAAATAGATTTGTTAAGTTGATTTGTCCTAGAAATACGTGTAATAGATCTGCAGACAACAAATAGAATAAGTTTTGATTTATGGATCGTCATTGTATAAAATCGCGTAGAATGTGCAATCTTGATAGTTAAAAGGCAGACTTCAAACAGAGGTAAATAGCGATATTGATAAATGTTACTTTAAATTACATACCTACATTAAATTTCTCTAATTAAGCTTTGATCCCTAGATGTTTGTCAGATTGTATCACAGAACAGAAGACCTCTTTCTTCTGTTCGATGGTTAGTACCTTTCTAACATTATGGTCATTCCTATACCTATTTATATTTATTTGAAATAGGATATTAATTGTGGGTCATTAATATTTGTGGAAAAATACGATTCATTTTATAAATAAAATTGTACCGAGGCAGTATGGTGTTACATGAAATATTGTATGAAAAAGTTAATAAAGGTTCAACGTTTGTTTGTTATAAAGACTGAAATACTTTTTTAATTATTAGTCTATCTGGCCCTTGTGTACAGCATGACGGAAGCCACTAAATGCTTTTTAATCAAACTTGGCAAAGTTAGAAATAGCTAACGTATTGCAGAAAAGTTAAAAACATAGCGACTCCAAGAACAAAAGAAAAATAAGAATAGGTAACCTGGCATAGAAAAAATCTTAACTGCATCCCATGCTATAAGTTACATGTTATTAAAACTTTATAGGTACAAATTTCAAAAACAGGGTATAAATAGACCCGTAACGAAGTCGAAAGCCACGCATTCACCCTTTAACGGGCAGAGGGACGTAATATTCACACCATATTTTGAATTTTATACAATTGAGATAAGGTCAAAATTTTAACATGCTGTGCCCGTTGAAGGGGTCAATCCAGGATTACGAATATTTTTCTGTACTGGACCATACCTGGGAACCGTATGGTTACGAAGATTATCAAGTGTCAAAGTTACAATATATTTTTTTTAATTATTGCTGTATTTATCAATTTTAAAGAACTAATTTCAAGTTCCTAAACTTTCTTCAAAAGAAACCATCACCCGACTATTACCCGACTCTTTTACACGCGTAAAACATTGCGTGCTGCAAAAAACAGCTGTTCAACAATATTTAAAAAAAAAATTGTTTCCCAGAAAATATTTCTGCTCTATCCCAACTAACAATTAGGCTGATAAAAATCCTAAATACAGTTCATTAACAGCTAACGACTTTATAGGTGATGATTACAAATATGTATCTAGCTGTATTTCAGCAAGAATGGGTAGTTTAGTACAGTCCAGCTGATTTACCGTTGTATACAGACGAAATTATCACGTTTTGCTTATAAAGAGTATTTTGGAAAATACTAAAATACAGCATCTAGTGTGAAAATATTCTATAAGCAGAATTATAAGACTACAGCTACCTAACGACTGGATGTAGCTCTTGATTTATACTTTTGTAAAATTTCCTTCTGTATATCAGCATTAAATACTGCTATTATCTGGATATTGGTGTGAACTTACTCTGTTGTAATGCCATCATATTGGGCTTGATAGTAACTGATCAATGGTTATTTTGGAAACACTTTTACATTAACGCTCTTTACTAAAGTGTAAATACACTCCTTTAGCTGTGTAAAAGTTTAGTCGTACTCTATTTTAAAGCTGACACGATGAGTATAGGTTTAACCTATAGTTCAGCTTTTGGTGTTAATAGGGAATAACAGAAGAAGATAATAGAAAGAAAACACTTTACTTCTGAAAGTGTTTATATAGACAGTTATACAGATTATCTTCTATCGTAAGGTTATTATTATTTCAAAACCAATGTAGCTTGTAAAATCGATACTTTGCCCTTCATACATGATGATCCGGATGTACTATACAGTAATCTCTTTGATTTAATAAAGACAGAATACAATCAAGTGTTTACATCTAAAACAATTAAGTTTTCACAAAAACTTAAGTTCTGTGACTGGGCCACGACTGGTATTTATAAAAGTAGAAATAAACTGTATGAGTTATATAATTTAAGACAATATAATCAAAATTTAAATTTTACAGAATATGTAAAAAATTACTCTAAATTGTTTAAGAAAGTGTGCACACTAGCAAAATCTAACTTCATTAAAGATAAAATTAAAAAATCTAATAATAAAATAAAAGCCACTTGGGATATCATCAACCGTGAAACTGGTAAATTAAAACCACGGGACAACACTTTTACTCTAAAAGTTAAAGATAACCTTATCAATTCAGATGCACAAATTGCTAACATTTTTGATGATTTCTTTATAAATATACCTGTGGTAACAACCTCAAATTTAAATTCATCACCAGTGGCGGCACAAGCCTTTCTCGAACAACATGTACCCAAATGTAATGTTTCTTTTAATTTTCAATATATTGACTCTAAAAATATTATTAAAACTTTTAAATTACTAAAAATGAAAAACACAGGTGATTTGTGGGGCATGTCTATAAAGATAATTAAAAATATTATATATTCTATTGCACCCTATCTTGCTGACATATTTAATAAGTGTGTTGATAAGGAAATCTTTCCTGATCTTATGAAGTTTAGTAAGGTTATACCTATATTTAAATCGGGAAATAAAGAAGACCCCAGTAACTATCGACCAATTTCAATACTACCAGCACTTAGTAAAATTTATGAAAAAATTATTCTCGAACAGTTAGTGGAATACTTTAACTTAAATAATCTTTTACATAGTAAACAATTCGGTTTTACTAAGGGTCGTTCCACTACTGACGCAGGTGTAGCTCTAATAAAACATATATTTGATGCCTGGGAGAAGTCTCAGAACGCTCTTGGAGTTTTTTGCGACTTGTCCAAAGCTTTCGATTGCGTTGAGCACCGGACACTGGTGATGAAGTTAAATCACTATGGTCTCAAAGGTCTTGCGCGTAATTTGATACAGTCGTATCTTAGTTCTAGAACACAAACTGTCGACATTAATGGAACTAAGTCATCCGGTTCTCATGTAAAAATGGGAGTTCCACAAGGGTCAATTCTTGGCCCTTTTTTATTTTTGATATATATCAATGACTTGCCATTCTTTGTAGAAAACTTCTGTGATATTGTATTGTTTGCAGATGATACTTCACTCATTTTTAATGTGAATAGATGTAAGAATAATTATGACGATGTTAACAATGCTCTCTCAGAGGTACTCAGTTGGTTTAGTGCGAATAATTTACAGCTAAACGCTAAAAAAACGAAATGTATTAATTTTATACTACCAAATGTCAAGACCGAACAAACCGATGTTAGAATGAATGGTGTTAAATTAGATTTGGTAGACTCGACAGTTTTCCTAGGGATAACCCTTGACTCAAAACTCCAATGGAATCCGCATATATCGAATTTGGCCGGCAAACTCAGTTCAGCAGCATATGCGATTAGAAAGATTAGACAACTAACAGATGTAGAAACTGCTAGGACTGTTTACTTTAGTTATTTTCATAGTGTCATGTCGTATGGCGTCCTTCTGTGGGGAACAGCGGCTGATGTTAAAACTATATTTATTTTACAGAAACGAGCAATAAGAACCATTTATAGACTGGGATCGCGAACTTCTTTGAGAAATATTTTTAAGGAAGTTGGTGTTCTTATTGTTGCATCGCAGTATATTTATAATTGTATAGTTTTTGTGCGTTGCAATATTAACACTTTTTCTAAACACGGTGATGTACACAATTTCAATACTAGAAATAAGTCAAAACTAGTAATGCCACTGTTTAGGTTATAAAAGGTTCTCGGCTCTTTCTTGGGGCAAGGTATACACTATTATAATAAAATACCAAGTACTATACTAGATTTACCTTTAGATAAGTTTAAGAATCATGTAAAATCTTGTTTACTTAGGAAAGGTTATTACACAGTCAAGGAATATTTAGAAGACAAAACAGCCTGGTTATAATAATATATTTACATTGTTTTTTTTCTTAATCCATTGTCTTTTATGACATTACATAACTGATTGTATAATTTGGTAACGACATGTTGTTTTGTAAATGTCGTTACTTCTATATTATTTTAAAGCTGTGGAGTTTCTTGTGCCCGTTCTTCTCCACAGCTAAAAGACTTCCTGAATGGGTGGGGTGGGTGGGTGGGTTCCTATGCCTATCCATCCATCCATAAAAAAATAAATTTAGACGATTCAAAATGCTTAATTTAAGCTAACTGAATAAAGATATATTGATTTTGATTTTTTGATTTTGATTAAAATTGTAACCCTAAGTCGCTGTAGTATTGACTTGATATAAACTTGTAAACAGCCACTGTAATCATTATATTCTGATACACAGAAACTATTATTCTCTAAGCTATTATGCATTCTAACATTATGCCATATTTCAACAGATAGCTTCCTAATAGAATTCTAAAAATGATACGACTGTCTATATTTGGAACGCCATTAAAACCTAACCTATGAACTTGATTTTATAATACACAGACATTTTAGTTGTTAACTTTGTAAATTTCGAAGACAAATGCAACTGAATTGGTTTATTATCAATAGAAAAGCATTAGTAATATATCAGACTCGATCTTAGGTCGATTTGTTACGAAAAATAGTTACATTCATTTTTAAACATTATTACATTTTTGGGTATAATATGTTTCTTTTAAGGGCGCGTGAGTTTTTTGTATATTTTATCTATACACTTTCACGGAAGATTAGAAGCCGCAAGCAAAATACAACAGATAAATTAAGATGCATCCTTAACCAATAATTTGTAATAAATGTCATGGCCCGGCGCCAATAGCATAAAGATTAAACGAAAGAACAAGAATAACATAAAGATTAAACGATATTTATTATTCCTTTAAGACTTTAAAACGCTGATTTGTAGAACTGTAGCGGTCTAATGGATTATAATTATGTCCTTAGTCAGATTTCACTTTGGGTAGTACTGCGATAATACAGATGTTTACCAGCTGTTATTACACTTAAGGCTGTGAAGTTTGGGGCCCCTTTTGGAATCATAAGGTCTGTATAGCTGGCTATTCATCCTCTGTACAGTAAGGTTACAGTGTTAAATATTTAAATTTTGTATACTACAGCTTTTATACAGTTCGAAATGCTAGTTGGGATGTTACTTATTTTGATGTACATTATGCGCATATTTCGGTTTCGACACTGGTCTTTCTACACCCTGCATACAATGGCCAATTTGGTCTGGACTTATCGGAATAATGTTAAATCTGTGGCAAATCACCGAAATACCTACGTAATACCTACACCTACGTTAAACTCAAACTGCGCACATCTGTGTGTTATGAAAACTATACGGTATACGACAAGGTAGCAGTCCAAAGTGTAGCTAATTTAAGTACAAACAATTAGTTTACTCGGACTTTATAATTACATCGGACTTCATAGTTTTACTATCAAGCGTATTAGCATGTGATAGTACCTGCCTACGTACTGGTAATACGTAGAACTCAAAGTATACAAAAACACATTTGACTTTGTACCGTGTTTTCATAGACTTACAGACTACTTTAGTATGAACAAGTTTGGTTATTTCGGTTCTGTGGTTCATCTTATGTATTGTTATCGCAAAATATCGCACAGTCTATGCTCGATTCTGTCAAATTTGACGTTGACAGTTAGTGTCAAAAAGCTGTCAAAAAAATCAAAGACTGAGGGGTTAAACATTATAATAGTATAGATATATATTTTATTAGTATGATTAGCTGAGACTTGTGCCCAGCAATGGGAAGTAGAGGCTGAAATTTTGTTGTAATTATTATTATTTAAATATTTATTAAAACCTAATTTAAAAAAGACAAAGCTATAAGAAGCCTAACTGCACTAATTATAGTTCATTACGTACTAGATAAGTATTAAAATAAATATATTTTTTAATATTATACTGATGTAATGTTAACATACAGTATAATAATGTTATCTTTAACAAACAGTATCCATATCCATTGAATGACAATATATCCATATTTTTTATCCTTGTCCACTTTTTTAGATAGGTACTACTTAAGGGAACACTTTATGTGATTATACTTTTGGCTAATGTGCAATTTAACCTGTTCCTTTAAACGATAAAATACTGTAACTGTTTTGTAAAATGCTGTTTGTCTATCCAATAAAGGAATTTAACATGAAATCCCGAAAAATAGCACTACCTACTGGAGGTATCACTGGATATAACACATATGGATTACGTTAAACTCAACGTAAACTTGTCGCGTAGCGGTAAAGGAAAACTACCATCCCCTCTCTTCCCTTGGGTGTCGTAATAGGCGACTATAACGGACTAAAGACTGCACATACATCCAACAGCATAGAGCGGCGATGGGTTCATCATTTGTCATGCTAAATACGTGTGCAGTCGCTATGGTGAAAAGTGGACTATGGCAGAGGACTGCTTTTGCTGTCCTCGTTGCCTAGTCTCTGACGAACCCTTCGGGGATAATAGTCGTTAATTATGTACGTTAAACTCAAACTGCGCTATTGGCTAGTGTTGGTGTCGTAATCTCCACGGGGCGCCGCAACGTGCGAGTGCTGAGATTTAGCGCATTCGACGTTAGATCAAGTGCTTGCCGCGCATCTCTGATTTTTGCGCCTAAAGCCTAAGCTTTAAACCTAAGTTTAATCTGATGCCTTATTGAACTTTTGGCCTATGGTCTTATATTGTCTGGTGGGTCACAATTTTATTTTACTAGACTTTATAGGGAGAGCAATTACGAGTGGCAAAAATAATTTCATTTAATTTTTTACCTTCTTTGCTATTGTTTTAAAAAAAATTAATTGAAATTGAAAACGACGTAATTACGTCGTTTTACCATGCTGGCCTTTGACTTCAGTTACAATGGAAAATAAACTAAATGGGATGATTTTGCAGCAGTGCTACTGGGCACTCAGCATAGACTCTTGGAATAAACCTGGCGTTTAAGAATTTGAAAATTGCATGAGACAGTACCAGTAGGTAAGTAAATTAACTATCTAATGAAGTTGGAGATGTTAAACTTTTAAACGGGCACAGCAAGGAAACGCACTTAAATACACACAACTGTACACTCATGTGAATTAGCATAAAGGTTTAATTTTAATTTTCTACTTGCCTTTGTTTGCTTACTTCGTTTTGTAAGACCTCTTCTCTTCTAACCTATTCTATTTTTTTACGTTGACTGCCTCAAAATCTGTGATTGATTGTCTTTCACTGCTACATCGGTTAAAACACATATATACGTAAACCTATTGTAAAATATGTAGAGTTACAAAAAATGTTGGTCATAGTTTTCACATACTTATTCATATTTGTTTTACATGTCACATGGTATTTTAAAATGGTGTATAACATACTCGTAATTATTATAGTACGCATGGAAAACAATAGCTTACAACTCACAAGAAAACATTTTTTATTATGAATGGGATTAATCAATACATACATGTAAGTACTTACATGTAATCACGACTATTATCCCCGAAGGGTTAGTCACAGACTAGGCAATGAGAACCGCAAAGGCAGTCCTCACTATAGTCCACTTTTCACCAAACAGCGACTGCACATGTGATCAGCGTGACAAGTGGTGAGCCCATCGCCGCTTTATGCTGTTGGATGTATGTCCAATCTTTAGTCCGTTAGTCGCCTTTTACAACACCCAAGAGAAGAGAGGGGATGGTAGCATTCTTTCACCGCTGCGCGACAGTTAGTTAGTTAATTAAATAGTTATGTAACTATTGTTTTATGTTATTTTTACTAATCTTGTTTGTACACTGAATCGGAGGGAGAAGTACCTAAGTCTCCGCTCTTTAATTACCGAAACCGGACGATTTTCATGTTAAATTACTAAATAAAAAGTACATTATAAAAGATATTTATGTTAAATAAGTAACAGTATTATACTTTATCACAAAACTGTTTGTTTTATGCCCTTCTGCATATTATTCGCTGAATATTAAAATGAGGGGTGCTCGAGCGGAATTTTAATTCAAGCTACATAGTTTCGACGAGGGCGGCATTACTAACTCACGATAAAATTATTATCCTTGTAAGATAAAGGTCGGAACTTATATAACCGGGCACAAATGCTAGCTTTAAACTTTCATTAGTGTATATTAAATACTTGAGTATACGCCGAGCAACATCATTGATATTTAAACCGACTTTATTTGCGTGCAATAAGGACCTTCGTTTGGAAGTGTGTTTCAGATCTAGGGGCACGGCGTGCCCCCGCAAATTCGAGCAAAAAAGCGGCACGGCCGATTTATCTTTTTCTCGAAGCAGTTTAGGCCAATTTCGACCCACTATTACTTCGTTGTGAATAAAACTAGAAGCCTGAATTTTCAGTAACGAAGCAGGCATTGTATGAACACGGTATATTTCAAATTTCATTCAATTTGAACCAGTAGTTTGAGAATTATAACTAGTCAAAGTCTCTTAATTTTGTCACTCACTGACTGACCGATCATCAAAACTCTAAGGCACTTCTAGCAGACATAGATGCTTCAAATTTAGAATACAATTAAATGTGTATAAATCAGAAAAAACTAAAATATTTTGCAAGTTCTGTCAAGTTTTCTAGATACATCAACTGCATAAATAACTTTGTAATCCCATATAAATATATAGGATTACAAAGTTGCATTTGCAGTGAATGAATCAGTGTACCTGTAGATTTATACTATATAATGGAATATCCGTTGTTGGTATTCAACAAGTAGAAGGTACCGAAACGGAAAAAATAGGACTATCTATGAGATGCCATCAAAAACATACTTACTCAATTTTTCTACCGTAAAAAGTTGTGAGATCCATGTAGACAATACCAAGTCGGTTGACTTGGCAATCGCACTGAACAATCTAATTTAATATAAAATATGTATTACTTGTGAGATACATTGTGTTTTCATGCGATGGCTAAGTCAACCGACTTGGTATTACCTATTATTACCAACATGAATCTCACAACTCTTTACGGTAGAAAAACTGAGTTACGAGGCTTGGTTTTTTTATAAGTATGTTATTATGGCATTATTCTTAACTGAACATTGATATTTATAAAAATGTTTTCGTAGCTGTTAACATTGAATTAAGTTCATTACGCTAACGAAGTTGAAGGACATTTTAAGCGAGGAACGCTTCCTTCGACCAATGGCAGAGAGTTAACTAGAGAATTCATTAAACAATAATGATTTGCTCATCGCAAAACTTGTGGTCCCAAGGAATAATGTCATATGTGCGATACAACTATCTTGCAGATATGACGTTATTTTTCGGGACCGTCTCGCACTGAGTGTTTGCGCCATTCCGTCCGTTTTCTGCTTGTGATGGATCATGCCGCTCTCGCGTCTGTCATATCCACCAGCCTTTGAACGGCAGCAAACG
This sequence comes from Scoparia ambigualis, assembly GCA_963921215.1. Classification (NCBI taxonomy): domain Eukaryota; kingdom Metazoa; phylum Arthropoda; class Insecta; order Lepidoptera; family Crambidae; genus Scoparia; species Scoparia ambigualis. Next base: position 43,686,693 of record OY992501.1, on the reverse strand, counting down.
GGGTGTTGGTTCACATTTGTTTTTCATGTCTGGTTTTATGACAGTTGACAGGACAAGTCGTCTGCAATATACGCAAATGGGAATAACGATGATGATGAACGATTTTGCTGCTATTTTTATTTTTGTATGTAGCTTAGCATTGTGCACGCAAAATAGTGATTTAAAGAATAATAAATAACTACACATATATAAATATGATTTAATGCAAAAGTACTTAGTAAAGGCATCCTACGCATACCTTTTATACCCGATGTTTCGACCGGGTTGCACCCGGCCGTGGTCACGGGCTGACTGCTGTCGCGGTGTATAGGGTCCGTTGGCGCCGAGGAGTCTATAAAAGGTACCTAATGCGAAGGGTCACGGACGAGTAAAAGAAGAGGACTCCGCACCGCTATATAGGTACTGACAAGTGAAGCAACCTTAAGGCTGGCCTCACACAGCCGGAATCGCTTTCTGAATTAAGAATCTGAATTCAGATTCTGAATTCAGAAAGGCCGGAATACCATACAATATCAGTATGCTCCACACACATGCTGATTTTTTCAGAATCTGAATTTCTCAGATCGATCTGGAAGAATGAGCTGACGAGCGTCCGGAATTCCGTGTCTGAATATTTAAGATTCTGAATTCAGAACGCGCGTATTCCCATACATTTTATATGGAGCGGCACACACATGCTGGAATTCAGATTCTGAATTATTTCAGTGTTGCCATTTTTAGTAGGATCCTGCTTTTTTAGCATTTTTAAAAGTAAATTTTAGATATTCAGTTTGTATGTTATCTTATTGATACCTTGCTCTAATAGTGTTTAATTTTCGATGTAATTCAACTCTCAAAAATTATAAAGGTAAATATAGCAGTTTTGGTGCATTTTTATAAACAACGCTTAGCAGTTTTAGCAGGATTTACCATAAATTTTTATTTTTATATTTTATTCTTATAAAATTTGATAGCAATATAAGCTTCTATTGAAACTCGTTAATATGGATAAATATACATAAACATAGAAAAACACCCAGACCCGAAATCAATTAAGAAAATCAGTTTTCTCTAAATTGACTCGCCGACCGGGAATTGAACCCGGGAACTCAGAGATGGTGCGACGCCAGGTCCGGCGCGCTAACCACTTGACCACGGAGGATGTCAATTGGTAGGAACAGCGAAAAAAAAATGACAACCCTGGTTGAAACAGCAAGCGGTTAACATCTCGGAGACGTTTGCTTAGGCCGGGAGTCACAAGACTACTGATCAATCTGAATTTTTAAGAATGTGTGAGTCAAGGTGCCGGAATTCAGAATCTTAAATTCAGATTCTTAATTCAGCAAGCCATTCCGGCTGTGTGAGGCCAGCCTAAGGCCAGGTATTCCGAGCGCTTCTCTGTCGCTCTCTTGACGGTACGACGGTAAAGGACGGGTATAACTTCAGCGAAGCGGCGAGAATAGGCACGTTTTGACGGGTATAACTGCAGCGAAGCGGCGAGAATAGGCACGTTTTATAGGTTTTTTTGCCTATAAAAAAAATTAAGTGAAATAAAAAAAATGTGTCTTTTGCATTCACTAGATAATAAAAAGTTTCTTCTGTTGGTAAAAAAATTAAGTCATTTATGAATGTATTATCTGACTTACAGCTCTTTTAAATGTTGAACAGATCTTTGATTTTTTTTTCTATCGAGTGAAGTATTACCAATCATATTTCTGTCTTTATGAGTCACTAGATAATATGGTCAACTATATTATACATGAATTTTAGAATTGTATGTTTTATATTGGTGGCGGTACAATCAATCGAAATTGTTAAAAACGGTAATATAGCGCCTTAATGCTAGTGTGTGTGCGGTCACGAAGATGGTTGACATCACAATGACGGCCGATCGGCTTACCTTTATGTAATGGTGTGCCGTATTTACATAATAAAACACTGGCTTTGTACATCGCGTCAATGTAAAAGTAGTGACGCGGAGTCCTTCGTTTTTTACTCGTCCGTGGCGAAGGGTATAAAAGGTAGTAGAATACCTTTACTAAGCAGTTTTGCATTAAATTCTGTTTACATAATCATATACCTAATATGTCGCATAATTATACGTTTATATGTATATGTGGCATCGTGGAACGCGAAAATTTTAAAATGTACTACTCTGTCAAAAAAGTACCGGGAAAAGATCAATATTACACAAAATGTTAGTTATTCATCCAAATTTATTTTATCCCCTTCAAAGTATGCTTCTTCAGAAACGATACACTTACACCAACGAATAATTCAATCATCAAAACATTTTTTAAACGCTTTTTCCGGAATTGAGATCAGTTCTCGCCGCGAATTCTCCTTTATGTATTCTACCGAATGAAAACGGGTGCCACGAAGTGGTAATTTGAGTTTAGGAAAAATAAAGAAGTCGGCTGGAGCCATATCTGGTGAATAAGGTGGTTGCCCGATGGTATTTTTTGAGTTTTTGGTCAAAAATTTGTTCACAATGATGGCTTCGTGCGAAGGAATTTTCGTGGTGCAAAATCCAAGAATTTTCTTTCCACAAATTTGGCCTTTTTCGTCGAATTTGCTCTCTTAAACGCCGCATAACGCTCAAATAATATTTTTTATGTACCGTTTGACCTTCCGGCAAGAATTCCGAGTGCACAACACCGCATTAGTCAAATGACTTTGACTATTCTTCGACCGACTTTGGAGTGGTTTTTTGAGTTGAGGTTCAGTCGGAAGGCGCCATCGCCACTCCGATGCTTGTTGACTAGTTTGCATGTCGAACTCGTAAACCCACTTCTCGTCACCAGTAACAATGTGTTGCATGAATGTTGGGTTGGAATTGACTCGTTCTAGCATGTCTTCAGCGACTCTTATTGCGATTGAGTTTTTGGAGAAAATTCAGGTCTTTTGGGACTAGCCGAGCGGCAACATGTTTCATAACCAAGTGAATATTTAAAATTGTACGGATCGACTCGTGAGAGACAGAAAGTTCAGCGGCTATCTCTCTCAAACTTGAATGAAGATTTTCAGTCACCATTTCCTTCACTTTTGCGATGTTAACTTCAATTGAAGACGTTGATGGCCTACCAGAGCGAAGCAAATCTTCCATCACATCTCGACCGCTTTTGAACGCTTTGTACCACTCATAAGCACGTGTTTTTGATAAAGTCGATTTACCGTAAGCTTTCTGTAACATTTTCAGTGACTCCGAACACGAAATTCCATTGGCGACGCAAAATTTAAGACAAACTCGTTTTTCGATTGTTTTTGTCCAATTTGAAATTCGTAATACACACTACATATAAACTAACTAAAAACAGCACTGTATTTAATCTAAATAAGAGATGCAACTCAAACTCCGCTCCAAAATGGATAACAGTTGTGGCAATCTAACAACAAAATTAACATAAAATTGAATTTAGAATCATAAACAAATCATCCGTCCCCAAAACTTTTTTGACAGAATGTATAATAATTAACAAGCAGTTTCGTCTTAAGGGGATCTTGCACGAAATTGTGGAAATTTACATATTTTTAAGTCACTAGTACTTTGCGCTGAATTAGTTAAATACATTAAAAGAACTTACGTAAGTTAGCTTGATTATTGCACAAGGTCGTGGCCTTGTTGAAATTTGAAACAAATTGTTTAAACAATAACAAACAATACATAAATCTAATGACTCCTAAAAACATTTTTCTTCGACAACTTTCTTAATTTTACGCATGAAACAATATTTGTATTGATATTCCGCAGGTCGCCCCCATCTTAAAAAAGTAAATTTTATTTTTTAACACAAGCGCGTGATGGTTTTGTACATTTTGCAGAATAAAAACATTGCTCTAATCAATTTACTAGGTCTGAAACTTCAAAGCAGAATTGTTCTTATTTTAAATATTATCATGATTAATTTTGCTTTGAAGAACATTATGAGACTTATGTCAGTTTTTGCGATTGCGCGGCTCCGCGCGGTGCCCTCTTAAACGATTGTTAAATAAAATATTCTTGCGGATGTTGAAGGTGTAGGTAATTCCTAATAGCTTAAGAAAGTGACTGTTGTGCGTTACAGATGATAACTACATATAAAAATTAAATATTAGGTCCTTACTTAAGAAATTGGCGTTTTGTAAGGGAGGAACATAAAGTCGATTTTTTTTTAAATATAATATATTTATTTAATCAAAATATCTACCATTGCTATCTATGCACTTTGGCCATCTCATAGGTAGTTCATTGATTTCTTTACTAAAAAAAACCATTCAGACGGGAATCTATAAAATCTTTGAAGGCGCTTTGACTGCCCTATCGGAGTGTGTGGTCTAGCGTTGTCCTGAAGCAACAAAGTTAAAGTCAAATTATTTAATCAATGTTAATCTTTACAGGCACCTATTGACGTCAATACTAATAAAAAATAAAAATAGTTCACTAACTTGTAGTTAAGACTTAAACGAACTATAATAGTCTGTGCCAGACAAACGCGCATCGATACCCCTAGTACCACTGCACGCCGAAACAGGATCGCGTCGAACCGAAATATTAGCCGTGGCGATAGAATTCTGTGTAAACAAACGTATCTTGGTACGGGACAAAATGGCGGGCAAGTGTCTCTCCCCTAGCGGCCCAAACGGCTAAAACTTAATTTATCGTTTTTTGGGATGAAAGTTGAAGAATGATAAATCATAATGAATTGTTAATTAAGTTAACACTATAAGGAATAAATGTGATTTCCAATTTTCGTATTGATATTGTGGTACCTAACAGAAATTGGAAATAACTGAGTTTTTGAAGTAGAATAAAGTAACGACTGAAATGAGTTTTGGAAAACATTAGTATTACCTATATAAATTTTTAATATTTCATAACTTTTTTTTTATAAACATATGTATTAAGAACGTCATATATTAATACATTAAAATGTGTCGGACTATGCATGTGCATGACGATAGCACATAGATACCTGATATTATATATTACGTACTTATTTATTTTATGTGTTGTTTGAATCATGAATGGAAAGTCGTGGCAAAAGCGTAAAAGAACTGGTCGTATCAAAAGAAAATTGTTTAAAGAATATTTAAATATCAGTCCAAGTGTCATCAGCAGTAATGATCATGAAAGGATTTACTTGTGAAAATAGTTTAAAGAAAACTGAACCCGGTCCCAGCCAGCATGCGTGTTTGCTCCGTAATGAGAGGGGATGTTAGATTTTTTTGGGGGACGGATCCCCCAAAAAAATCTAACATCATTGCAATTCACGCAGCAAGAGTGTACTTCTGATGGCAGCTGAATAGATCGAAGAAGAACAATGTACCGAACACATTAAAAATTTGATAATTCGCCAAAAATTTTTGAAAATGGGCTGTCGAAAAAAGCATCACACAAGTAGCACTAAAACATTTGGTAAAAATATTAAATCAAATACGAGTATTCCTAGGCAAATACTTACACCGAGACAAGTCCATATAAAGTCTATTAGGCAAGGTGAATACCTACTGGCACAATTAATGGCGTCATTGAGACACTTATAAACATTTTGATCGACAAAAACGTTGTGCCAGAAAATATATCACTGAATATAAACATGTATGGTCTTCCAATTTTCAATAGTTCCAAGAAAGAATTTTGGCCAATACTATGCAACATACTTGAAATAAACGAGCCACCATTCGTCATCAGTATATATTATGGGATTGGAAAACCCAAAGATATAAAAATCTACCTATTGAGAAGATTTCATTTCTGAAATGGTTATTTTGTTAGCAGAAGGTATCGCAGTACAAGAAAATAAAACTAACGTTCCGATAAAATCTTTTATTTGCCTTGTTTGTTGGTTTCATCGCAAGCCAATCAGCGCTAGGTTGGATACTGCTGTCTTTACTTAATTATTAAAACCGCATTATATCTTGGCCATCGAAGTTGTCCTTTGTTCTCCCATTGGGTCGGTACAGTACACACATCTGAGCGACCCTTACGACGTGTTAAAATTATTTTAAACGTCATTTTCCTGAAACGAAATATAATTTATAATTAATAATATAAAAATAGTTTCGCCTTTTGTACCTCCTGTTATTGTGCAATAAAGATTAAGTAAATTAATAAACTAGGGCCCAGTGCACACCACACACACGATACATGCTATTTGTTATACATAATTTATTAATATGACAATTGTTTTTTTCATGAAAAAAAATCAAACAAAGACGCTATATTTTTAAATGTAATAAATCAAGTAAAAGCCGGATGTTACACATTAAAAAAGTTTTTCATTCGTTTGATTAGAGAACCCTAAAATCTGAGTAACATATAAATGTGGTCAACTATATTTAAATGTTGTTCAGAAGTTAGTGTAAAGAGACTACTCTTTTTCAAGTTATAGTTTAGTAACAAAACATGTGTGCACTTTTATTCAGCATTATAAAACAAAACATCGATCGCCATTGAAAATCTTTGTAATAATACTTACAAGAAATTAACGAGATCACCAAAATGCATTTCCAACTCGAGTCATGTTATTTTGTTAGATAAAATTGCTAGAATTAGATAGTTCATCACAAGTACTTTTGTCAGACCTAGTATGTATGTATGAAAATACTATTTAAAATTAATTATCTTTATTATTCACGAGGCGCGTCTTAGAAATGAAATAAAAACATATACTATTCACGACAAAATTACTTGCGCACTAATAATTAACATGTAGCAGAACTAACTTGTAAATTAAAATTTACTTACCGAATAACTTAAAGTTCACGTCATGACAAATAATTGTATCGACATGAAATTATTAAACCCAATTTATTTCTTCTTTTCACAATTTCTATGAATATTGCTTGCATAAATGTAAACAATAAATTAAATGCTTAATACATTCTGAATACTCTAACCAATTCGACGTAGCTGAATAACTGAGTTGTAAAAGCTTTATAATAACAATGTGTGCAGTTATTCAAAAGTTATTAAGCTAATTGAAACGGTATTAAGTTCCTACTCAATTATTGCTCAAATGTTATTCAGCGTTAAGTATTCAAAATTGGGCCCCTTTTTGCTTGAATATCAGCTGAATAGACGGTACTCAGGCGTTATTCAGTATATGCTCCTGATGATTGCTCTTAATCAATCTTTATTGAGAACGTCTGTGTTACTTGCTACTATATTTGTTACCGGTGTAGTAACATAATTAAGTAACAGTTTCTACACTACAACCGAAATGGTTGTATGGGTAATTTAACTTGCATAAATGAATTTTCAGCCCCCGGAGCAGGCCGGGTTTCGAGGAGGATACGGCACCATAGACCACATTTTGACAGTGCGGCAGATTATACAGAAGGCCGAAGACTATAATCGGCCCCTGTGCCTTGCATTTTTGGACTATGAGAAAGCATTTGACTCTGTCGAGACCTGGGCTGTTCTTAAATCCCTGCAACGATGCCAAGTGGATTGGCGATATATCCAAGTGTTGAGGTGTCTCTACAATGCCGCCACCATGGCCGTCCAAGTACAGAACCAGCAGACAAAACATATCCACTTATATCGAGGTGTGAGACAGGGGGATGTGATATCCCCAAAACTATTCACAAATCCCTTAGAGGATATGTTTAAAACGCTGGACTGGAAAGGACGTGGCATCAACATCAACGGCAAATACATCTCACACTAATTGCAGACGACATCGTCATCATGGCCCAAACGTTGCAGGAGCTACAACACATGCTGAACGGCCTAGCTGATTCTTCTCGACGCATCGGTCTGCAGATGAACTTGGACAAAACCAAGGTTATGTTCAACGAACATGTCGTCCCGGAATCGATTGCAATACAAGGCAGTGCTATCGAAGTTGTTAAGGAATATGTCTAACTCGGGCAAACTTTACAGATGGGTAGAAACAACTTCTAGAAAGAGGCCAACAGAAGGATACAGCTGGGCTGGGCTGCGTATGGGAAATTACGTCGGGTCTTTACGTTGCTAATTCCGCAATGTCTAAAGACGAAAGTCTTCAATCAGTGTGTCCTACCCGTCATGACATACGGAGCCGAAACGTGGACACTGACGGTAGGGCGGGTTCACAAGTTTAAAGTCGCTCAGCGGGCTATGGAAAGGGCTATGCTCGGAGTTTCTCTGAGGGATCGGATTCGAAACGAGGTGATCCGGCAGAGAACCAAGGTAATCGACATAGCCCACCGGATTAGCAAGCTGAAGTGGCAGTGGGCCGGCCATATGTGCCTGAAGGGGCCACAACCATAAGGTGATTAATACAAAATCGGCTTGTGGTTTCTTGAATAAATCTTGTACATCTTAAGTAGTTTGTTTAAGTGAATGATATTGTGGGCATAGTTTGCTTCCTAATTGCTTTATTTTAGTTTTTGCATGTCGTGGCAAGCTCTAATTAAGAAAGCGCTTTAGAATGTAACCCAATATCTGTTGTTTTATAAATGTACATGGTGTTTGTTTTGTTGGTTGTCCTTAAATAAATAAATAAATATCAGTCGCAGAACCGATGACCGTTGGGGTAGACGAGTTCTGGAGTGGAGACCGCGTATCGGCAAGCGTAGCGTAGGACGCCCTCAGACAAGGTGGAGCGACGATCTTCGCAAGGTGGCTGGCAAGAGCTGGATGAGAGTGGCCGCGGATCGTGCTCAGTGGCGTGTTCTTGGAGAGGCCTATGTTCAGCAGTGGACGAGTATAGGCTGATGATGATGATGATGATGAAATGAATTAAATGTCATTTACCTTAAAATTTGAATGGAATTGTGCAAAGTACATACCCAATATAAGTAGTGTATCTGCAATTTTTTTGGGGGTAGAGCTTTTTTAAATACATCATTCAAAAGAGCAGAAACATCTAAGAAAAACTGTATACTTAACTAATTTTTCGTATTTTGTCAGTTACCCCAAGTGAACTTGCAAGTGACGATATCAGTTTATAATTTTATAAAAATTAAATTTGGTTTAATTTATTTTAAATTATATATAAATTATTAATTAGTATATATTTACCAGATTGAATAATATACATTACAAAACACATTAAAAAAGACACAAATCATTTTTGTTAGCAATCAGATCAGCATTTTGATTGTTTTCACACTATTTAGCCTATTTACATATAAATCTGCCATTAAATTACAAATTTTCATACCAGCTTTAATTCCTTAACTCATTCAGTGAAAACTTAATATGAATACGAATAATCTCATTGTCCACACTCGATCCTAAAAAGGTTATTCCTACCTGCTTGGCACGAGATAGCAATAGCTTTTTGTATCTAATGAATGTGCGTCGCTCTCTTTCGCGCGCCTGTTGATATAAGCCTGATAATATACAGTGTCAACCCGAGCCGGGGGTGTACGTTACCGCTGTCTGGTTTCAGGATTTCAGTTTTACAGATAATTAGTTGGTTCTCTCGTGTAAATGCGACCGAACCTTTGAAATTGGTGTCCCACGAGTTTTCGTAATTGTTACAAACCCTTTCGTATACTACTTGTTTTTTTATTTTATACACTTACTTGCCTCTATTATCGTGTGGTCTAACGCTTTATCCGATATCCGGGGGTCCTCCTGGGTTTAATTCCCTGGTCGCGTAAAGTGTACTTATTTCGAATTTTCCGTTGTATGTGATCACCAACCCACATTTCGCAAGCTTGGTGATTAAAACTCATCAATTCTAACAATGACTTGAGTTCAATGATGGAGATCTTTACCTAGCAGTGGGACAGTACCGTCTACGTAACTTCACTAGCAAACTTCTTCTTCTTCTTCTCATTTTGTTTTTCATTTGCTTACAATTATGCATGTTCATGAACATAATCGACAACTATTTAACCTTATAGTATTTGGCAAAACACAAAGGAGCTTTAAAACAATAAAAAATGTAAACATACCTGTTAAGTCAACTTTGCCTCCAAGAAGTCCTCCGTTCCTTATGAAAACATTTAGAGCAAGACCTTCGACAATCCTTTGCCTGACCTGACTAATGAGGCCCCAACCATCGCGTTTAAGTCTCTTATAATTATAAACAAAGCTCCACAAGTACCTCGGCGCTTGTTTCGTGGGCGATAAAACCTGTTGCGATAGCCGTTAACACGCGACGAGGACTGCCAAGGCCTTCGTTCTTGACTTTTGAAACAGCATGTGCTTTACCCCCTTTGTAATAAGAACCATACTGTTGAAAGTGTGTTTTGATTATTAGTTTTGATTGTAGGTTTTGTTTGCGGGCTGTAATAATTTTAATATGCCTCTGTGTACGAGTAAATATAGATTTCCGTTTTGAAAGACTGACGATGATAAACTTGTTAGGAGTATTAAAACCATAAAGTTACTATACCTTCCGCTAGGTATAGTAACTTTATGATTAAAACGGCACTCATAACGTAATCTATATTATGTATACTTACACAATTAGGTGCAGTTCTTAGCATTAGCCGAAGTTTACAACCCTCACTTCTGGAAGACATTGGTATCAAAGCCCGGTTCGATTCCCGCGTAGGTGCATATTGCTCGCTTTAGTTAGTAGTATGCTAAATAGTAGGTAGAGAGTATGTTTTTGGACTGCCTAGCCAACTACCAATATCAAAACTGCTGTGATTTTTTTTAAACGTGCCAATATTTTAATGTTTTTCATAAATGTACCCCCAACTAAGAGGCGTTGGCTTATCCCCCTGTTGGTCACAAAGATTCCAAGAGGTTGCTAAAAATTGAATTTCTATTGTTTCTGGTATGACGTTACGACAGGTGAGCTCTTGTAGACAACCATTAACATGTTGACTGCCACAAAACCAGACACAATAAAAAAAAATGTTGGTCACTACTGTCTGTCATTGCGCTTACAGTGTTAAACACTACGTATAACAATAGTTCATCTCCAACAGACGCGGCTTCTCAATGGGCGCCGAGAAAACGGTCACCATCGCGGAGCGCGACCGCAAACGCACCTCGACATTCAAGAGCGTGCGCAGTTTGATCAGGCTAGGCCGCGCGAGGCCTCGAGACAGCAGCGGCGACGAGGAACAAGGCCTACTCGACATGCCCGGGACCTCAGCTGAACAGGACCGGCCCATAAGCCAGACCTCGGTGTCTTCAGACGAGATACTCGTCGACACCAGGTCGCCTACTGACACTCCGAAGATAAAACGCATGTAAGATCTTGTTTTTTTATATAGGTTAATTCAAATGACGACGCTCCATTATGACATTTAGTGAAAGCGTACTTCAGCAGGCCTATTTTCTAACTCGACTGCTAGTTAAAATTATAAACACCCAAGGAAATTCGTCGTACACTGCGCTGTGTACTATGTCAATTGCTAGGAGAAAATACAGAGATAAATTTCCTTGGGTGTTCATTAGTGATGGGCGATTGTGAATGACATTATTCGAATTATTCGATTGTAGAAGTCATTCGAATTATTCGAATAACTTTACAAATCATTCGATTTTGAATATAAGCGAGAAGCGAATAAGAATGTATAGCGTCGTCTCATTCCTTCCGATTCAAATTTCATTACTACTAGTTTATCTAGTCGAATATTCAAACCATCGAACTAACTTGTACGAGGGAATAAAAAGATAAACGAAACAAGTGTGTGAAAGAGAGAAAGAAAGAAGTATAAACAATCATGACGTTTGCTCTTTTTGCATTCCCGCCAATCGCGCCATTGCATTATTCGATTGTTCCTTCGAATATCAAATAAAAGTAGACTTTATGATACGATGGATAAAGACCAATCTTGAATGGCATAGTGAATGAGTGAACTAGCGGTTTCATTCGAATTTGCGAACTAGTGATCGATTGTTTTTGTATTCGATTGATAATATTAGTAGTATCAAACCATTCGATTGTTCGAATCAGTAACAATCGCCCATCTTTGATTCCCGCCAATCGCGCCATTGCATTATTCGATTGTTCCTTCGAATATCAAATAAAAGTAGACTTTATGTTACCACAGATAAAGACCAATTTTGAATGGCATAGTGAATGAGTGAACTAGCGGTTTCATTCGAATTTGCGAACTAGTGATCGATTGTTTTTGTATTCGATTGTTAATGTTAGTTGTATCAACCCATTCGATTGTACGAATCAGTAACAATCGCCCATCTTTGGTGTTCATCATTTTAACTGACAGTCGAGTTAGAGAATAGGCCTGCTGATGCGAACAAGCACAATAACAGCGTACTGTGTAGATGGGAACTTTTAGGTATTATAATAGGTGAGTACTCTATTCAATAGATTTCTGTCTAAAAAAAAATATCCGTTAAAACAACACACTTTATAATAAAATCCTTTACGCCATGTCATCTTGTCAAGGTTTCCAATTTGAATTTCTAAAACTGCTCTAATTAATTGAATTAAAAACGCGAGAAAACGAAAGAGAGAAACATAAAGATTTAAAAGAAAATATTAATTGTAGAGCTTTAGCAATACAAGTTCCAAGCGAAATAACTTTAACATGAAATGTTTAAACGAAACATGACTGGGTCTGGTTTCTTGTTATTTCACAGAACAGACTATTATGTGGTTGTAATAATCATTTTTGTGTAGCAATCATAGTTTTTGATTATTTTACATGTACTTACATATTATCATAGTACAGTGACCCATGAACTCAGCTTTACACACTAGTCGTATGAAAACATCATTGTTATATAATGAACATGTGTTCAAAGTGTTTGGTAGCGAGGAACCAAAAGTTTACTTTGAAAATGCGACTTTTGACACTTTCATAATGTGCCTCTACAAAGGGGATATTCTCATGAATAAATATTTACACTCTTAGCTCAGGCGGGAAAACATAAGCATTAAGCACTGACAAATTTCGACGGGTGAAAACCAGACCTCGGTAGCCAAGTGGTTAAAGCAGCCGCCCAGAATGCGGAAGGTGCGTGGTTCGATTCCCGCCTGAGATTGTAGTCTATTTGCAGTGTTTAAAATGTTACTTAAGTATATTTAAGCGTTAATAAAATGCTAAAATACAATGTGATAGGGGTGGTACTTCTAACCCGTTAAGGCTAAGTACTAACATCTAAATTCATCGACAAAAAAATAATATGGGGTTCCTACCCCCTTCCCTTATAATTTATGACCATTTTTACTTTATGCGATATCAAAGGTTTCATACGCCGGACAAAAATGAAAAAATGGCAAACGGTAGCTTATGACACTGGCTAACTAATAAATTACTTTGTATGTTTGATATTATTTTGGTGAGAAAAAAAATCCTTACTTTATTATTTTGTGATTTATAATCACTTTTTACAAGTCCATATTTTTTTTTTGTCGATGAATTTAGATGTAGTACTTAGCCTTAACGGGTTCCCCTATCACATTGTATATGACGACCTCCTTGGTCGAGTGGTTTGCAAACCAGTTTTCATGGTATCGCCATCTCTGAGGTCCCGGATTCGATCCGCGGTCGGGTCAATTTAGAAATTATTGTTTTTCTAAATTGTCTCTGGTCTGGGTGTTTTCTATGTATAATAAGTATGTATTTAAGTATTTTAAGTATGTTTATCCGTTGTCTAGTAACCATTTTAACGAGTTTCATAATGAAGCTTCTCTTCGGCTAGATAATTGGTGTGAGTGTAGGAAAGTTTATTAAGTTTTATATAAAAAACATTAAAAGTACATAGAGTGAGCATTCGCCATATCGAATTAGGAACCGACAGGGGGAAGCGTTTGCCAGCTTGTCTTGTAACGTGGACTAAAGTTGTGACTGTCAGTGCACTGCTCATGTCTGCTTTTGCGCTCCTCATTGTCATCTCTAAATAACCCTTTGGAGATGATAATGGCACACCTATCTACACGCCCGCAATAGGATTTGTTCCCTCGGTTTCGATTCCCTGCGTATCGACTTCCCACCGTATCGACTTCCCTCGTATCGACTGCCGCCGCGCCGTATCGACTCCCACCGTATCGACTCCCGCCGTATCGACTTCCTTCGGTTTCGACTATGAATTGGCTTAGAGTACAGTTAATGAAACAAATGTTTTAGTATGAAAATAATTAATATTTAAGTATTAGGTACAATAATTTAACGGGCGAGGTATTCCGAGCGCTTTCGCTCTCTCGACGGTACGACGGTACGGGACGGGTGTATCAATCAGCGAAGCGGCGTGAATAGGCGCGTTTTATAGGTTTTTTGCCTTTAAATAGGAAAAAAACAAGTGAAAAAAAATATGTGATTTTTGCATTCACTAGATAATGAAAAGTTTCTTCTATTGGTAAAAAAAAATAAGTCATTTATCAATGTATTATCTGACTTACAGCTCTTTTTAAAATGTTGACAGAGCTATTTTTGAATTTTTTTCTATCGAGTGAAGTACTATTACTTACCAATCATGTTTCTGTCTTTAAGAGTCATTAGATAATTATGTTCAACTATGAATTTTAGAACTGCATGTTTTATATTGGTGGCGGTACAATCAATCGAAATTGTAAAGAAAGGGGTAAAGAGCGCCTTAATATACTTATAACATTTAAATCAGTCTTCTACGCGCCGCGGTCGGATTAAAGCGCAAGTGAATATAGCTGAAAAGTGGTAGACCGGGAAATTCCTCGATTGTACCCATTGAATTATAATGTACTACGTACTAGAGAAGACTTGACGTCTCCACGAGATTGTTTGTAACACGCGTTAGAGCCAGCTCGAAAATGCCTTTATGTGTGCTAAGGTACTGTTTAAACAACTCAGGAAATACAAATAAAACCAAAGGAATCACTTTTCACCTGGAAATACGTACTAAATTATCGATGTAACATGCATTTGACTAATTATTTTAACAAATGCCGCGACATGATGCGGCGGCCATGTTTCGGTAAAATGCATAGAGTAACAATATTTCTGTTTTGTTACAACTAGGTAAGCCCCGCACCACGGTCAAGTGTACCGTAGCCCATTGTAGCTGTGCACATATTTTATTGTATACTAGCTGACCCGGCCGACTTCGTACTGCCTCAATCGATAAATAAAAGACCTAAACTTTTGTATAAATTAATTTTAAAACAAACAAAACCTATTGAATAAAAAAGCATCAATACGACTATTTGCTTGATCTGTCTCTCTCTGGTCATCAGTGCGGTTAGCACGTGAGGTAGCTCTTCGCACATTTGATTGACTGCGACGACCTAAGTCAGGTCGTCTTCTACTCGGCATCGTAATGTAATTAATCAAAGTGAGAAAATTTCGCGCTCACTTAACAGTAAAGTGTCACTATCACAAAATATCAACAAAAAAAGAGCACACTACTTGGAATGTCACTATCACAAAGAATCACAAAAGTAAAGAAAGTTCTCGCGCACGTAGCGGTAATCGTCACTCACAAAGATATAGAAGGATGCACTCATAGAATATCGTAACCATGATCGTAACACAATATCGTCATTCGTAATACTTTTTTCCGTGTTCTGTTTTTTTTATTTATTTTTTTGGAGTTTATTGGCTTAGTTACTAAGACCTTAATGCTGGATTTACACGAAGCCAATACTTGAGACAATCCACTAAGCCAGTACAATAAGCCAAACCCAATGCTAAGCAAAAATGCCTTGAGGACAATCCAATGTAGTGGACTGTTTCTATTTACACGATGCCAATATTGGACTGGCTTATTGAATTGTCTCAAGTATTGGCTCCGTGTATATACAGCATTAAGCCATAAATCTCCGTGTTCTGAAATGCGACAGAATGATTGACATATTAGTTGGTTGTCAAATCTAATGTCAAATATTGTAGTTGCGTTCAGAAACGTAATTTGTGACAAAACTTAAGATTTATCAAACTTAAAAAAATAATCTGATACTTACAGTAACAACTGAAGTTAGCTAAAATTAAGTTTTGCGAAGCCGACCAAATTTTGTCGCGTTCGCGATTCATTTTTGTTTAGTTTCGGAACGCGACATTAGATCCTCCAAAGCGCACGCGAAGACTATTTTGATAGATATGATTGAATTTGAACTTTGTGCAGCGGTAATAAATTGCAAATTGACTCTTTGACGTTAGGAACACTCCTAAATTGCATAAACAACAGTGAGTGATTATAATTTAATATGAACTTTATTGAATAGCAATTTTATTTAGAAAACGTTTGTATGGGAAATAGAAAAGGGCTGTTTTTAGGGTTTTCCCGGCAATTATTCGATTTTTTTCTCGCCTTTTAAACCTTCCCTAGACCTCCACGAACATTTCAAGACTAAGATAAGATAAATCCGTTCAGCCGTTCTCGAGTTTTAGCGAGACTAACGAACAGCAATTCATTTATATATATATATATATATATATATATATATATATATATATATAAATATATATATATCCCACAAGCAAACTTCCGTCCACTGAAGGCGAAATTACATTTAAAATGGCGTCCACCGCTATATGACGTCCGCATACCGGACGCCACTTTTTTAATCGGTCACACTTGGCGCCTCTAAGATCAAGCTAGCCGTAGAACAAAAATCGATGGAAGCCAAAAATTGATTGGAAGGCTGCAAATAAATACTGGATAGTTCCCAAAAAAATCTCAGCAGAGGTGCGGCGCTACTGTCGTGCGTATATCCACAGCCGTATTAAACGCGCTTATTTTCTGACGTATTCATATAAATTTGGCGTCCGCTAATGCGACGTTGCCAGCTTACTCAATGTTTGGTGCCTACTAAAATACAATATCACACTAATATTATAAAGGCGAAAGTTTGTGAGTGTGTATGTTTGTTAGTTCTTCACGTAAAAACTACTGAATGGATTTGAATGAAATTCGGCATACATATAGTTTATAACCTGGATTAACACATAGGATACTTTTTATCCCGATATTCCCACGGGAACGGGAACCATGCGGGTAAAACCGCGAGCGGCCGCTAGTTATTATCATAAATCGTAACCTATTATACTTACTTATTAAAAAATGTATTGTCATAAATGACTTTTTTTTTAAACAGGTGACATTTTAGCTTGATTGCGTAATGCTTTATCAGAAGGATAAGTTTTATCCAATGATTGAATAATCAGCCATAAAACTAACTAACTAACTAAATATATAAAAAAATTAAATGTACAGACGCCTGCAACCTATCCAAAACTGTAAATTTTTTTTAATACATTTTAACCATATATTTAAGGCATAAAGTTCAAAGTCTATTGAAGAAAATTGGACATTTTGTGGTAGGTAGGTTGATGTGCTGGCGTGTGTACATGTTCTTTCATCATCCCACCTGTCGCATATTGTGTTCAGAATGCTCTTAGAGCTGTAGAGCTGGCGCAAACTGTGAAATAGCAATATACGGGCGCCAGATAACAATATAATAACTCCTCAACAAAGGGCCTACGCCTTTCAACTATAAAGACAATTAAGTTAGGAAGCCATTATCCAAGGCGCAATATGAATTCGTATATCGGATTGTCCGACTTGTCACATATTATGCTCAGGATGTTGTTAGAGCTGGCGTGAAATGTCAAATAGCAATATCCGATATACGGACGCCAGTCATCAATATACGGACGCCAGATGTCAATATACGGACGCCAGATGTCAATACACGGATGCCAGTTATCAATATACGGACGCCAGATAACAATAGACAGACGCACGGTAAAAAAGGGCCTAGGCCTTTCAAACTA
The DNA here is from genome assembly GCA_963921215.1 of Scoparia ambigualis. Taxonomy (NCBI): domain Eukaryota; kingdom Metazoa; phylum Arthropoda; class Insecta; order Lepidoptera; family Crambidae; genus Scoparia; species Scoparia ambigualis. Next base: position 43,669,116 of record OY992501.1, on the reverse strand, counting down.
TAAGGACAATTAAGTTAGGAAGCCAGAACCCAAGGCATTTACGCAATATGAATACGTAAATCGGACTGTCCGACTAGTTTTTTTTTCTGTAAATGGGTTTGCTCTTGATCCCAATCAAGCCGATTCACGATGGACCGAGCTAACCCAGAAGGTGTCTATTCACTCTTGCTTTGAAGATACTTAAGATAAATACTCGGAAACACAGACGCAGGGAGGGAGTTCAACTCCTTTTCTGTGCACAGTATTAACGATGTTGAGTAGCGCTTTGTGCGACATTTAGAAATATCCTCCAAGAAAGGGTGGTAGCCCGCAGTGCGTCTGGATGTCCGATGGAAGAAAGGGGATGGCGGCATGAGCTCATGGAGTTCCAGGTATGTAAAAGACCGACAGAAAGGCAACTTTGCGGCGGTGAGCTAGGGTGTGAAACTTGCTCTTCACCAGTTCTTTGTCGCCAATTAGCCTCTCAACTCTGCGTTGAATCGTGTCCAGTGCAGTTAGTTGGTATTTTTTTTTATATAATTCACCAACGTTTGTTTACACTGATACATTAAATTACTTAATTAAGTTTGTAACATTATTTAAGTGTAACAAACACTTACAGGTAAATACAATATGTTAGGACTCTTTCAAGTTTGGGATAATAATTTTTAAACAATAATAATCTAAAAAAGTAACAAGAAATACAAATATTCACGATAGATCGATTCGATCAGCGATAGATGTTCACTGTAGTAATCTTTGTTTTTCAAAAAATCACTAATTTCATAATTTTGAGACGCTTTACTGTCACTATCAATATACACAGATGCAAAGTACAAGTAGTATTTCGCTGAGCCGTCCCATAGGTGACTGCAATATTCCATACAAGATCGGACTTCAGCTTTAACCCTTTAACGAGCACAGCATGCTGAATTTTTTTATTGGTTTTCGACCTTTATCTCAATTGTATAAAGTTCAAAATATGGTGTCAATATATTTGACACTGCCCTATAAAGAGTTAAAGAGAGTTTAAAGCTATCCCGGCGTGAAATATCACTTGACCTTATTTAGGACGCCCAGCTTTTTGACTGCAGTTTGCATCCGAAAGGTATCTCTCTACGACAGTACTGTCATCTGCATACCCAACAATTCCTGGTATCAACAGGTCATTGATGTGCAACAGGAAAAGCGTCGCAGAGAGACCCCTGAGGAACTCCGGCATCAATAGCCACTGAGTCAGAGGACCAGCCATCGATGACTACTCTGATCGATCGTGCCGTCAGAAATTCAGCTATCCAACTACAAAAGTGCATATAATAATATCTACAGCGGGGACACCATACGCAGGAAGCTTGCGCAGCAGACTTGCGTGCCAGACCCTTTCAAAAGCCTTCGAGATGTCCAGTGATACGGCAAGTGCTTCGCCGTGCATCTCGAGGGCCCCACCCCAGTAGTGCGTCACATAAACTAGAAGATCCCCAGTCGAAATCCTCGGCTTCCTCGGCGGAAGCCATATTGACAGTCACTGAGGAGGTCATTAACCTTTAACCGACGACGTGCGGTCTCACAGACCGCTCCGGTTTTCTAAACTTCTAGATTGTAATGTTCTACTCACTCCCGTGACCAGAACGTCTCGGTACCTTCGAGTTTTGTTGCGCTCGCTCCGTGGCGGGGAGAAGTGGCATCGGCTAGAGCAATTCTAGTGAGATATATTGATATAAAGTGCAAACGCGGTCTGTGGGACCGCACGTCGCAGACTACGTAACTTTTTTGTACCATATTAAAACTTTTAGATGACTGATTTTTCGTAAAAATGACGGACCCTGGGCCATCACACCTAGAAAAAGAATCGGAGTGTCTTTTGGAACAGGTAGTGCGGAGAATAAGAGATTGGCTGTGTCAGATCTACGACTTGCAGAAGTGTTGGAGTCTTGCCTCAACGAAAGTGATAGTGAATCAGAGGTTGATGCAGAAAGTTGGCTAAGACTTGGTTGTACCACAACAAAGTGACCATGAAACTAACAGTGAGACACCGGAATCTGATTAAGATGAACCAGCTTATCAGGGATTTGAAATGGAGGATCATCCTCCTCATAATTCCACTAAGGGGGGCGTGGATGAATTGGATAAAAAGTGTTCAATCTACTCCTGTAGTCTCCGTTTGAGACGTTGGCTTATGACTCTTTTTTACCGTATATTAGACATAAGTATAGTCAACGCACATGTGGTTCACCAGACGGAAATAGACAGAAGGATTTTCCTGAAGATTTTATTGGTATTAGCACATATGCAAAAAAGAGTAGTCTGTACCGAATTACCGCGGGAGCTGAAGCTAACAATGACGCGAATTCTAGGCTCTAACATGTCAAATCAGCCGGAACCTGATGTTGTTGCACCAGTTGCAAGAAGAACGTGTGCTTTTTGTCCAACTAAGTTGAAAAGGAAGTCATCCTACAGGTGTTATGCATGCCAAAAGTATACATGCTTGGCATGCGGTAAAAAAGTATGTCCTGATTATGCCTAATGCTTACCCTTCGTCAAATTTTTTTTTGCGCACAAATGTATGTGTTGTTTATTTTTATTTTATTCATAATGTTCATTATTATAAGGAAAGAGTATAGTTTTTATTGTTTTGATTGAGATTTATAAGTTAGATAGGTATTATTGATCTCAAGTGTAATTTCATTGAATTTACGGGTCTAAAAAGTTTATGTCATGTTTAAATATATAATAAATGTTGGATTCCTCACAAATTGTCTGTATTTTTATTTGTCATACTATAATGATCTTAAAAAAATAAATACCAATATACTTACATCTAATAAATTATTATTTTTTAAATAAATAATAAAGCGGTCTCACAGACCGCATGTCGCAGACAGCGTGACAAAAAAATCACGACGTAGGTTAAAGGTTAACTTATAGGTACATACCTATAAGTTAATGACCTCCTCAGCTCCTCATACCAACTTACTGTTTAGAACTCTTTCCATGACCTTACAGAGTATGGAATTGATAGCGATCGGTCAGTAGTTGCATGGGTCAGCATGAGACTTCCCTTTTAGGGTACTGGCTGCACATTGCCAAGCTTCCAGCATTTCGGTACGGTTTTTGTCTTTTTTTCTCTTGTTACATAATTATGCTCAGGATGTTTGTTAGAGCTGGCGTCAAAATGTCAAATAGCAATATACGGACGCCAGACATCAATATACGGACGCCACATGTCAATATACGGACGCCAGATAACAATATACAGACGCACGGTAGCTCCTCAACAAAGGGCCTAGGTATTTCAAACTATAAAGATAATTAAGTTAGGAAGCCAGAACCCGAGGCATTTACGCAATATGAATTTGTAAATAGGACTGTCCGACTTGTCACATATTATGCTCAAAATGTTATTAGAGCTGGCGTGAAATGTCAAATAGCAATATACGGACGCCAGATATCCAATATACGGACGCCAGACATGAATATACGGATGCCAGATGCCAACAACGGACGCTAGATATCAATATACGGGCGTACGGTAGCTCCTCAGCTTAGGGCTTGGATAGTTAGTAGAACATCATCTTTAAAGGAAAAAGAGAATATAAGTACTTATTTAGGAAATCAGAACCCAAGGAATGCAAGCAGAACCACTTACCCAAAACTCGATCGATATTGACCCTTATAGCTAAATAATAAATTGTGTACTTCAGTGCAGCGGCTATTTATGATGGCCGCTGCACTTTTAATTAGATCGAGATCAAACCTTAAGGCATCACATTGATGAACCCAAAACTGATGTCAGTTTCTTTAATGAAGTTAAGAGCGTTATCGCATTTCAGTTTCCCATACAAATTTCCAAGTTGAAATTTTTAAAAACCATTAGGCCATTTTTGATGAAACTCGGCATTAATGTTTTTATATTTTAGCGTTTTATTAACGCTTAAATATACTTAAGTAAAATTTTAAACACTGAAAAAAGACGACAACCTCAGGCGGGAATCGAACCACGCACCTTCCGCATTCCGGGCGACTGACTTAACCACTTGGCTACCGAGGTCTGGCTTTCAAACGTCGAAATTTGTCAGTGCTTGATGCTTATGTTTTTAGTTAACATTGCTTCATCAAATCTTAGAAGTTTTCACCTCTGAGATTCGAAAGAAATATTTTTACAAATATTTGAACATTCGGTTAAGATGAAGCTGCGTTTATAGATTAATGTTTTTATGTTTTAGCGTTTTATTAACACTTAAATATACTTAAGTAAAATTTTAAACATTGAAAAAAGACGACAACCTCAGGCGTGAATCGAACTACGCACCTTCCGCAAAAATTTTAATTAAGAAACTCGGCATGCTGAGGTAAAATATAGAGATCTAAATAGTTAGTTGAAAACATTTTTAAAAAACCTTTATTTAACTGAGTTATTGCGATTTTAAATCTCAATAACTCAGCCAAATAAACGATTGGATCCCTGTGTTTTACTTTAGCATGCAAAGTTTCATAAAATATGGCTTAATGGTCTTTAAAAATTTCGACTTGGAAGATTGTATGGGAAACCGAAATGTGTAAACCCTCTTAAATAAAAAAAAACTTTGATTAACAATTTTAAAGACATCTGTCAAATTGGACCCAACATTAAAATATTCGGTGAAAGAAAGAGATAGGTAACGCATTGCTGGCAACGTCGCTTTTACAAAATCAGGAGGACGTTAAAATGTCAGCGCATTAAGTAAATGATAATCAGTATATCCAGGAAGCCAAAAATTTATTACCATGAAATGGAGTTCATAAATGTTTGGGCATGACTGCAATAAGAATATTGCCACAATTAAAATAATCGCAAAATAAAATATCCTATGGAGAAAGGCATCAAAAAACTAAGAAACATTCGCAGAGAGATGATCTAAATTGTAAGCTGAACTGGAGGACGTCGTAATGATGCACAGCATGCATGACGCCAAATGCGTAGCTGGATGTAAATATATACATATATATAAATATACATATATATAAATATATATAGATGACGTCTTCTCTAGTTTATTTCCCTCAATGTGTATTTATATGTAAAAAAATAGGTGAGCAGAAATCACAATACTAGTATGTTTGCATTGCAGACGCGCCGCCCTGGACACGGCAGGGCCGTCCGCCTTGAAGGCCGCGGACTTCCAAGTGTGTGTGACCGTGATAGAGGCTCGTCAGTTAGCCGGCCTCAACATGGACCCAGTAGTCTGTGTGCAGGTCGGCGATGTACGCAAGTATACCAGCGTCAAGGAGAGCACCAACTGCCCTTACTACAACGAGGTGAGTCAAAGGACATCTTATTTTTTTTACCACTACGTGTAAGTAAGGCCTACATCTCACCTGATGGTAATAAAGACCATAAGGCCGAAGGTGGAAGCGCTTCACACGCAATCCTCAACCATTAAGAACTGGCTACCTTATTTCTTAACTATCGGAACACAACAAGGCTATTGATTCATTGTTGTTATGCCGCCAGACTTTGTTTTTTTATAACAGAAGGAGGCAGACGAGCAGGCGAGTCACCTGATGGAGGGTAATCTCCGCCGCCCATGGACACCCGCAACACCAGAGGAATCGCAGATGCGTTGCCAGCTTTTAAGGAAGGAATAGGTTTTAGGAAGGAATAGGTTTTAGGAAGGAATAGGTTTTAGGAAGGAATAGGTTTTAAGAAGGAATAGGAATTATGTGGGGGGGGGGGAAGGGCCTCCGGAACCCTCACTGACCGGACGAAACACAACAGCACCAAGTGCTATTATTTCGCGCCGGATATTAGTGAGAGGGTGGTATTACGCCGGGCGAGCCGGCCCAATGCGTGCTGCAACGCAGCGTGGCTCTACCACTCAGTCAGTGTCACTCATTTATCACCACCCAGGGGTCACGTGTAGGGTCTCAAGGGTAAATCTACGGACGCGAGTAACTTTAGATGAAATGGTGGTGGCTAGCCAGGCGGACTTGGAAACTACCATCAACTAAAAAAAGTACACAAAGATAATAATACTTTATTGCATAAATAAATTACTTATAGACCAAGCGTGTTGTTTGGGCTGAAAAATCTTTATTTACAAGCAATTTGGCGACTTAAAGCTGCCACCGTTGACTGTTCAACGTCAGTGTAAGCGCTTAGGCGAAGGCTACACGTTCAATAAATATTGTGATCCACGGCTATTTATTCCATATCGTGATATTTATTGAGCGTGTAGACTGAAGTATTGACGGATCGCGATACGGATCACAGGATTTCTAGAAATCCGAATTACGGATTGTCAGTCCATGGATCGTGATAAATATTGAACGTGTAGACGCGCGGTCAATATTTATTACTTCAGTTCGCTCCGCGGCAGCGATGGGTGACGATGTGCCAGTGCCATGCGGGGTCGACGATGCGCCGGCGCGCCGTCACCCGTGCTTGTAGAACCTTATGCAAATGACCAAAAATACCTGAAATAATTTATTCTCAACCTAGAAATAGGTACTGCCCGAACTGTGGGATAGTTCATACACTTATTACAAAAATAAACGAAGACCTAAGCAAGTTACTGGACAAATATAAAAAAAATAAAAGAACGTATTTATTGACGGTGTCAGAGAAAAAATTAATAGGATAAACTAAGGGGTCTCGGTAGCTTAGCGGTTAGAGCAGTAAACCGGCAATCTAAATAGAATAGAATAGAATAGAATTCCTTTATTGCTTAAACTGTGTAACAAGTTCTTAAAAAAAAATATAGTATCAACAGTTTGCCCGTGATCAGGCATGTAATGTACACAAATAAATATTATTAACATTAATATTAACAAAATTCATCGTGAATTTAACAATTAAAGGTCATGGATTTGAATCGCATTCGAGATTTCCTGTGGTTCGTTGTTTTTTTCTAGTAAACATTTTATCCTATAAGTACCTATAATATAGCAGAATGCAAAAAATTTTATAATAAAAAAAATAGTCTACGGTCCAACTATAGAAAATAGTTTTTCATCTATCGCTTTCTTTTCACTATTTTATTTATCGATATTTCTAAAATAATAGCTATACAGGCTTTAACTTTTCTTGTTGTATCCATGGTAGCGTTCGCACGGTCCGCACCGCGCAAAGGAAGCCGCAATACTGACGTGATAAATATTGAACGTGTAGGGTGTGACCGTGATCCTCTACGTTAAGTCAATCCAGATCGCGATATAGATCACGATAAATACTTTGCGTGTAGCCTTCGCCTTATAGGTACAGATGATATATAAGTAATTTGGGCATGCGCCCAATAACTCGCTTTAATTTTCATAACAACTGATTAATCGTTACTTATTATATATAAGTAGAATCAACAGCTAAAGTCGATGATCTTTGATAGAACTTTTATACACTCGCTTGCAGATCAACATATCCAAAACTGTTAATTAATATTGATCCTTATCACTACATGATAAGGCTTAAAATTCATTGTACAAATTTGACATTTTATGATACTGATCTGCTGGCGTCAGTACCGTTGCTGACATGTTACACAGCACTAATTTATACGCACATCACTATATAGCGAGTGTGGCCACAGAATAAATAATAGTACTACGTACAGAAGTTGCACTCCTTTGATGTTGAAGAAAGCCGCCGTTTTAATAACCTACAATATTATATAGGCACCGTGTGCATTCAAAACGTACCTACTCGTACCTACCCTGTCGACTCGTGTGTTAGGGATGACAGCAAATAGACTAAATAAACATATCTACGAAACCTTAGTAAGTAATTTATTCTGTGATTGCACACTAAGTAAAATGTAGTTCTGTAAGTTACTTACTTACCTATTTACCTATTTAACAAACAAGCACTCAAAGTCTTAGAAACAAGCAAACACTGCACGATATGACGAGTTGAAGATATAAGGCTGATTTCACAGTCACGCGTTTGATCAGCGCCGGCCACACGCGCGCGCTACGCTCATAGTAGTTGCGCGTTTGAACTGCGTGATGACTATGAAACGCAACTACTATCTAGTGTAATTGTAACCGCGCGCGTGTGGCCGGCGCTGATCAAACGCGTGACTGTGAAATCAGCCTAACGAAAACAAAACGGAAACCACATTTTATTACGTTATATATATTCTATTACCTACATCATGATAAGTACTGGTGATTTTAATTCTTACGAGCCAGCGATATATACGTTACTACGAACTCACTATAAATATAAGTTACGCAGGTAGGTTAGGTATCTTCTACATCACAACAGTCACAGCACAGGTCACAGACTCACGATCGCACGGCAAAATAATTTACCTAAATAAGTAATGACATACCTACCTACCTTTACTTTCGTTTTACCTATTTGTTCTGTAAACAAACTTAAGTTTAAAATAAATAAAATATAATTATAGGTACCTTCCAGAATCTTACGGTACAGTAAAAAAAGATAACTTCGAATCTTTCTGTTTATTTCGACAGCCTTTCACACAACAATTATTATTGTTGCTTTACACCATTATTACGGAACTAGTAGATTAAATGATATCGGAGAGGTAGCTATTTTTAAACAAATCGAAATTAGGATCCGAGACCACTTCAAACTATGCCTGTAGGCTGTGCGTGTGCTCGAAAGCGCGCTGGGGCTCTGAGTCGTGGGTCCCTGCCCTGACCGATTTACAACGCCGCGTTGTCGCGCGCTGTAGGTGCATTTCGCGGTAGGTATGACGGAGTGCAAGATGCCTGGTGTGGCGCTCATTCTGTTCTCTTACCGGCATCACGCTGTGCCTCATAAATATATTTTTACAAGAAATGAACCTCAATTCTACTAGCTTAAAGCAACTAGAATTTTTATTTACATTTGCAACGTTAGGACAACTTTTTATACGTGGGCGACTTGATGTTACGTAAAAACATTAATTAAGGCCAACAAAAGCAAAATAACAATGTCCCAGGAAGTCAACATCCTGTGAATATACAAGGTGTTTGGTAATCCCGAAACCTGGCTATGTATGCATTTGATTTATTTAGGAAACAAACAGCGATATTATATATTATATTATGATATATTAATATAACTTTATACGTGACGTTAAGTAAAACTAGTCTCTAGTCTCTTAATTTCTTAACATTATGTTCAGTAACCGCCGGTACAAAAGAAACAAAAACTATAATAACGTAACTAGGTTAATCTTACATTTAAACAGGTAGCAAACAATAAAGGGTAATAAACAAACTAATTGGTAATTAATTTCAATTTTATGTCAAAACAAAAAAAGGATCAAAACAAACAAAATTAAATGCGTTGAACAGCTTAATGTACACACGCCACCAGGAAAATCCAAACAAAACTGTCGAATTCTTTAATCGATATAAATCTTTACATACATAATACATCACGTCTGCTTCCCGGTGGTATGTATTAACAAAGTAGTTATAGTCATAATGAGCATATTGTTGTCGATTGTTGGTTGGGCGTCTTAATGTAATATACTTACCTCAAATTCAATTCATCAAATGATGTCGATTCGATTAAGGCTGTTTGGTGCTTGCTTCCTTTGCCGCCTACGTGCGAAGAAAAGTCAGCTTAAAAACAGTGGTCGTTGATCGATAACTTTTTTCCCGCCGACACGTAAGGACGCTTAAAATACGAGCGGCCTGTTTAAAACTCTTCGCGTTATTTGTGGTGAACAGTTTCGTGTGTGTGTGTTCCTGGTCAAGTTCCACCCTGCAGGGTCATTGGACATTGTGTTTGAAGACGTTCCTGTGCAAACTTATTGCTGCTAAGCTGACTGCTAAGACTGACGGTGCGGTGCGCGTTGTGAGCTGGTCGCAAAAGGTTAGTGGGTACCCAAGTAACACATAAGCAAGGTAACAGTACACACTTAGAACTTTTAACAGTTTAAAGATGAATATGGTTTATGTAAGAGCTTTCGGATTAGCCAAATACTGAATAAGGTTGAGTACGGACCCTTAAAATACTTAACGCTTAATAAATTCTGCATTTCAGTCCTTCCCTTCTTTACGCTTAATAACCAATCTCTGTAAGATTATTAGACAGACGCTTAGATTAAAACAAAAAGGGAAGATACGGCATTAGCGTCTCGTGAGTGAGCCGCCAAAATTAGGCCTAAAGGCACAATTTCACTTCAGTCACAATTTGCCGAGCGAACAGGCTACATCGCACTATCGCGGATATTCTACTGTGTGAAAAAGAGAAAGACGCTGCTCCGCAGTGGCGTCGGAATCGGTCGTACGTTTTCGTTTGTTGCGAAGCGACCGAGACGTCAACGCGCTACTCGCTGACTCCCTCGCGCTGACGTTGAAACTTACTGCTTTGTCTCGCTCGCTCGATTTACACTCTATAGGTGTGCGTGTGTGAATGTTTGCTTAAGTAGTTGAGTAGGACTATATTTTGAATGACTACAAGTAGGAGCATGCCGTATCTTCCCTTTTTGTTTTAATCTAAGGACAGACGTTATTAAGCATTACGCATTCCAGGTGGCTTAAATCAGAAAAACAGTGCCTGCCGCATTTATCTGAATAACAATAACCTATACTGCTATTATTAAAGCAGTACTAAGCTTGTAGCGTTTGAAACAGCTAATTGCTGAATATAGTATCACCTTCTGAATAATATTGTTTACATAATTCTGGTATACAGCTTGATACTGAATAATTGTTTTTACTTTATCTTTAAACTGTATAAGATTCTATTTTAACTAATTATTCAGCTGCTGAATAAACAATATTATTTGTTTTTTTAATAAGCTTTTTGCAGTATAATAAAGAGTTTCAACTAACTTTTTCAAATTAAAGACCACATTTGTATGGATATAGCGCCCATAGCTTAATACCAGCTTTATTAAAACATTATTGTACGTATTTAATTTATGCGTTGTTTGAATCATGGATCGAAAGTCGTAGCAAAAGCGTAAAAGAACCGGTCATATAAAAAGATAATTGTTAAAAGAATATTTAAATATCAGCAGTAGTAATTGTCCAAGTGTCATCAGCAGTAATGACCATGAAATGATTTGTAAAAATAGTTTAAACAAAACTGAACCCGGTCCCAGTCGGCATGCGTGTTTGCCCTGCAATGAAGAAGGTTCCGTCCCCCAAAAAAATCTAACTGATTTTGGGATTGGAAAACCGAAAGACATAAAAATCTATACAGAAGATTTCATTTCTGAAATGGTTATTTTGTTAGCAGAAGGTATCGCAGTACAAGAAAGTAAAATTAACGTTGTGACAAAATGTTTTATTTGCGTTGTTTGTTTGTTTCATCGTAAGCCAATCTGCGCGAGGTTGGACACTGCTGTCTTTACTTAATTAATAAATCCGCATTATATCTTGGCCATCGAAATTGTCCTTTGTTCTCCCATTGGGTCAGCACAGTACACAAATCTGAGTGACCCTTACGACGTGTTGAAATTATTTAAAACGTCATTTTCCTGAAACGAAATATAAATTATAATTAATAATATAATATTAATTATTTAATATATATATATTATATTATAAATATATATATTTAATATAATATAATATTAATTATTGTGCAATAAAGATTAAATAAACAAGGGCCCAGTGCACACACGAAACATGCATTTTTTTAAACATAATAGACCTATACTTATGATAATATTTTTTTTTACGATACGATGGCAGATATGCCATCGTATCGTGTGATGGAAGTTAAAGCCTTTGTCCACGCTGGAGTGGACTACGCAGGCCCACTTCGCATTACACTAACTCGTCGAAGAGGACAACATTCTCAAAAGGCCTATATCTGCCTATTTGTTTGCCTTGTAACAAAGGCCGTCCACATAGAGTTGGTCACAGAGCTGACTACAAATGCCTTTTTAGCTGCATTTACGCGTTTCATTTCTCGGCGTGGCCCTGTGTCATGCTTATATTCTGATAATGGCACCAATTTTGTTGGTGCAAAGGCTCAATTGGATGACATGTTTAAGTTTTTAATTGAGTCCGAATACGAGCAGACTTTAAAGCGGGAGCTCATTGCTAGGCGTATTGAGTGGAAAATGATTCCCCCACGTACTCCACACTTCGGAGGTATCTGGGAGGCAAATATAAAAAGTTTAAAGACTCACCTCTACCGCGTGATAGGGACTCAGCTTCTCACTTATGAGGAGTTGCAGACCGTGTTGGTTCAAATAGAGTGCATTATGAACTCTCGCCCTCTCACAGTAGTATCTTCTGATCCGTCCCCGGAAGTAATTACTCCCGCTCATTTTTTAATGTCTACTGCATTGCAATACTTACCTGCCGTGAATTTAACTGATGCGCGTATCAGTCTGGTTCAACGCAAACAATTACTGGATAATATGGTTCAGTCTTTCTGGAAAAAGTGGCGTTTGGAATATCTGCACACGCTGCAAGTCAGACAGAAGTGGACTGCCACGGACCGTTCTATTAATATTGGAACTGTTGTACTTGTAGGACAGTATGATTGTCCTCCGTTAAGCTGGCCTTTAGGTGTAATTACGGAGATTTACCCAGGTCATGATAAAGTAGTTCGCGTTGCGACTGTAAAAACTAAGTGTGGAATTTACAAACGGCCTGTATTAAAATTATATCCTATTCCAACGCAATAAGCACTTATATACTTAATACTTATCGTTTATTGTCATAATTTATTTTAGTTCAAAATATAATTTACAACGATGTTAATCTGCTAACGTAAACTTTATTTATCTTAGTTCCTTTGGAAGTTCTGCGAACTCCCAAGGCGGGGAGCATGGTTGGACGTCTTAATGTAATATACTTACCTCAAATTCAATTCATCAAATGATGTCGATTCGATTAAGGCTGTTTGGTGCTTGCTTCCTTTGCCGCCTACGTGCGAAGAAAAGTCAGCTTAAAAACAGTGGTCGTTGATCGATAACTTTTTTCCCGCCGACACGTAAGGACGCTTAAAATGCGAGCGGCCTGTTTAAAACTCTTCGCGTTATTTATGGTGAACAGTTTCGTGTGTGTGTGTGTTCCTGGTCAAGTTCCACCCTGCAGGGTCATTGGACATTGTGTTTGAAGACGTTCCTGTGCAAATTTATTGCTGCTAAGCTGACTGCTAAGACTGACGGTGCGGTGCGCGTTGTGAGCTGGTCGCACAAGGTTAGTGGGTACTGAAAACTTAGTTGAATCGACAGTTAGCAAGGGATATAGAACTTGAAAATTACTCATAACTGTAATAAACAGTATTACATACTCCAGTTACGATCCCGCATGTTGTCAACTATTTACACGTTGCTACATCAATTGTACTTATCGATATTCATTATCAAGGGTATCTGTATATCGTCAAGAATAAAATCAGTCTCTTATTGCGTAGTTTCATTGCAACATCTACTTTTCCATATGTAAGCGACGCACTACACACTCAAATTATACCTAATGTAAAATATGTAACTAATATTATTGTACATAATGTACCTAATATGCAACTTAATGCTACATTAAATATGGCCCGCGAGCGACCAACGAGCGTACCAACATTAACGCCCGCGCCGCCGCCGCCTGCCCGCGCCGGCGCCGCCCGCCCGCGCCGGCGCCGCCCTGTCGCATGCCGCCGCGCGTATGTTCGGTTGGCAGTACCTTTTTTGGTATGGCCGCAGCAGTAGTTCAAAAATACGTCGTCGGTTGCTCAGCTTTCCAATCAAAAGTGCAGTTTATTTTTCCTTTTCCTGTAGTTTACAATTTGGTCCTTTGAGCCGGATCAATTCAAATATGTTTAGTACACCGCTCTAGTAAGGAAAAAGTGCCACACTAAGTTAGAAAAAAGATTGGAAAGTGCGTCAGAGCACGTGCTCGCCGGTGAATGTTCGTTGCGAAAAATGAGTGATATTCGTGCAGTGAAAACAGAATCCATCAGAGTTTCTGTATCATCTTCGTCACGACTTAAGCGCTTCAGTTAGCGGCAGCGGAAGCCAAAGCGAAGATCGAAAAGGAGTTCATCGTTAAGAAGCTAGAATGCGAACTAGTCATGATCGACGACGACCAGTGTTCATCTCGAAATAGCTTGAGCAAAAGGTCTACCAGTTCCCAGAAGCGGCAGTCTAACGTGGAGGAGTGGCTGAAACAAAGTAATGTTCAGCCGTCACATGTGGCGGCAGCGACGACAGCGAAGGAGGGAAAGTCGGCACCTATTGTAGAACCTAGCCGTGCACCCGCCCCCGACGTTCTTATTGACGGCCTCCTTCAGCTCGCTCGCACGCTCAAAGAGGTAATGGGTTCACCATCCACGCAGAACGAACAGTGGCTTCTCACTCGTTTGTCCACACTCCGTAAGCTACTTCTTTAACGGCGACTCCATTGAGTGGCTACATTTCAAGAATGCATATGATAATTCTACAGCCATATTCCAGATTAGCGACTCTGAGTATTTACTGACGTATTTACACGATCTGACGGACGGATACTAGTATGTTTTGTAGCCAGTAAAAACAGGGTTAGTCCGCTACGACCTGTGTCTATTCCAAGGTTGGAGCTACAGTACAGTACAGTACAGAAACGGTATTTTTGGACGGACTCTAGTACAGTACTGCAATGGATCCGTAGCCATTCTTACAACTACAAGCCGTACGTAGCCCACTGTTTAGGTGAGATTGACGAGTTGACAAAGTCGTGCGAGTGGCGGCACGTATTGACTGCACTGAACACGGCCAACGTGACCACCCGGGACGACGACGCCCCCCGACTCGTATACTAGAGTATACTAGTGACTGGTTTCAGGGTCCTACATTCTTACGGCAGCCTAAAGATCAGTGGCCCAAGGATCGTAGTTTCACTGTTTCAGACAAATCATGGACCACCAGGTCACCGATCATGGGTTGCCTGAAGCAGCTGCGCTTCGCAGCGTTAAATCTCATAAACTAAAATTAAATACTATGCTATGGACTTACCGACACGTCCGATAGTTAACCCGCCTTGCAACCTTAGGAGAGGACAGGGGTGAAGGAGGAAAGGATGGTCGCAGCCCAGCTGCTGTGATGTGATGTGATGTGATGCCGGCCTCGGTAGCGTGCCTCGTCTGCGGACTCCGGGAGGCTCGTCTAAATCGCTCAAACACACACGTCCGTTCTACCCACCAGTGTCCCCTTAGTCCTTAGCCTCCGATGGCCTCTTACCCACCACTGGCATGCACCATGACGCGTGGCGAACCGCGAGGGATTTGCGATATATGCTGCCGTCAGCGATAGTCCGTCTGATTAACTAAACACAATAGCCTCCGATGGCTGTTTATAAGGAGATTGATAAGATTTAATCCGATTTCTCTACTATTTCAAAACCAGTCATGCGCCGATGAACATGTGTTTTGTGACATTGTGTGGCTGTCCCGTATCGTGGGAAATCAATTTTCCCAAAATCCGAAAGAATAACGACATGTCACTGTCTATTTTACCGACACGTTTTTTTTTCTATGTAATTTTCTATCATTTGCTGAGGCAAAGAGACCACATCCATACGGCTTTAAATTGATTTTAAACATTCACTAAAGCACTAGAAGATGCAAAGTGTGAGGAACGCACTGTGACTTTGGTAATGGACATTATCTTTGCCTAACGAAGATAATATTTCAAGTTGGATGACACTTGTGCGCGCTACTGCAAGGTTTTTGCAGTTCATTATAGTAATTTTAAAAGAACGAGCACCTCACTCTGAAACTTTAATAACTCTGATGGCTGAAGTGGAAGCGCTAGTCAATAGCCGCCCTATTACGCACGTATCGAGCGACCCGTCGTACCCGGAGGCTCTCACTCCCAACCATTTTTTTAATTGGTGCTTCTTCTATAGCACCTCGTTTCGGCAAGTACGACAACTCCGATCTATGCTTAAGAAAACGTTGGAGAGTAGCGTAACGGCTTACTGACATGTTTTGGGCACGGTGGATAAAATATATTTTTTTACCCTAATTAAAGTGGACTAAGGAGTCTAGACCATTACAGGTAGATGATTACATCATCTTAGTTGAACCAAACATAGAAAGAAACAATTGGCGCCACGGAGTTGTGAGAGCGACCCATGCGGGTAGGGACGGACGTGTACGCGTCGTAGATGTGCGCACACGCACTGGGCCCTGATTCTGTATCGCAATCTATAGATTCCACGCCTAAACCTTACCGCGCACAAACGTCAAACGCATACGTTTTTGGGAAGATATCGTAACTTTTTAAGGAATTAACGTGGTTTTGAAACAAGGAATCGTTACAGAATAAGGGCCCTGGCATCTTGCGTAGGCCTGTGACGCGCGTCGCTCTACTGTCACCACGAGATGATAGCACTAACTAGTTAGCACTAAGGAGCCCGAATGTAGGCTTCGCACTACACACATAAATTATACCTAATGTAAATAAAGTAACTAATATTATTGTACATAATATACCTAATATGTAACTTAATGCTACATTAAATATGGCCCGCGCGCGACCAACGAGCGTACCAACATAATAGCGCCCGCGCCGCCGCGCGTTTGTTCGGTTGGCAGTACCTATTTTGCTATGGCCGCAGCAGTAGTTCAAAAATTCGCTCGTCGGTCGCTCCCAGCTTTCCAATCAAAAGTGCAATTTAATTTTCCTTTTGCCATTGTTTACACCATATATTATACTATTAAGTATATTTGGTGACGAGTTAGGCAGAGACAGCTTTCTATCTGCTACGATTCTGACACACATCCTTTATTTCACTTAATCTCATAACGTTCTTTATTCATGCTCGTCGGTTTAGGATCCTCTTGACCTGACCTTTAACGAGAACGTCACCGATCTGATCTAATTGTACGTTCGCCGAGGTGTCCCCCTTCCAACTATCCCATTCAATCTCGCCCCATGCATCTTTTTGTAATTCGTCTTTCATCCACCCTCTTTACATGAACAAACAATCTTAGCATGCCTTTCTCAATTTTTGTCACTGAATCATCATTCATTCCACAGTTCTTTCTTTACGCTATTCCACCGATCTTTCAAAGTCACACCACATATAGCCCTCTTAGCGATCTCATTTGTACTACATTCACTCGACTTTTATTTTTCTTCTTGATAATAATCTTTATACCCAAATAATAAAGTTCAGAATTTATTGACGAAAATTTGTCATTTTGTGGTAGGTTGCCCCGCCTGTAGTCTGTAAGTTACGTTTTTCACAATGTTATCTCAAACCTAATTTACGGACAGTAAACTTTAAGATAAGTAAGTATTTCAAAACAAACATAATGTTAAAATGTAAATACAGACGGATATATCAAATATATAAACATTTCGTAAGCAACTGCAAGTTTGTTGGTATCATTTATGTAGAAGTCTTTTGTCAATTTAGCGCAAAGAACACTATTATTACTTATAATTATGAATAACTATAAAATATGCTGTAAATAACGCGAAGATATTATTAATAACCCAGCCTTAATTCCATAAAGTTAATTGCCATAATATAATGTCTAATATTGGTATGATTTGATTTTTACTATCTCTTAAAAACTGTTTGTCTAGCAGGGATGTATATCGGACAGTGACGGTTAGTGAAGGACACTTAGGATTTTTAATGCTTCTTTTAAAGTTTTTATAGTTTTCAATCTACGTCAATCAGTGCTTAAAAAGAAAAGAAAACTCTTGAGTTAACACTATATAGCAGGTTGGGTGAGTAAACATAATTTAGAAAAAACTAATCAAAAACAAAAATAAGGTCATTCCGCCCTTATCAAAAACCACCCTTACTAAACAGCGGCCCGATGCAAATACATTGTGTATAGGATGACATTAGATGACATGATGACTCTTCGATCATGAGATCGAAGGATTTAATCATATTAACACGCTTTAAGAGTCATGAAATGTGTTATCCGAAAACTATAGAGGCCTAGACTCAATTTAAATCCTTTTTCGTCAGCAAATATTATGGCGTGAGTGAAATTAAAGACCCACACACCCTTTCAAATAGCACTCTCGGCGCATTGTTTTAATTTGATCCAATAAAACAATTTGTCTGGCTTTTACGCTGGTGATGCACACAATCCGGATGGATAGTTTTTATTAATCTTATAAAAGGTTGCCTTCTCTCGCTAACCGAATAATTTTGACTAAAATAAAAACCAAACAGAGTTTTTAAAACACTCAGATAGGATGAGTTACAGTTAGTCGTCCCATGCACTTGGTAGATATACCTATACCAGAGGGCTTCTCTCTTTCTCCGAAACGAAATTTCGACCGATTTTCGTTTGCTATTTATAGCGCTTTTCATTATTTTTGAAATTTCAAACAATATTCTATAAATTAATAAACTAAATGCCAAACCTATTTTGTATGAACGAAATTTCGGAAGGAATGGAAACCGCTGTAAATACCACACGAAAATCGGCCGAAATTTCGTTTCGGAGAAAAAGAGTAGGCCCTCTGATATCAAACAACAAAATGATCAACATGTCAGTTGAGTTGGTCACAAAGTTGCCGAAAAGTTTGCCCTATTTGTCAAACCAAAGGAAAGCATCAGGTTCGAGTGCGCGGTTCCTTTATCCGGCATTTGTACTGCATTCACTCGACTTTCATGTTTCTTCTTTTTATTATTCTTTATACCCAAATAATAAAGTTCACAATTTATTGACGAAAATATGACATTTTGTGGTAGATTGACATGAGAAACGACGACAGGCTCCAGTGGTACTTAAATCCTGGGGCCCTATTGTTACCTCATAAAGCAGTATTACTTTAATCTTACTATGCAAAACGTAAGTAGGAACGATAATGTTGGTGAAACATTTTTGCTTAGATTAATGATTGGTCTCGCTGCGCTCGACTAGATACCTCCGTCGTACTTGTCAAATGCGGCAACCAATACTACGCCGAAATCGGTGTACCCGAGCCAGTCACACTGACAGCTGTGGGTGACGTGTACGTCCCGAATGTTTTATTCAATTTTGGGCTTGAGTCAAACTAAAATGCCAGTTTGCGTAGTAAAACTGTGTAAAAACAATACTTCTAAAAATAAGAAGGACACTGGGATCACATATCATCAGTACCTAAGTATCGTATAATTTCGAAATTTCATCATAAAACAATATGAACAATAAACGCCATTCAGTGTTACCGCTTATACAAGAATAAATTCCCCGTGGTTGAGATTTTTATAATGTGAATTTATTGTTATTGTCTTTTATTATATACCTAGGTAGGTAACCTATTTCATTTGTCTTACAAAGTTACTATATACTTAACCTAGTTCTATGTTATTTCATGTTTACTTATATTTGTGTTCTATAATAAGGTGTAAAAATGTTAGCTGACACTATATCAAGGGGATTCTAACGATGAAACTGAACAACTTTCCATAAGGAACATGGGACGAAAATTTATTGTTTTTCCCTATACAAAATGCGCAATCAGTTGATTGACTCAAGTATGGAAAAGCTATTTTTTTTCATTTTGACCTATGTTCCTGAAATGTAAACTTTTCGTGTCTGTAATTACATTGAAAATATTTGCGAAAAACATAATCTAGGGGATGAAGGATACGTGAACATTAGAATCATTTTTGGAATTTTTGTCTGCCTGTTTGTTTGACGCGCATCACACAAAAACCTCTGTACGGATAATATTCGCTTTTAATTGTTAATTTTTAAATATTTTCTGAGCTACATTTATAACCAGCAACTTAACTAATACATCACAGCAAAAATATTTTTCCCATTAACTCGGGTAACAGTTGAGCAGCTGGCAACAAATTTTTCCCGCACACTAGCATCCTTGCATATTGTCATAAACACACTACAATAATGAGTTGCCGCATTTACGGAGCTGTGGTTTATAGGTAGCGCGGTATCTAGACGAGCGCAGCGAGACCAATCATTCATCTATGATTTTTCGCTTATAGTATGTATGAATTTGTAATAAAATCTCTTACTATTTGTATCTGGCTGGTTTTGGTCTCATTAAAAGTTTAAATTTTAAAGAAGATAATCCCAAATTCAAATTAGGAAAATGTGTGATTTTCATTTGTTTTCTTACTGTCATGATGAGTGAATATAATGAAGGACTTAGATAAATTGTAAAATTTTATATAAAAAATCGCGAAAAAAATTTGCGAAGTTTATGGAGCTAGTGCAGTGTCTGTGAGAGTAGCAGTAGTAGAGTAGCAGTAGTAGTTTATGCGTTTTCAATCCAGAATACTTTTTTTTTATTATTATTTTATTTTATTTTAGAATTAGGGATAAGAAACAGCCAGACGGTAACAATATGTGCGATAAAAACATTTTAACTTGGTCAGATCAGTTATCCACAGGTTTACATATAATTAACTTACATAAAAACTTAGTCTAGACTTATACCCATAAAGCGTAAAATTCCAAGAAGGTAACAATTTTACATAACAAAAAAAGCAAGAACTTCTAATAATACTTTTAGGATGATGTTAAAAGATGCACGTCGCTCTGGTCGCCCTATTACGGATAAAATGGATGCCATTTTTGAAAAAGTGGAGCAAGACCAGCATAACAGCAGTACTGGGAATTGACCAAAAAACAGTTTTGGCGCATTTGAATTGAATAGGACTGCCTTCCATTTTTGATTTAAATTAATTTAAACGAACATAGGTATATAACGTTCTGTAAGTAGTTCAATAAGTTCAAACAAAATTCACTTCACATGAAAACTGAATGATACAGTCAAGTTGCTTCCGTCTTATGTAATCTAGGTCACAATTTTGAAATTTTGTTATTTATTTTATTAGATACATTAATAATTATTTAACACGTCCGATCATATCAGCGATTTAATGATGCAATGCTGGCGATGCGTTATGCAATCTAATGTTGCAAATATGAACGTTTAATGTTGTATGATATTCCCTAAGGGGAATCCCCTTGAGTTTCAGTACAGATTTGGGACTTTACCGAGATCTCACACGGATTTCTTGGGAGAATTTGAAAAGTGATGTTGCACTATTTCGTTTTATTTGACAAGCATGGTGATCGCCGCCCGAAGTCAATAAGCTATCTGTCTGTTGTTTTGCCTAAACGCTTATAATGTTTGATTCCTCCTTCATCATCATCAGCCTATAAACGTCCCATTTCTGTGCACAGACCTCCCAACATGGACAAATAGCACGTGTGGATATTGGGCCATAACCTACCACGCTGGCACAGATTAAAAAGAGTTAACGCTGGCCCAATGCGTGTTGGATTTTAACGACTGTCATTTTACGACAACAACCGAGACCAACAGGTTTGCCTATCGAAGCACGGAGGAGTTCGAGATGTATTTTTAATTTGGTCACCCATCCAGCGACCCGGCATTGCGAAAGATGCTTAGCGGGCAAGATCGCAAGCCGAACGCGCTAGCCGCTGCGCTATCGAGCTCCTCCTTACAAATTAGGTACCTAAGTATGTCTTTCGCACGCTAATAGCTAGGCAAAACCACAGACAGATAGGTAGGTTAGGTAGGTACTAATTTCGGGCGTCAGCTAATACCACAGAGTGGTCTGTGGCTAATACCCATCAATTATTGTAGCGATGATTCGATTTCAATTATAGAGGCCTTTGTCTAGCAGTGATGGCAGTATGTAGGTATGTACGCTATACTTTGTATCCTTTTACTCATTCATACAATTTTGTTCACAGTATTTCGTGTTCGACTTCCACATGCCGCCCATCATGCTGTTTGACAAGATCATAACTTTATCGGTAAGTTTTAACTCATAAACTAATTTCTTAACGTTAAGAACTACGTTATGTCCGAATTATAAAAACGATGATTTCACAAAAACAAACTACTAAGTAAATAAAAAAAGAATAACGTGGCTTTCGTTTAAAATGTATTTAAATTTTAAATTGCCCGCCAGCATTCAATAATTAAATCCGAAAATACCTTCTGGATATAATTATTAGGACATGGACCTAGTTTAAGTCCATGGGTAAAGGCCACAGGACCTAATGTCGTAGACGTAAACAATTTTCAATTTTAAACAAAGAATTAACAAAGGTTTTTATAGAAGTAGGCAGTATAGTCACAGAATAATATCTTTTGTAATTTTAATATACAGCTACTTATATAACCATGTACCATATGATTTTATTCTACTTATTCATCTTTTAGCGATGACACCCTCAGGTCGCGATAAAATTTGCTTTTTATCTGATGGTTTACGACAGAAATGTGTCATAAAATGATAATGGAATAATAATACAGCATCACAGTTAGTAACGGACTAAGGCACCGGCATCAGCGCCCAATTTCGATGAACCTCAATTATAATCAAATAAAATTATTTATGTAGTTTCACATAGAAATTTACAAATATGAACAAAATTACCAAAAAAAAGTAATGAAAGAAGAATAATAAAATACAGTGAAACCAAAAAGGAATCCACTCAGTAAGATCGCAGCATGACAATCACCTGCGCTAAGAACCTCGAATTCATCTTACTCTTATCAATTACAGTTTACACAACCTATAGGTCGTGTAAGTAAGTGTAAGTAGATACTAGAGGCAAATTTTTATAAAATATGTTTGTTAACTATTGATAATTAATTTACCGTGCCGCGTAGCGGTGAAAGAATACTGCCACCCCATCTCTTCCCTTGGGTGTCGTAAAAGGCGATTAACGTGCTAAAGACTGCACATACATCCAAAAGCATAGAGCGGCGAAATTTGACTGTGGCAGAGGACTGCTTTTGCATTCCTCATTACCTAGTTGCTGACTAACCCTTCGGGGATAATAATTGTCGTGATTATAATATGTATGTGTTTATGTATACACTTTTGACATTCATTGACAAAACTACTAAATTCTTAAATACGAAAAAAATAAAATTACTCGTGACATTTGTAATAAACTATTACCTAAAATATGTAGTCATGATTCAATATACTTACCCAAGTTTCGAGAACTATTTATACTACGACTTGGAGTATGATGATTTTACGATCTTGTTATTTTACGAACTTGACATTCTACTACTTGGTTAATTTACGACCTTGACATTCTACTACTTGGTTATTTTACGACCTTGACATTCTACTACTTGGTTATTTTACGAACTTGACATTTTACTACTTGGTTATTTTATGATCTTGACATCCTACTATTTGGTTATTTTACGATCTTGACATTTTACGTCCTGGGCATCTGGACATTTTACGACTTTGACGTAACACTCTGGAGCGAAATATCTAGTGTCACTAGGATTTATAGATAAGTTAAGTAAAGCGAATCTGTAAACTCATTTCGGGTCTCAATAACCTGAATCCTCAAGACTGCACATATACCTCCAACAGCATAGAGCGGCGATGGGCTCACCACCCATCACGCTGAGCACATGTGCAGTTGTTATTTGTTGGTTTTGTTTGTTTGATGTTTTCTATGTACTTACTTACTTGTTAAAAATATTTTTAATCTATTTATTGTTTAACTATAAAAACAAGCGTAAAGTTTTCTTTAGAGTAAACACTTTATGCTTGGGCTAGATTATTTGGTGTACGAGTTAGAAAGTTATAGTTCTGTGCTACGGCTGTGAAGGTTGAGAAATCAACAGTTTTATACAAAACATCTTAAAACAAAAAAGTTATCTCATAGCTGAGCTGGTCAGCCTTTTCGGCCAACCTATACCTATTTATTAGTTGATTATTGTTATTTCTTTTTTTTTCAATTTTTTTTTATACTTTACTTTTTTTCCTGTGTGTAATTTTTGCCGAATAAATGATTTACTTACTTACTTACTAACAAAAATGTATGAGACCGCTTATTTTGAAGTTGATTCCATTGTGTATTATGTATATAATATACAGGGTATCCCAAGAAATAGGGTTATGCGGAAGCCCAGAGGTCTTAGGGGCACCCAAAACATCCCCATGTATGTTCCGCGATTTTCAATAGTTTTCGAACTATGAATTTTTTTTAAACTCCAGTTTTAAAACTTTTTTAGTTATTGTGACCTGAAAATTTAGGGCACATGCCTATATTAAAGAAAAATATAAAAAGATACCTTTTCTTAACTATTAGATTCACAGTGATCAAAAAGTATTCAAACTAGAATTTTTCAAAATTTTTCAAAACTTTATTGTTTGAAAACTATTGAAAATCGCTGATCATACATGAAGGGGGGTGCCCCTAGGGCTGCTCTACCTCTAAGCTTCCGCTTGATCGTATATCTTGGGACACCTTACCTTACCTTAAAAGTAGGCAGACGAGTAGGCCGGCAGAGTATAATGTGTCTTTGTTTGTTCGTCCATCCTTCACGTTAAAACAACAACCAAGGATTGATGTAAAAGGTCCTAGAATGCCCTTGGCTATTTTCCATCCCGGATATACATCTTATCTCATTTGGACAGCAAAAATAAGACGCGGGTGAAACAAAAGCCAAAGGCACAAGCTAGTATTAAAATGAAAAAAAAATATGACGTTTCTACTATCATAAGTCTACATATTGTAATCAAACATAGGTAGGTACATATTTTTGGAATTGTACACAGTTTATGCTTCTCATATCGCACATAATTGCAACCACGCAGCAAAATTATTATGTTACATAGAAATAGTGAACTATGGGACCGACTCCGAAATAGAGAACAATATTACAGCTGCCCCATACATCCTACTAATATTATAAACGCGAAAGTTTGTAGTATGGATGGATGTTTGTTACTAAATGGATTTGGATGAAATTCGGCATACAGATAGTTTATAACCTAGATTAACACATAGGATACTTTTTATCCAGATATTCCCACAGAAACTGGAACCACGCGGATGAAACCGCGAGCGGCCGCTAGTTACCTATATGTACGACGTAAATCCATCAAATCCGTGCTGGTAGCAGTATATACCCCGCCCCATCTTGTCCCTTGGGTGTCGTAAAAGGGGACTAATGGACCAAAGACTGTTCATACATCCAACAGCATCATCATCAGCCTATAAACGTCCCACTGCTGGGCACAGGCCTCCCACGTAGACAATAGCACGTGGGGTTATTGGGCCGTAACCCACCACGCTGGCCCAATGCGGGTTGGTGGGTTAGCAACAGCAACAACAGCAGTTTCCAACAGCATAGAGCGGCGATAAGCTCACCATCTGTCACGCTGAGCATATGAGCAGTTATCATTTGGTGAACCGTGGACTGTGGTTGACTGCTTTTGCCTTCCTCATTGCCTAGTCTCTGACTAACCCTTCAGGGGATAATGTTGTGAATATATTGTATGTTTGTAAATCAATCAAAAATGTTTTCATGGCCCTTGCTCCATGCTTTAGCAGTAAACCGCTCCTTCAACAATTCAGAATGCCTTATAAAGTAGAGTAGTAAGAGTCAGTACGATCAGTTGTCATTTCACTCGATAAACTTTGAGTCGAAAGCAACTCGAAATTCCCCTGCACAGTAACATGAATTCCACAGCAGCATTCCAGTGCCGGCGCGCACCTTGCTCATACATTTAAAAATTCACTAGTGTTGCTTCTATGAGAATACGAGAGGCAATGATTTATTCATTGCTCAATTTGCGCGGTGCGCGTACGTATAAAGAGACTAATTTATCGTGTAAATGCTTATTTTGTGAAACTCAAAAATTTCATATTCTGTCAAATAAGTAGATAGGGTTTATTGTGTACAATCAGCTCTATGTTAAACTTTAAAATATTTAATAGTTTAATGGGGTTAGTCAGCTTAAAAAAGTTACTTAAAACTACTACTTAAAGCTACTTAAAAAAAATTAGAAACAAATTGGCCGCAAAACTTGACTTTACATAACAATACAAAATTCTTAAATATGTAAACTAAACCTTTACCAAACCTGTAAATATGTCCTCCTACTGTGGACATGCTGGCAACATTACCTACCTATTTTAAAACATGTTTTAATTTTATACAGATTATTATCTTCTCTTCCTCTTCTTCTTCTTCTTATAGTGCTGTAATACAATTGTCTTCATTGATGACAATTACAGGACAACATCATAGGTCGTATCTAAACTACTTAGGTACCCATTTCCCCATGTCATGGTCCAGTCAGGTCGTACCACAATGGCGCCTTTTGAGTATGCCACTATCGATAACTAACTTCGTTACCCCCTAATTTGCCGTACAATGTGCGCGCTGCTGCTGCTTTTTCACAAGCGATTGACACAGTACATATAGACAGCAGTGTACGACAAATTGTAGGGCCACGAATTTTCGGATGAGCTCAGAGAGGTCGGAGACTTCGGACCCCCTTGGGTACATACGCATTACACATCGCACAAATAATGGTGGCACTATAATAAACCTCGGCGCTTAATGTCTTGACAACTACGACTTTAGGTTCGGTCGGCCTCAGAAGTAGCTTGACGCTTTAGTATCGTGGCATAACAGCTAAGAGATAAACCACGAAAAGATGTTTTATATGTGTGTGTGCATATACGTCACATTCTACAGTAAAGCAAAGTAAACAGTAAAGTAAAGTACTAACTGCTGGTTATTGTTATAGATAACGCATCTTATCACAATACTTTAGCGAATAAAACACTTTGGTACTTCAAATAGCAATTAATAAACCAGGAACGCATAAATGGCTCAAAATAAAAACATAAGTACCTTTTGACGAATCCATGAAAGGATCGATCTTTGCGATATCATTCTATGGAACAAATAGGACAAAAGGGCTATTGGTTCGATTACAAAACATTATGAGTGCTTTTTTACATCTAAAAAACAAAACCGTCTATTTATGTAACTTTATTAAATATAACAGCAACACCTCAAAGAGGAAATATAAATAAGCAACCATGCCGTATGGGAATGTTAATTATATACGGCATGGCAGACTAAATAATTTCGAATTTATTTTGATTAGTGTGCTACAACGCTTAGCTGGCTGACAGTACCTAATACACTCGGCGTCAAAAAAATCGCACCTCTTAGAAAATCACTTTCAAATGTCATTTACTCTTGATATGCACATGCAGTCGCATTAATTATGATTTTATTTACAAGGTTACTTAATTAACTTAATAAAAAACATTACTTTTCATTATCAAATAAAACCTAATGCAACAAATAAAGTGTCACAAAAATTCGATGCAAATTTTGCTACCCGTGAGAGTTGCTAGTTGCGCTTCCTTTGTGGGTATAAAACGGTCAACACGGGTTCAATGTGGGTCATTCGCTATTCAACCGTTGAAGAGGACACACGCACAGATTTTGATGGATACCACAGCTGATAAAGCCGCTCAAGTGGTTGCACTACTGCAATCAGGGGTGCGGCAGTGTGATGTCGCCCGGCAACTGAACCTGAGCCGTTATTCCGTTCGAAGAGTGTACCAGCGCTTCATAGAGACCGGTGGCTATATCCGCAGACACGGTTCGGGTAGACGTCGCTGCACTTCGGAAAGAGACGACCGGTTCGTTGTGTCGAACTCTTTGAGAAATCGTTTCTCCAACGCTGTTGAGTTGCAACAGCAGCTCCAGGCAGTTCGCAGACGCACCGTAAGCGTATCTACGGTTAGAAGAAGATTGAAGGAGAAGAAGATAGCGGCCCACAGAGCTGCTACGGGTCCAAAATTGACTGCAGCGCATCGGCGAGCCCGCTTGCAGTTTGCTCGTGACCACGTCGATTGGACCCTTGAGCAGTGGAGAGCTGTTCTCTTCTCAGACGAGACGCGAGTGTGTCTTTTCTGCAACGACCGACGGAGAAGAGTATACCGGAGGCAGGGTGAACGTTTCGCCCAAGCCTGCATCCAGGAGACGGTGGAATATGGTGGCGGATCCTGCATGTTCTGGGGCGGTATGTCTGCTGCCGGCAAAACCGACCTTGTCTGCGTCTCCCGGACTGGAGGTGCTCGCGGACAAGGGTCGCTGACTGCTCGCCGCTATGTCACTGAGGTCCTGGAAGTGCATGTGGTCCCCTTTGCCGAATCTTTTGGCGAGGGGTTCACATTAATGCACGACAACGCTCGCGCTCACACTGCAGGCATCGTGAGCGACTTCTTGCAGAGGTCCCAAATCTCTGTGATGCAGTGGCCAGCGCGAAGTCCGGATCTGAATCCTATAGAGCACCTCTGGGACCATCTTAAACGTAAGGTTCGATCTCGGGATCCAGCTCCTTCGACTCTACAGGAGCTCCAAGACGCGGTGATTGAAGAATGGGGGCTTATCCCTCAAGAAGAGCTCCTGAAGTTGGTGAGGTCCATGAGGGACCGTATGGAAGCCGTGATCAGGGCAAGGGGGGGTAACACTAGATTTTAAGTTAATTTTAAGACACTTTTTGTACATTTTTCTTTGTAAATTATCTGTTGTTAATTAGGACTTAATTAAGGATTTTTATTATTTTATTAATTTTAATGTTGTTTGTATAATTATAATTAAACAGAAAGTTAAATTTAATTGTTTTTTGATACTCCTTTTTGTTACCTTTCTAATGATACCCAACACTATCCTCTACATAAGGTTTAAGAATTTTTAAAGATGATTTTTAAAAGGTGCGATTTTTTTGACGCCGAGACCTTCACCGAGCGGTTAATGGATGAAAAGTATTTTATATCAAATTTAATGTATTAAAAATATATTGCGAGTGGGTTGGCTGAAAAATTTCAGTCCAGTATATGATTAATTAAATATTTAAAAATATTTTTTTTTAAATATTCCACTTGTTTCTATAATAGATAAATTACCTAGGTACCAATCGAAAGTATGAAGCCTATAGAATATGCAAGCGTTAAGTTGACTATTTTTTTCCTGTCATAACATTGGGTAGGCAGGTATAAACAGGCAAGTCAATATTAGTAATTTGCAACCGTCTGGTTAAATAAATAAAATTTATGTTTATATAAAGATAAGCCCATTACAAACACACACACACCAAACCAGTGCAATGTAAAAAAAAATATTTTTTTTAATATTAAATTAATCATTAATGGTACTGGAATGAAAATTTTCAGCCAACCCACTCGCGATATATTATTTAACATATTAAATTTGATATAAAATACTTTTCATCAATTAACCTTCCCGGTGAAGGTCGTTCTATACCCGGATCTCAGACTATAACAAAGACTCAAAGCTCGACCACTCATAAATAAAGGGCCGCTCGATGAGGCGGGCGTGTGTCAGTCATCCAAAAATGTCAAAAGGTCCAGTCAAAAGTAACTGGGGGGTGATCGCGCTAAATATTCACTACCAAACCACATCTGAACCGCAGCCGTTCTGCCGACTTCGTATAGCGCCATCGCGTGCGTCAAACGTGATAGCACTATATAACGGCTGAGGTTCAGTTGTAGTTTGGTTAAGATTAATTAGCGCGATCGCCCTCCTGGTGAGTTAGTTATTTATGTTGACTCAACCTATCGAGCGACAGATTCATGTTTTTGTTTATGTTCGGACTACAGTTGAAGGTTTCCATTTTTTTTTTTAAATTTAATAATACTAAACTGGCAATAAAGCCCATTGAATTTATTTTTTAATTATCATCTTAAATGATGACACTTTTCCTGTCTGCTTTAAAACTTCTCGGCGCGCGGCCGGGCAACGTCCCGTGACATGACAAGTCTCGCGCACGACTCGCTCGAGTCGAGCAAATGTAATAATGTAATGAATATTTTTAAAACCAGTTAGCCAATTTTGATGAAACTCAGCATGCTGAAGTAAAATATAAATATCTAAATAGTTTGTAAAAAACACTTTTAATAAACGTTTAATAAGAGTTATTACGATTTTAAACTTTCTATGGTGAACTTTAAATAGCAATAACTCAGCCAAATAACGTTTTATTAAATGTTTTCTACAAACTATTTAGATCCCTGTATTTAACTATAGCATGCAAATTTTTATAACAAATGGCTTATAGGTCTCTAGAAATTTCTTCGACTTGAAAGATTGTATGGGAAACCGAAATGCGTAAACTCTCATAAAGTAGTTGCGGTGCATTTAACGTGACGGGTGAAAACAAATTTAACCCCTTGAGGATCGTGAAACCAGACACAATTAAAAATCAATTATTTCGCGACCGCCGGCGGTCTTAGGATCCTGGACCTTTACAGGTTAGTTTTTATGGCCTTCCGTTATTTTGATTGTGTTTGTTATTTAGAGAAAAAACATCAACAACAAACAGGTCAAACTGTTTAAAAATGAACCATAACAGTAACCATTTCGTTTTGCATCATAAAATACGGCATATTATTTTTTATAGCATTGGACTGGTTCGAGTCCCGCCTAAGACACGTGATTTTTAAAAATCCATAAAATGCAGAATTTGTTGTTTTTTTTAAAATAAATGATAGGCTCCTTTACACAGAATGTGCTATTTCCAATATTTACGGTAGTTGCCATTCATGTGGCATTCCATCTTTCCACCCTGTATATTAATAAGAACTGATACAAGTTCAACGAGAGAGGACTTAACTATGACTTCAAATGGGTCAGTCCATCTAGTCGAAAAAAGTCGTACCTATATGTTATACTGCTCAATATAACATATTGTATTCGAAAAAAATACTAGAGGTTTCTCCATGTAGTTTATACTTACATAAACCGCTATATAATATAAATACATAAATACATACATACAAATAATCACGACTATTATCCCCAAAGGGCTAGGCAATAAGGACCGCAAAAGCAGTCCTCGCTATAGTCTACTTTTAACCAAATATTGACTGCACACATGTGCTCAGCGTGACAGATGGTGAGCCAATCGCCACTCTATGCTGTTGGATGTATGTGCAGTCTTTAGTCCGTTAGTCGCCTTTTACGATACCCAAGGGAAGAGAGAGGGTGGTAGTATACTTTCGCCGCTACGCGACATGGTTATTATTAATAAACAAATAATTAAACGTTAAATCTGAACTCCGAGGGTCTTCACTATAAACTGAAATGTAGTATACAAGGGCGGTTTGATAAGTCCATGACTTTGGAAAGAAGAAACACTATTTTTACATAGGTATATATTTTTTTATTTTTCTACATAATCTCCTTTTAACTCTACGCACTTAGTCCAGCGACGTTCCAACCTCTTCAACCCCTCAAAAAATATTTTTTGTCAAACCCTGAAAAATAGGCCTCAGTTTCGGCTACCACCTCCTCGTTTGACGAAAATCTTTGCCCGCCAAGCCATTTCTTCATGTTTGGGAAGAGGAAAAAGCCACAGGGGGCTAAATACGGAGGGTGTGGCAATAATTCGTAACCTAATTCGACAATTTTTGATGTCGCGATTGCAGAGGAGTGGGCCGGTGCCTTAGAATAATAACGCTATAGAAAGATAGTCTTCATACAAGCGCTCTGTCAAAAATGAAGCAATAAACCGATGACGCTGCGCGCATGGCTGTGATCTGCTGTTTCATCTTGCAGAAAGCTTTTTCATGCCCAGAATATCATGCAAAATATAAAAAACTTGTTCAGTCGAGATGTACACAGCATCACTTATTTCGCGTATTTTCACTCGACGGTCTGCCAAAACAATATCATGTATTTTATTAACCATGCTCTCTGTAGTGACCTCAATCGGCCTTCCTGGGCGCTCCGCGTCATTAGTGGTAGTACCTACGTCCACAACGAAATTCAGTGAACCACTTATGTACCATCCCATGAGAAGGCGCAGAATCACCATAATACTTTTTTAACTTTTCTTCGGTCTGCTTAATAGTTTTACCACATAAAAAATAGTGTTTAATTAGCACTCGACACTCGCTTTTATCCATTTTCAAAGAATACTTAGAAGTTTCCTAACTTTTTTATTTCTAATAAGCTTGTTTTGGCGCCAAATTTGAAAAAAGAACGGTTATGCGTTTCGTAGTAAGTTTCCAAATAAGAGACAAAAAAAAAGTTTATATTCAACCTAAAAGTAATTGAGTTGCCAAACTGCCCTCGTAAGCAGTGGATTGTTTGCCAGAAAACCCAAAACCATAACCATGTTCACTTTTGGTAAATTATTAAACTGTTTACGCGCAAATCCACTCTCCATCGTTTAAATTTCACTTACAATACTTATACAAAATATTATAATAACTAGTATTATTTAATACTTTTCACACAGACACTTACACACCACGTTCCATGTACTTACTTTGACCAACAAACGACGAAACACTCAAAACAGCCGCTAAGCGCTTTCCGCCCCACCCGTACCGTTGACCCGACGAGACTTCTGAAGTTGTGACGTCACGGAACAAAAGCTCCGCGTGCATTTCTAAATTCGTTCGGGCTTCAGTAAAAGTTGATTCATTTTGTCATTTTTCAAGTTATTGAAATAATTCTTTCACCATTAATTACAACTCATTGCCTTACAATTTATTATTTATATACTTAAGTATTTTTAATTTTTGTAAAAATGGAAACATAACGTCTGCACTTGAACATCGATAAATTGTAAATATTATTACGCACACACTTAACAATGTAACAAAGTATCGAGAAAGGTATCGAGGTTGATCTCTACTGCGTTTATATTTAATTTTCATACAAAACGGTTGTAATGAGTTCCTAATGAATTGGTGCGACATGGTAAAATAAGCGACTGTATCAAGTTTTTCGCGCCGTTTCCTGGTGGTCATACTAATTTGTCATATCAGTATGACTACGAGGATATACATTTCCTCCTGGTCATACTTACGTTTCTGAACATCCTATCACCACAATAAAAATGTGCAAAACGCAAAAAATAAGCAGCAAATTCTTATGCCATGTTCACACGAGATAGTGAATGTCGGAAAAACAAGTGAATGTTGGAAAAATCTAAGAACTTCTAAAAAAAAATCATATCTCGAAAACTCTGAAAAATCGCGGAACATACGTGAGGGTGAATTACTTGACGCAAATTGATATCCTATGTCAAGTTATTACTCCTCTTACTATTTAAAGGCAACTCACAGAAAAGTATTTATATATACAGGTGGACAAAAAAACCTTTTTCTAAAAATATCGTGTTACAGTATGACTAGGAGCATATGTATATCCTCGTAGTCATACTGATATGACAAATTAGTATGACTACCAGGAAACGGCCGTTTTTCGCCACATTCTAACTAATCATATGAATGCGAAAATGATTTTGTTTATTTCGCTTTCACGCCATAACTAATCAACCAATCACCATGATATTTTACATGTCAGGAGTACAAAAAATAATATAGAATACTTTTCGTACTAATAAAAGGTTCATGTGCGATAATAATGTTTACAAATGATAGTAAGCTATAAAGGCCTTTTTCACTTCCCTTGCTCAAAAAGACCGTCATTGTAGCGTTCCAGAACGAGGATAAAATAGCTTTTCTTGTCCTAGGATAAAATGACTTTTTTTTAATTTTTGTCTGTCACATGACAAAAAGCCTACAAAAACGAAAAAGTTTTTTCACTCCTCTTGCTTAAAAAGACCGTCATTGTAGCGTTCTAGAGCGAGGCAAAAATAGCTTTTGTTGCCCTAGGGGAAAAAGAATTTTTTTTTTAAATTTTGTATGTCACATGACAATGAGCCTACAAAAACGAAAAAGTATTTAGTCATTAGTAGAATAACCATGAATAAAGACTCGACATAATACTGTTTACCTAATTCAACAATTTTTTTGAGATAGTTATTATTAAAGTTTATGGTAAAATTAGTAGCCTTTAGCCCGTTAGTCGCTTTTACGACACCCAAGGGAAGGGAGGGGTTGGTAGTATTATTTTGATGAGCCCATCGCCGCTCTATGCTGTTGGATGTATGTGCAGTCTTTAGTCCATTAGTCGCCTTTTACGAAACCGAAGAGAAGAGAGGGGTTTGGTAGAATTATTTTGATGAGCCCATCGTCGCTCTATGCTGTTGGATGTACGTGCAGTCTTTAGTCCGTTAGTCCCTTTTTACGACATCGAAGAAAGGTGAGGGGTTGGTAATATTATTTTGATGAACCCATCGTTGCTCTATGCTGTTGGATGTATGTGCAGTCTTTAGTCCGTTAGTCGCCTTTTACGACACCCAAGGGAAGAAAGGAGTTTGCAGTATTATTTTGATGAGCCCATCGCCGCTCTAATCTGTTGGATGTATGCGCAGCGCAGTCTTTAGTCCGTTAGTCCCCTATTACGACACCGAAGGGAAGAGAGGGGTTGGTAGTATTATTTTGATGAGCCCATCGCCGCTCTATGCTGTAGGATGTATGTGCAGTCATTAGTCCATTAGTCGCCTTTTACTACAACCAAGGGAAGAGATGGAAAGACTGCACATACCTACTATCCAACAGCATAGAGCGGCGATGGGCTCATCAAAATAATACTACCAACCCTTCTCTTCCCTTTGGGTGTCGTTAAAGCAACTAACGGGTTAATTTTTAATAAAATAAACCAATTCATATCGTATTGGATTGTTTTATTTTCTCGCATTCGTAGTGAGAAGCAGAGTGTAACACACGGCGCTAAAAACCCATTAAAACTCGGTTTCTATTTACTCCCTCGCTAAAGCTCGGGAGTAAAACTACCTCGTATATAATGGGTCATTTTAGCCCCTTGTATAACAATCTACTATTTCAGACCACCTGCTCGACAACGTCAAATTATATGACATGCAAACCTAACCTAAAGTAAGTCATTATAGACCTGAGGTCTAGCAGGGCATTAATATTGTACTGAATTTCATTATGACCCGCTGGTCAATAATGTGATTTGGAACAATTGAATTTGGAACATAAATAGAAATCGCATACGAACATTTACTATATACCTAAGTAGGTAGTGGTAGGTGTGCAGTTTTTAGTCCGTATACGCCTTTTACGACACCCAAGTAGTGATGGGAAATTCCCGAGAATATTCTTTCAGTGAGAACTTTGCTGTTAAGTTCTCGAGAATATTCTTTTGGAAGAGAATTTAAGAGAATTTATAAATTGGATGACTATCTCAATAATCTAATTAAATTAATGGAACTGCGATTGTATTTCTGCTTTATTTATAAATATTTCCCATAGAAAATTTAAATTATTGTCTTTCCTGAGGTTAAATTCTTCTTAAGCGAAAATATTCTCGAGAATATTTCGAAGAAAATTCTCGTAAGTTCTTTTTAAATTTCCTGCAATGTTCAATACTTATATCATTTTGGCGATTAAATAGACACATCAGTATTTTCAAACTATCAGCTTTAATAGAGATCTCAAGATTTAACAAATCTAAATAATTCAAATTCTTCAAAATCAACATGAAAAAAATTAATCATGACAAGAAATTTTAATAACATGTAATCTAAAATACGAAAAACAATAGACGGCAGGGAAGCAACTGATGTAAATAAAATGGCGGGCAGCGGTGCGTGGCTAGCAAGCCGGGGCGCGGGGAGGGGGCGCGGACATGCTACGCTACTAACGCGACTAATCAAAACGTTTGTTTTTTTTATTTTATTATTCTACAATGGGTAAGCGCTTGGCCTTCAACTGACCTGATAGTATGTGATGATAAGGCCGAAGGTGGAAGCGCGCTTTACCTGGAATCCTCAACCACTGAGGTACTGGCTATCTTATCTCAAACTGCCGGAACACAACAATGCTATAAACATCGTTGTTATGGCTTTGATAAGATGGTGGTAGCTAGCCAGGCGGACTTAACAGCCCTATCACCAACCAAACCGAACTTACAAAGATGTACCTCCCGCTGGGAATCGAACCCGGAACCTCTGGGTCTGAAACCGGTGGCTTAGCCACTAAACCACAGAAGCGGTACATAAAAAATATTGCGGTGTAAACATAAAATCAATTATTAATCGCAAAAACGATGTTGCTGTGATAATTATTAGCATTATTAGCTGAATAAACTGGGATACCTACTTATTTTATACAATACTGCCATCGTTGTTCAAAACCTCTAAAAGAATACATATTTGTTCCTAAAAATAAGAAAATCTTTATCTAATTTTAAATTCTCTTAAATTCTCCTTGATCTGAGAATATTCTCAATTAAAAGGAAAATTCTAGAATATTCCCGATTGGAGAATATTCTCACTTGGAGAATTTTCTCGCGACCCATCACTACACCCAAGGGAAGGGAGGGGTTGATAGTATTATATTGATAAGCCCTTCGTCGCTCTATGCGGTTGGATGTATGTGCAGTCTTTATTCCGTTAGTCGTCTTTTATGACATCCAAGGGACGAAAAAGGGTTGATAGTATTATTTTTATGAGCCCATCGCCGCTCTATGCTGTTGGATGTATGTGCAGTCTTTAGTCCGTTAGTCGCCTTGTCCGTTAGTCGCCTTTTACGACACCGAAGGGAAGAGAAGGGTTGATAGTATTATTTTGATGAACCCATCGCCGCTCTATGCTGTTAGATGTATGTGCAGCCTTTAGTCCATTAGTCGCCTTTTACGACACCCAAGGGAAGAAAGGGGTTGGTAGTATTATTTTGATGAGCCCATCGCCGCTTTATACTGCAGGATGTTTGTGCAGTCTTTAGTCCGTTTGGGTCATTTTAGCTCCTTGTATAACAATCTACTATTGTTTTACTATTGCTTTTTATTGTCTCGTAGATGGTGTGAAAAGTAGAGTATTCTCCTCGGGGATAAAGGTGCCTACGTCTTGGGCGACCTTGAATCCCACTCTGCACTCAGGATTATAAACTTATCTCCCTCGCTTTGCTCGGGAGTTAACTCTAAACACCCTCGCTACGCTCGGGAGTTAACGCTAGAATCCTTCGTTTTGCTCGGGATTCAATACGGATTCTCCTTCGTTTTGCTCGGGATTCAATACGGGGCGCCCGCTACATAATACACTACTTTATCCCCTTGATGCATAATCTACTATTAGTCATAATAGACCGATAGCGCTAGGTTTTGAGGTTTCAAAAATATTAAAGTTGTTTGTGTTTCACATATACGAGTAGTTTCCGGACCTTTTGCCCAACCTAATATATTAATTTGTGTCATCCTAGGTACTTGCACAGGTAGAAATTTAGGTATTTGTCGCTTCGATCAGTAATGGACGAAAAGAAAATTATAGATGAAAATTTTACTGTCATGATAATAACGAAGTAGTAACTGATGTACATAGGCAATTTGTGTCATTTCTGTCCACGAGAATCCTGATATTTAACCAGTACTTATCACGTCGCCCAACTAGCTCTGAAAGAATATTACAATAGGTTAAATAGGTGTTACTCGTTTTAGAGTACTGATATCTGTTGTTCAAATTATTTTGTGTCGAATTCATCCACGACATTTATAGATATTTCATTTTTTTATTACAAAACCTTGTAAAAGCCACAAAAGAAAGTGCAAGTTATTAGAGTTTAAGTGTTTTTGATTATTATGGTGTAACAAAACACTATTCATAATTTGTGTCGTTTTTATCCACGAATTCTTATTATTTTAATAAAAACAGACTTCTAAGCACGTGTAGGGCGAGCGCGGGGAAGAGCGCGGACGCGGGCGGCGGAGCCGGCGCGCGGCACCGCGCCGGCGGGCAAGATTCGAAGCGAATCGAAGCGTCATGCTCGCGTCAGGGCCCTGAGCCTAATTTATATACAAAATGTATGCTGTATGCAACGTCTCAAATCAGTTCTCCGTCCAGGCCACGCATACGGAACGCCCCGTGCACGGCCCGGTCTAACATAATTCATCCCTCAATCTAAAATAATATTGACCCTTATGCTACGGCCACACTATCGCGCTAGTGCGAAGATTGGCGTTGTCGCGACACGTCTGGCCAAACACTTCGTCATAATAACGCGATGCATCATCGCGTTATGCTACGGCCACACTATCGCGGTAAAATTCTTATTCCGTTGTCGCGATAAAGCTTGGCCACATCATAAAAAACTTCGCGACGAGACGTCGCAATAATTGTGAACTTTGTCGCGATAATGCATTTCAACTAGTGGTGGGTAATATATTCGAAACTATATATCGATATTTGATATCGGATTCCTAAATTATAGCTAACTTATATTTTAATATCGGTGATATCGGTATCGATCATTTCTACGGACTATTAAAAATTCATGCAATATCGTGTTTTTTCCACGATATAGTTTCAGAACGCATCGAATCGATATCGGATTTTGATGCAATAAAGGTCTTATAAGTTTATTTTCAATAAATTTAGATAACTCAGTCAGTTTAATTTGTTCTAAGTGAGTGGGTGCCTATTAATTAAGTGATAAGGATTTAGTTAAGTAAGTTGAATTTTTCTAAAATAAATTTATGTAAGTAGCTCTAATAATTTTATTCATTAAATCTTTACATGCACATTAGTTTGTTAAAAACTACCGATCAATGATAATTCAATAAACATCAGCGATACGGTACAATATTCTTGAATCGGATCACGAGCGGCGCGTGCTGGCGCTGGCGGCGCGGCACCCGTTCCTCACGGCGCTGGCGTGCGCCTTCCAGACGCGCGACCGGCTGTGTAGATTAGTGATCTCAACGCACGCATTTCTAACGCGATACTTAGTGTTTTTAAAATATATAGTTTCAGCTATGCGATTCTCTAAGCGACACATAGACGCTGCGCGCATAACTGCGATATGAAAGAGACAAAGTCATAAAAAGCTAAATTCAGTATACATGTCCCAACCCGGGACACTGACCACCGTCTCCAGAGAAAGACAGCCTGATCTGGTACACCGACGGATCCAAAATGGAGTCAGGCACTGGAGCAGGTATCTTTAGCAATGACTTTAAGCACAGTCAGAGTATGGGAAAGTTCGCTTCTGTTTTTCAGGCAGAAACTTTCGCAATTCTCCTGTGCGTTAAAAAGAATCTAGAACTTGCTCCCAAGAAGCGTAACATATTCATCCTGAGCGACAGCCAAGCCGCGCCAAAGTCACTTATATCGCCTCGAATCTACTCCAGCCTTGTGCTTGAAACCACGAAAGACTTAAACAAGCTGGGTAGGCACAACAGGGTGAGGTTGATCTGGATACATTGATTTTAACGTACCACATGGGAATCCAAGGCAATGAAATGGCCGATGCACTTGCTAGGGAGGGCTCAGGGACCCCATATATTGGTCCTGAGCCGTTTGTGGCACTAGCATCGAGTACCATCAACAAAGCCTTCAAGGACCACATCCAAAACAGGCATAGAACCGAATGGAAAGAGCTACCTGGCATAAGACACTCAAAATCCTTCATAGGCGAAGGCAGGCTCGATTAATCACCGGTGCCCTGACTGGGCGGCACTGTGCCATAAAACAAATGCTCCATAAAATGCAACTAGCAACAGACAACCTGTGCAGGGCATGTGGAGGGGAATCGGAGTCCATGCAGCACCTACTGAGTGACTGCGACTCTTTTGCCAGGAAAATAATTAATCTTCTGGGATCGGCCTACCCGAAACCAGTTGATTTTAGGCTCTTCGCCCTCAAGGACATTGCCAAGCTTATGGCAATTATCTTCACTGAGGAGGCAGAGTGATAGGACGGGGTTGCACAAAATGCGGTTTGACGGCCGGGTGGTTTAGTGGTCAGCGACAAATGTTTGTGTGGTGATCACGAGCATTTTGTGAGCGAGCCATGGATAATTATTAGTACTTATGTATGTTTGTGTATCCGTTATTCAGTCACCATAGTTCGGGTTATGCTTAGTTTGGGGCTGAATGAATGGTGTGACAGTTGTAATTTTTTTTTGTGTTTTGTATCTTGGGGGTAACATAAAATCGGTTCTTATTCGTAATATTTTATTACTTCTAATACTTTATCGTTACTCCAATCCATAATGATCGAAACAGAATAATTTCGATAATCGTATTTGCAACACGTTCACAGAGTTCACACCTCTAGTTGTCTCGCAGTCAACTCCTCTTAGGTCAACTAAAGTGTGCGAATAAAGTGTAACTGCACGAACTTTATCGCGACATAATTCTTTGATGAGCGGTAATTTACCGACAGCAGCGCGTTATCGCATTGATGCATCGCGCTAAGACGAAGTGTTTGGCCAGACGTGTTGCGACAAAGCGAATCTTGAAAATAGTGTGGCCGTAGCATTAACGCGCCGCTGTCGGTTAATTGCAGCACATCAAAGGATTTTGTCGCGAAAATTTCGTGCGGTTATACTTCTTTCGCACACTTTAGTTGACTGCGAGACAACTAGAGGTGTGAACGTGTTGCAAATACGACTATCGAAATTATTCGGTTTCGATAATTTATGGATTGATTTAGATTCGATAAAGTATTAGAAGAACCCCCAAGACCCAAATCACAAAAAAAATCACAACTGTCACACCAATCATTCAGCCCCAAACTAAGCATAGCTTGAAATATGGTGACTGAATAACGGATAAACAAACATACATAAATACTAATAAACATCCATGCCTCGGTCACACATGCTCGTGCTCACCACACAAGCATTTGGCGCTGACCTCTAGACCACCCGATCATCAAACCGCCTTTTAAATATTAATTTTTAAATATGTTATCAATTTTAATAAAATAAAAATTAAAGCAAATGAATTCTCTTAAGAATTAAGTGGTAATAATAATTTTAAAATGAACAAAAGTTAATTATCACGAACACCCGAAGTATCAAAGTGAAGGCAAAACAAATAAAACCATAGACCAATCCATAGAGTAGATACATAAAATAACTAGCGAATAGTTATTCCAACTCTTTTCCAAGTTTATTAGGAAGAAATTATAACCTTCCTATTCCCAATTTAAAAACACATTTTTAAAAGTTTTTATTTGTAAGCAAATAATCAAATATTACAATTAAACTAGTATTAAAAACTAGCAAACTTAAGCAAAGTTAAACAATATAAAAGTACTAACTTAGTCCGATTTTTGTGTATAGATAGATAACATCCACCATCGTCTTTTATTTTCACCCTTGTATTTATTTTGTTCAAATAATAAAGATGCAGTAAATAATTATTTGCCGACATGTAATAAAGCGCAACTGCCTCTTCCATTTTTTTCCGTTGAAATTAGAAGTGGGCGATACAAATCGTATATAGTTACTGAAACGTATAATTATTGCATCAATTTCGTCAAATCCGATATCGATGCGGTCTGAATCTATACTATTTTGGAAAACACTATATCGCGTTAGGAATGCGGTGTGCGTTAAGATCACTATATTGTATGAAGTTTAAAGAAATAAAATTATTATAGGTACCTACTTACCTACATTTTATTTTAGAAAAAATTAACTTACTTATCTAAATCATTATCTCTACATTAATAGGCACTCACTCACTTAGAACGCGGGTAAACTGACTAAGTACCTATATTGCATCAAAATTCAATATCGATTCGACGCGTTCTGAAACTAAATAGTGGAAAAAACACGACATTGCATGAATTTTAATAGTCCGTAGATATGGTCGATACCGATAATAAAATATAATTATGGTACCTACCATAGTTTAATAATCCGATATCAAAAATCGATATATGGTTTTGAATATATTACCCACCACTAGGTAGTTAAATTGAATTATCGCGACAAAGTTCAAGATTATCGCGACGTCCGTCGGTCGCTAAGTTTTTTTTGATGTGGCTAAGCTTTATCGCGACAACGGAACACGAGTTTTTATCGCGAAAACGGAACCAGTATTTTCGCCGTCTAGTGTGGCCGTAGCATCAGAGCAAAGTATTGACCACATTGACCATTTGCCATTCGTAGGTCATGGGATTGCAGACGCGCTTCGTTCAAAATTAGCACGTCATTATTGTAATATATATAGGTAGGTAGGTACACATTTGTTATTACGTAGCGGAGATAAATAACAGTCAATCAATACTTAATATGATAGGTATGTAATTTATATGAAAGAAATCGTACCGAACGAACGTGTGTGCGTGCGTATGCCCCCCGCCCGCTGTCGACTGCCCGCGTACGCCCGGGTCAGCCCGCGTCCGCCAGACCGCAACAATTTGCTTTTGTGTTTTATTGAATTATTTAAATATCGTGCATGAAAATGACACAAATTTACAAAGTCGATTTTTAATGCATTTATGATATTGAATATGTGAACTCTAATAATTGTAATATTCTTTTTATGTGTTTTTAGCTTTAAATAACATAATAATAAAAAATCTTACAATTGCGTGACTTAATAAGCCACAAAATTATTTAATGGGCATATAAAAGTGATCTCAGATAGGAAATAGTTATTTCATCAATTGTAATTTTTTGTTTGCAATGTTTTAACATACTGACCCTAATTCAGTTTGCACTGGACAAAGATGACACAAACTGTGTTTGCACACTCCGCAGGCTATCATAGATATGATACCATAATTATTTTAAACTTTAAATTAATTTTGCCACTTCTGCTTTGAATAAAAAGAATCAACCACAAAACATCGAATTGCTGAAAATGCAAGTGACAGATGTGACACAAAACGCACTGTTACGGCGAAAGGCGTTCGCAGTAACAGCGACGAAATAAGGGTTGTGGGCTGGGTAGATATGGATAGTGAAGTACTTACAGGGATGATGAGTCACAGGAACCGGGAGACGAGCTGACCACGGGCGGCGATGTAGGTTGGTTTCCTGGCGCACAGTCACTACACTACACAATATGCATTCAGGCGTTCTCTTCACTTTGGGTTCAGGAGTCACTATATACTTGTACGGTCAGACCGTTGCGTGCGCGCGCGGGAGCTAGCTTGCAGACGAGTCGGCGCGGTATGTCTCACCAAGCGAGCGGCCGCGGGTCGCGCAGCGGTGGCGCCGCAGCAGATAGGCGGACGCGGTCGTCAACAACCGCTGAGTCAACCGCCTTACAGATGGCGGTATGGTTTGAATGGCCGTCCCGGCTTTGGCGGGAACATCCTCCGGGGGCCAGGGTGGGCTCATCCAATGGGAGCCTGGCGATCCGGAATACAGGCCTCCGAAGATGTCCATTCGCGGTGTCCAGGTCTACCACCCGCACGACGCCATCCTTCCCAGGCAGGGTGCGAGCAATGCGCCCCAGTCTCCATTGGAGGGCAGGCAGGTTGTCCTCCTTGATGAGGACGAGCTCGCCAACTCGGGGAGGGGAGGATGGGGACAACCATTTGGAGCGGGTTTGGAGGGTATAAAGGTAGGACTGGGTCCACAGCGTCCAGAAGCGCTGGGAAAGGGCCTGTACCATCTGGAATCGCCTACGTGTGGAGATCGGCCTATCTTCCACGGATAGTTCGGGAAGGGCCGTTAGTGGGCGGCCTATAATGAAATGTCCGGCTGTAAGCGGCTCAAAGTCTGAGGGATCAGACGAAAGTGGGCAGAGAGGTCTTGAGTTAAGGACCGCTTCGATTCGAGCTAAAAGTGTGGAGAATTCCTCGAATGTGAGGTGTTGTTCGCCAATTACGCGATATAAAAGTTGCTTTGTTGATTTTACGTTGATCTCATGTAACGCACCGAACCATGGTCCCTTAGGGACGTTCAACAACCAATTAATGTGCTGACCAGCGAGCTTGTGCGCAATCGTGTCATTATTCAAGGCAAGAAAGTTTTGTACTTCGATGAGCTGATTTCTAGCGCCTACATAATTTGTACCACAGTCCGAGCGGATGAGAACCGGGGCACCGCGGCGTGCTATAAAACGCTGTAATGCCGCGAGGAACGCTTCCGTGCTGAGGTCCGAGACCGGTTCCAAATGAACCGCCTTAGTCGAGAGGCACACGAATATACAAAAGTACGCTTTTAAGAGTTTAACATTACGTAGGGTACTAGATTTAACGAGGAATGGTCCAGCAAAATCGGTCGCGACTTGACTAAATACTGGCTGAGGCGTAACTCTATAGGCTGGCAGGTCGGCCATG
Source organism: Scoparia ambigualis (assembly GCA_963921215.1). Classification (NCBI taxonomy): domain Eukaryota; kingdom Metazoa; phylum Arthropoda; class Insecta; order Lepidoptera; family Crambidae; genus Scoparia; species Scoparia ambigualis. The sequence goes on along the minus strand of OY992501.1, from coordinate 43,625,508 downwards.
AAGGGCGCTTGCGGCTGGGCCCGGCATCGAAAGCATCTAATGCATTTAAAAACTCGGTGTCTAATAATATGGCGCGCGGACAATATCCAAAATTGTTGGCGTAGGATAGCGTGTAAAGTGTCAGCGCCAGGGTGGCAGTGTATTTTGTGGTAGTGGTCAATGATAAGGTCTACAAGTGGGCTAGAGCTGGGAAGTATGAGCGGATGCTGCGCGTCATATCGGATAGACGCCTGGGACAGTCGTCCACCAACTCTAAGGAGCTCATCTTTAATGAGAGGTGACAGCCGCTGGAGTCTGACGGAGCAGATTTTGCCAGTTTGAAGGCGGTGGATGTCCTCTGCAAACTCATTGTGCTGAACACTGCGCACCCAGTAAAGTAGGGCCTCTCTTCGTTCACTGACGTACAAGGGGCCTGAGCGTCGCGAATCTGGGTGGTGTCTGCAGTTGTGCAGAAAGCGTTTTAGACAAGCTGTCACTCCGACGAGCTTGTCTAGTGAACTGAACCGAGTGAGCAGGTCAAAGTCAAGACCGGGCACTGTGACCAGTGACGGGACGTGTTTGGGCTTAAGGCCGGGCAGGGCGTGATGGCCCAGAGCTAAGGACATCGCAGGCCAAGACTCACAAGGCTGTCCAAGCCACGTGGGAGACCACCATAGGTCGTGGGCTGACAGGGATTGCGCAGACATCCCTCTGCTTGCGCAATCTGCCGGGTTGAGCTCGGAAGGTACGTGTCGCCAGGTACATTCTGGTGAGCCTGAGCTGATTTTGACTACCCTGTTGGCTTCAAAGGGTTGAAGACGGTGAGGCGGTGTATTGAGCCAGGCCAGGACTATCGTACTGTCTGACCAACATATGTGTTGTTGTATACTGATATGGGCCGATAACTGAACTGACACACGGATCATGAGCTGGGAGAGTAGAGTGGCGGCCGACAACTCTAACTTGGGGATTGTGAGGCGATTCTTGATTGGTGCGACTCGCGACTTGGCGACCATCAAGTGTACCAAAGTATCTCCGGAGGCATCGAGCTCATGGAGATAAACAACGGCGGCAAACCCGGCTTCAGAGGCATCTAAAAAACCCGTGAAGCGAGTATGCAGCTGAGCCTTTGTTGCACAAATGTGCCGAGGGAAGCGAATGCTAGACAACAGCGGCAGATCCTCTGAGATGTGGTGCCACTCCGTTTGTACTTCAGAGGGAGTGGGCTCATCCCATTCCAGCTTCAGTAGCCACAATTGCTGAAGCAGCAGCTTTGCGCGGAAGATAACGGGAGAAACCCAGCCGTTTGGGTCATAAAGTGAGGCTACGGTGCTTAAAATAGACCGCTTTGTGACATGTGTGATGGGGGGCAGAGAGATGCGGTAGGTGAACTCGTCTGACTGAGGGCTCCACTGTATACCCAAGACCTCAATGGACGTGGACTCTGGGTTCATGTCGAAGTCCTTGGGCATGTCGCATTGGTTGTCGGGAAATCTCTCGAGCAGCTTAGGCGAGTTAGATGTCCACTTACTGAGCTGAAAGCCGCCTAGGTCCAGCAAACTTATCAACTCGTCCTGAAGTGCTTGGGCGGATTCAACTGTGTCATGACCACACAAGATGTCATCAACGAAGATAGACTTGCGAAGAACCTGAGCGGCTCCAGGGTAGCGATGGCCATCATCATCAGCCAGCTGAAGCAGAGTGCGGATTGCATGGTATGGGCTTGATCTTAAGCCGTAGGTGACTGTATTGAGGGCGTAGGTGAGCAGAGGGTGATCTGGTGAGGACCGCCATAGTATCAGCTGATACCATCTCTGGTCTGGGGCAACCAGCACATTTCTGAACATCCTCTGGATGTCAGTGCTGAAAACGACTGGATGCGTTCTGAAGGACATGATGATGTCCACAATGTCCTGTTGGAGGGCGGGGCCTGTGTGTAGGCATTCATTTATGCTGACACCATTGAAGCTTTTGCAGCTACCATCAAAAACAATGCGCAGCTTGTCCGACCCTGACTTAAATACGCCATGGTGAGGGATGTAGAAGTGAGGTTTATGGGCGAATGTATTTGGGTGACAGGGAGCCATGTGCCCTAAGTCGATGTATTCGGCCATGAAGTCGACGTATTTAGAACGCAGAGACGGGTTCGCCATTAGCTTCTTCTCAATATTGAGGAATCTGCGTAATGCGATAGGGTGAGTTTTACCTATTTGAGAGGCAGAGCGACCGTATATCTGCCTGAGGGATCGCCTGTAGTGGTAGAGCGGAAGATTTCCTCGCATTGTTCCTCCAGGGGATCATTATGAGTGTGAGATTGAGGGAGGGGCTCCTCAGACTCCCAGAACCTTTCCAGACTCTGACGTATGTCCTGGGCTGATTCAGCTGAGTCTGATTGTGAGCTGACGACGTGAGCTGAGTTAACCTGCTGCGCCGGCTGCGCATACAAGTCCTCAATGGGTCCTATTAACGCGAAGTCGAAAATCGTGCCGAAGGCTATGGGCTTGTCCGGGCCCAACGAGACCTTAGTCCCGTCCAACACCTGGCCAAGAACGTCCGACCCCAATAAGAGGTCGATTGGGGCTGGTGTGTGGTAAAGCTGGTCAGCCAATGGCACGGGTGGCTGGCCTAGTACGTGGGAAATGTTTGGTACCTTCTCTAAGGGAAGGTAGCCAGTGACGTTTTTTAAAATGTGAGCTGTGGCAGTGATTGTAGGAGTATCATTGTGAGTGGGTCGGCATACTATTGTTATTGCCGCCTTTGACTCATGTTTGTGCTGATTCCCAACTCCTGTAATTTTTGAAGAAGTGGGTTTTGATGGCAGGTTCAAAAGTCGTGCCATGCGTGACGTTATTAATGTCAGCATACTGCCACAGTCCAACAAAGCTCTGGCTGTGTGAAGATGGCCATGTACGTCCGCGACTCTTAGTGAGACGGTTGGCAACAAAATGGGTGTGCCAGTGGGCACAGAAGGTGAGTGAGCTGATTGAGTATCAGCTGAAATTGTATGAGCTGAGTATGTATCAGCTGTGTGGGCATGGGTTGACTGGGCATTGGCTAAATCTACGTCTTCGCTAGGGTGCTCCGTGATAGTTGGGAGTCATAATTGCTGGCGGCGTTCGCGGGGCCTACCTGGCGAACCGGACCTGGGCGGGCTGGCTCTGTGAGCAGAGCTGGGTTGCACCTGTTTAGCCTGTGCAGGTTTGTGCCGCCTGCTGTGTCTAGGACGCTCCCTCGAGTGCTCTGTCAGCTGTGGTGGGGGTACATGTACAGACGACGAATGAGGTGAGTGCGTTGGGCCGTCTGGTTGATGGAGGGACGTGTGGTGGTTCGTACTCCCACAGTTCTTGCATGCCCCCTTGACCTGCACTCGCTCTCGTAGTGACGGCCGAGACAACGCTGGCAGCGCTCGCGTGCCTGTACAAAGTCGCAACGGCCCTGTGTTGGCTGGGCATTGTACCATCTGCACGTCATGAGCGTATGTCCCCTAGTGGCACAATAGGGACAGTAGGACGTCGAGCGTGAGGAAGAGGACGAGGACGATGATGAGGAGCAGCTTTGCTGGAAGGCCGAGTAGACGGGGAAGGGCTGACTGCGAGCCGGGGAGGTGGATGGGCGGTGACGCATTTGCTGCGCTGGGCGTGATGGTTGGTGAGTAGGCTGATCATAGGCGCGGTGAGGCGATGAAGCTGAGGAGCGGCCACGGTAATGGTCGGGCTGTTGCTGAGCCATCTGAGCATAAGTGCGATGGGGCAACTGTGGAGGCGCGCGGCTACGAGAAGGGCCGGGCAGGGCGTGAATGGGCTGCGGCTGGACTATGTTGGAGAACTCTGTCTCCACACAGCGCGCGTGCTCCTCGAGGTAGGAGATGAGGTCACTCAACGTGGGCAGGGTGCTGCTAGACCCGTGTCTGCGTTCAAATAACGTGCGGAGCTCACCCTTAAGCTTTCGCGCCACTATCGACACAAACACGTAGTCGTCTCCTATGGGCAGATCCAAATTACTAAGGGCACACTGGGCGGACACCAGCGGAGTGAGGAAAAGTGGAAAAGTGTGCGTATGTTAGAGCGCGTGTAGATGCTCGGCAGCCCCAGGATTATGTCGACGAAACTATCGATGAGAACCCGGCGGTTCTCGTACCGCTTGGTAAGGATGTCCATGACCAGGGCAAAATTTTCATTGGTGACCTTTAGGTGGGACACCATGCTTAATGCCTCACCGCTGAGACTTCAGAAGAGATAGTGGAACTTGACTGCTTCCGACAAGGTCGCCATGTCGTCAGTCAAACTCCTGAACAGTGCAATAAAGGACTGCCAGTCCTTCACCTTTGAGCTGAACCTGGGCAGCGCTATCTTGGGGAGGACGGCTGTAGGCGTATTGACGCCGAGACTGGGCTGAGCGTTATGGGTTGGGGACGACGTGTCCAGCTTGTCCTTTATGCTCTGTATCTGTGCGAAACGCACGTTAAATTCCGTTATGGAATGTTTGGTGTCGCCAGCAATGATCTTTGATCCCACCTCTAGGAGCTGGTGTAAAGCTTTGGCGGCCTCCCTAAATATCGCGGCTTGTGACTTGGTCGGCATCGCGATGAATAAAAGGAGACAAAAAAAATAATAAAAAATAAACAAATTTGAAGGCAGTAAAAAGAACAACACCCTGTATATATTCTATAGTTGGGCTGGACGTATTTGTTTACTAAGGTAATGGCAAATGGGCTAAAATTAACGCAACAATAAAGAAAGCAAAACTAAGTTGGGACGCCTTGTATATGGCCCACGGGTGGGCAAACGCACGTGGATGTGTATGTCTGTGTTTATTGAACGCGCGTACGTAACATTAGCCGACCGCAAAACAAAAAACAAACAAAACAAAAACAAATAAAAAAAAAATTACGTTATCCGTAGCCCACTACTGGGCAAGGCGCTCACAGTCGGGCAGACCTGTAGCGGACACTAGCGCGAAGAATGAGTCAGTCGCAAACAAAAAAAAAATAAAAATAAACAAACAATAAAAATTTAATTAAAAATGTTGGGACACTCTGTGTGTGTCCCACAAGTGGGCAAACGTGTGTAGAAGTGCTATGCTCTTGTGGTGAGCACGCACAAGAATGAGCCGATTGCCAAATCAAAAATTAAAAACAAAAAAATATATAAAATTAACACGAGCAAAAAAATAAAGCACGCTACTTGGCACGCGTGTTGAGCATGCACGAGTTCTGAGCCGATTTAACACGACACGAACATAAAAAAATCATTAAAAAATAAAACGGGAAAATAAATCTCTCGTCATAATACCACACGCAACGTAATAAAACGGGAAACCTTCAAACCTTCTCTCGTTATAATACCCTACGTAACGTAATAATTTAACTACTAAGTTACCGAACAATGTATTATTAGACAACGATCGTATAGGTTCCTACACATAGATCTGTGATCAGACAATCGGATGCATACACGAGATCAATATCAAAACAACATGCAGAAATAATTGCGTTAAAATAATTCGGATGTTGTGTGGTCGCAATCCTAACACAAATGATTCATAACTACCTGACGAAATTTTTATTGGGACAGGGTAAAGTTATGTGAACAAATGAATTTAGAAATGATGGCACGAATTAGGGATAAGATTTAGACACAGAATAAGAATACGGGCGGAAATAATTATCTTTAGCGGACTGTATTTAAATTGAAAATTAAAATAAAGTTAGGTTCTGCGGTTATTCCGCGCTCGATTGGACCAAAATGTTACGGCGAAAGGCGTTCGCAGTAACAGCGACGAAATAAGGGTTGTGGGCTGGGTAGATATGGATAGTGAAGTACTTACAGGGATGATGAGTCACAGGAACCGGGAGACGAGCTGACCACGGGCGGCGATGTAGGTTGGTTTCCTGGCGCACAGTCACTACACTACACAACAGGCATTCAGGCGTTCTCTTCACTTTGGGTTCAGGAGTCACTATATACTTGTACGGTCAGACCGTTGCGTGCGCGCGCGGGAGCTAGCTTGCAGACGAGTCGGCGCGGTATGTCTCACCAAGCGAGCGGCCGCGGGTCGCGCAGCGGTGGCGCCGCGGCAGATAGGCGGACGCGGTCGTCAACAACCGCTGAGTCAACCGCCTTACAGATGGCGGTATGGTTTGAATGGCCGTCCCGGCTTTGGCGGGAACACGCACTATTAAGCTTGTACGACTGTATCGACAAGCAAGAAAAAAACAAACTTTAGAATTTTTTAAACTTATGACCCCAAAATAGCCTAGCGCTATCGGTCTATAAGTAGAATACTCATGAATAAAGACTCGACCTTGACTCAACTTATTACTGTTTACTTAAATCAACAACTTTTTTGAAATAGTTATTATTAAAGTTTATGGTAAATTTAGTAATCATTTGAATCTATGGACCACACAGACCACGCCCACACAGTCCACGCTTCACCAAGAAACAACTGCACAGTCTGCACATGTGCTTAGGTGGTGAGCCTTTAGCCCGTTAGTCGTTTTTACGACACCCAAAGGAAGAGAGGGGTTGGTAGTATTATTTTGAAGAGCCCATCGTCGCTCTATGCTGTTGGATGTATGTGCAGTCTTTAGTACGTTAGTCGCCTTTTACGACACCGAAGAAAAGTGAGGAGTTGGTAGTATTATTTTGATGAGCCCTTTGCCGTTCTAAGCTGTTGGATGAATGTTCAGTATTTAGTCCGTTATTCGCCTTTTACGACACCGAAGGGAAGAGAGAAGTTGGTATATTATTTTGATGAGCCCATCGCCGCTCTATTTTGTTCGATGTATGTGCAGTCTTTAGTCTGTTATTCGCCTTTTACAACACCCTAGGGAAGAAAGAGTTGCTAGTGAGCCCATCACTGCTCTATGCTGATGGATGTATGTGCAGTATTTAGTCTGTTGGTCGCCTTTTACGACACCCGAGGAAAGAAAGGGGTTGGTAGTATTATTATGATGATTCCATCGCCGCTTTATGATGTTGGATGTATGTGCAGTATTTAGTCCGTTAATCGCCTTTTACGACACCTAAGGGAAGGAATTGGTTGGCAGTATTATTTTGATGAGCCCATCGCCGCTCTATGCTGTTGGATGAATGTGAAGTCTTTAGTCCGTTAGTCGCCTTTTACGACACCAAAGGAAAGAGAGGGGTTGATAGTATTATTTTATTGAGCCCTACGCCGCTCTATGCTTTTGGATGTATGTGCAGTCTTTAGTCCGTTAGTCGCCTTTTACGACACCCAAGGGAAGAAAGGGGTTGGTAGTATTATTTTGATTAGCCCATCGCCGCTCTATGCTGTTGGATGTATGTGAAGTCTTTAGTCCGTTAGTCGCCTTTTACGACACCGAAGGGAAGACAGGGGTTGGTAGTATTACTTTGATGAGCCCATCGCCGCTCTATGCTGTTGGATGTATGTGCAGTCCTTAGTCCGTTAGTCGCGTTTTACGGTACCCAAGGGAAGAAAGGGGTTGGTAGTATTATTTTGATGAGCCCATCGCCGCTCTATGCTGTAGGATGTATGTGCAGTCTTTAGTCCGTTAGTCGCCTTTAACGACACCCAAAGGAAGAGCACATACTATCCAACAGCATAGAGCGGCGATGGGCTCATCAATATAATACTACCAACCCCTCTCTTCTCTTGGGTGTCGTAAAAGCAAATATTGTATTGGATTTATTGATTTTCTCGCATTCGTAGTAAAAGCAGAGTGTAACACAGCGCGCTAAAAACCCAGTATAACTCGGTTTCTATTTACTCCCTCGCTGAAGCTCGGGAGTAAAACTACCTCGTATACGTAATGGGTCATTTTAACCCCTTGTACTTCGATCAACAATACTGGTATTGTTGATCGTAGCCCTTGTATAACAATTTACTATTACATTTCTATTGATTGATGTCATTATTCTTGTTACGAATCAAAGATATTATGATAGATTTAACTTTATGTTTACTTTTTTTTTGTAAAATCTACAATTTAGAACACGGTCAGGCAGGCAATTATTTAAAAAAATGTATTGCATTTCTTATTGTTTGCAAAATCATAATGAAGCCGTTTTTTTACTAAAATGTTGTACCTATCTACAATATTTAAGGTACGAGTACTTTCCCTACATTAATTTAATTAATTAATTTAATAGCATAACCGGGGACGTCCTGTATACTGGCTAAATACTCGTAATAGCGAACCACCAAATAAGAAAAAAAACTTGTGACGTAGGTGTGTTACACATAACTGAAATACGTGAGAGCCTTTTGAAAGTTGCCCTAGTTTACGGTACTTGTTACTTTCAATAGCATTATAATATTCGTTGCCATTGGAAAAATATTATTTTTTTATCCAAGTAACTTTTGTCGTTTAACTGGCCTTTTAAAATGTCCAGCAATCATTGTTAGCATGTAACACGCTATCATACTATTCATTAGAAAAACGTGTAGTGTTTCGAGCATTATAGAAAAATAAATATTTGAAACGAGAAAAATATAACTCACAATCACGTTACTAGCTAGAAAATTTTGTATAACCGTGTCTTTTTACACAGTGACACACTTTTGACAGTGACAATGTGGTTCAATGTTCCGTTATAGGAGCAGTAAATTCAGTTACTTCCTTGACGTTTAGGCTGGGCCAAATATTCAATCCTTACATATAACCATGGACATCATATAACTTATCCATCTGATAAAGTATCACACGATCAACCTATTTCACTTGTAAAAAAAGATAAGATGTGATTTGACAATAAATTTTTAAAATGCTTGTGTAATGCTTTAACCAACGAATAAGTCACAAATTGAAAAGTGTCGGAAAAAATTCCACGAGCAGGATTTGAACGCGAACTTCTGGCAATCCGGGCCATTCGCACTTTCCAATTGAGCCGTATACCGTGAGGGTTAACGCATTTCGGTTTCCCATACAAACTTCCAAGTCGAAATTTTTAAAACCACTAAGCCAAATTAAATGAAACTCTGCATGCTAAAGTAAAATACAGGGATCTAATTAGTTTGTTAAAAACATTTTTAAAAAACGTTTATTTAAGTGAGTTATTGCAATTTTAAACTTTCTATAGTGGACTATAAATCGCAATAACTTAGCTAAATAAACGTTTTTTTTAAAATGTTTTCAACAAACTATTTAGATCCCTATGCTTTACTTTAGCATGCAAAGTTTCATCAATATTGGCTTTATGGTTTTTAAAAATATCGACTTGGAAGTTTGTATGGGAAACCGAAATGCGTAAACCCTCATAAGCAGCCCGACGAAATTAAACATCACTATTTCCTTTTTTACTTTGAAAGGGAAACCTAACTAGCTTTAGATTATTTTTAAGTACTATTTAAGAAAATGTGGTATTGTTACGCAATTAGTTTTCTTAATAAAATAAAATAATCATATAAAAAAAGCCAAAGGCGCCCATTTAATGTTAACAAACAACGTCATCAACATCCGATCTTATTATTTTTATTATACAATGTGATGGTACTTCTAACCTGTTAAGGCTTAGTACTACATCTAAAATCATCGACAAAAAAATATAAAAATAAATTTTAAATCACAAAATAATTAAGTAATGATTTTTTTTCTCACCAAAATAATCTCAAACATACAAAACAAAAAAAAATTTAGTTATCCAGTGTCATTAGCTACCGATTGCCATTTTTTTCATGTTTCTCCGACGTATGAAACCTTTGATATCGCATAAAGTAAAAATGGTCATAAATTATAGGGGGAGGGGGTTGGACCCCCCATATTTTTTTTTTGTCGATGAATTTAGATGTAGTACTTAGCCGTAATGGGTTAGAAGTACCACCCCCATCACATTGTATTATTTAAACAATATTTATAACATTATACATAGCTTGCCTATTTCATAACTAATCTTGTAAAAATATTAAGATCGGATGTTGATGACGTAGTTTGTTGACATTGAATGGGGCGCCTTTGGCCTTCAATGTAAAAAAGTAAACAGTGTTGATTAATTTCGGCGGGCTGGATAAGCCCACGGTAGCTCAACTGGAAAGAGCACCTGGCCCGAATTGAGAGAAAGGTGCGAGTTCGAATCCTGCTCGTGGAAATATTTTCGACACTTTTCAATTTGTGAATTGTCCGCAACAATTTTGCATTAAAGTTATAAAAACAATTATTATTACATTCAACATATAACTTTTATCTGACAATAAAAAATCAAACTTTATTTACGCATTTCAGTATTAGATAAATAATTCAAAATGGTTGCATATTGCGAGGGATCGTTAGATAGTAGAAGGGGAAGACTTGGCGAGCATACTTCCATTAACGAAAAGGACCTTCTCCAAGAGTGCCATGTATGAAGAATGTTTAGAAAGTAAATGAAGCAAAGGATGTGCCAGGATAGTGGCGTAGAGACATTGCTTCTCTCAGTCTCTTCTACCGGAACTACTACGGAGAGTGTTCTGAAGAACTTTTTGATCTTATCCCGCCCTCTCCTTTCCTCTCCCGGACTACACGTGCTGGTCTTAGGAACCACCATCATACTGTACAGACTATCAGTACTCGTACCAAAAAATTTGGAAAGTCGTTTCTCTGTAAGACTATTTGGCTTTGGAATTCTTTGCCGGCGCATGTGTTTCCCAGCTCCTACAGTCCCGGGTCTTTTAAGCGGGGCGTGAAACGGCATTTATGCAGGCCGTCATGAATGGGTGCGCTCGTTATCGTGCTTATTCCACGGTGGGGAGTGCTCTCATTATTTTGAACTGCATCGGCTGCTTACCATCAGGCAGGATGCAGTCACTATGACGAGTCATAATAGAAAAAAAAAGCCGTAGAAATGGAAAGCCGTGGTCGCTGCCTACCCCTCCGTGAGACGTGATGTATGAATGTATGCAGGTAGGTATGTATGGACGCTTCGGCCACTTTCGAAACTTCGGTTTCGAAAGTAATATACCTAATAATATATAAATAAATTGCTTCGGTAATAGCTTCACCACACCCAAACGTATCCATGTGACGAGGATTATAGTCTCGTGTTCGGTGGTATATAAAATTGAATCGAGTTTCGAAAGCAGATTCTATGTTCTGTATTCGGAAGGGGTCTCGAAGACAGACTTATTTTTCTTTTTAGGCAACCTAGTTTAGAATAAAGAAAAATTATTCTGTTTTCGAAGCGTGTATGTATCCCTTTAACCCTGCGAAACATTGCCATCATAACATTATTCGTCGACATAAAAGTATGCGGTGAAATTAACATCAGAACAATGCAAGCGATTCGGTGGGCACTGGGCAGTTGGCAATTGTGGTAGTTGCGAATTCCGGAAATATTATCACGTGCTCTTTGCTCTCGATTCTCGAAATTAGTTCCATTGTCGCACGAACTCGTAGTTACAGAATGAGCGCGTTGATTTTAAAATATTTCACTGGCGCTGCTGTGGTTCTTTATCTGATTTTTAGTGAGAACTGTCGGAAACTAGGGTTTATTATTTGGTTTTCAGGGTTCCGTACATAAAAAGGAAAAAACGGAACCCTTATAGGATCACTTTGATGTCCGTCTGTCTGTCTGTCAAGACCCTTTGTCTCGGGAACGCGTGGAAGTATCGAGTTGAAATTAAAACGATATACTCTGGTCTACCAGTCTCTTAAAGTTCTGAAATAATCAAACTAAACAAGTAAACGTAATAAAAACGGTATACGGACGTTTATGCAGCAAAAAAAGTAAATTTCGACACTCTCAAGGGAATCAAAAATGTACAAGTAGGGTATTTTTTCATTGACCTAGAACTATGAAATTTGGCAAGTATTACCGTCTTATACTCCAAGTGTAGGTAGGTATAGGGAAAAATCTGAAAACTATACTTAGAAAATTAATTAAATCACTGAAAAACAGGGTCTTTATGCCAGGAACGGCGCGGGCGGTTCAAATCTTGAATTGAGTTAACCGTGTCATGCGGGGTATCGTATGAAAGGGCTTCATTGGCACCAACTTAAACAGATTTTAAATTATTTTTATGATGTACCTATAGTTTTCAATTTATGACGAAGAACGAAAAAAACCTTTTTGCCCTTTTTATAAGTAGGTATCTATTGTAGGTAAGTACTTACCTAATAATTTTGGTGTACGCACCTACAAATTTGTACGGAACCCTCGGTGGGCGAGTCCGACTCGCACTTGTCCGGTTTTTTTTATTATAGAGCACACTTTTTTGGACGGCCGTTAATTTTGAAGGCTTTTTTTGCCCAACAGTGGGACAGCACAGATATCTAGGAAAAGCGTACATTACATGTATTTTGTTTTCCTCCCTGTAAAACATAATACATGTAATGGTTAACAAATCAAAAACCCTGATAACTTGACTCGTCACTTTTCAACCTGAAAAAAATGCTTTAAGAAAATGATTATTTTCTTTACAGTTATTTTAATTTAGTTTCTTAAAAATATAGTTACTTAGTTATGAAGTTAAATTGTATAGCATTTATTATGTATGTTGCTCACACACTTGACATTGAATTGAATTAAATTGGATGCCACCTTGCAAATACATTATATTGTTCCCCATCTGGAATGTTCTTATGCATGAGGCGTGAGTGTTCATTTGTTACCGCCACAATGGCGTGTTCCTACTCTGGGTTACATAATAAGGCTTTATAGACGCCCTTTAAGATGTTGTCTTTTAACTCAGAAAGTGGTACATACAACGTCTATTAACTGTTTAAGTTCGCGTAAATGAGTAACAATAGAAACATTTTGAAAAGAGACTTGTTAATACTACCACTACTTATTACGAGTATTACTTTCTAACTTTCTAACGATCGTGCAAATTAAGCTACTGTCGCAATGCTGTATCACCGACCAAATTAAAAACATCTTGAGTGCATCCCCGCCTCGGAAGGCACGTTAAGCAGTTGGTCCAGAATGTTGTCGTTAGATGGTAGTGTGTAAAACGCTTAGTCTATTAAATGTGTTTCGGACCAATATTGCTAATAAACGTGTTTCGGAACGATGTTAATATGTCAAGTTGTCTATGTCACAAATTTGTAAGAACTGGAATAAACTACGCAGTCTTTTATTTTTTTTCAACCATGGCGTCCTGTGTTTTATTTTTTTGATTTTCCTCTGATAAATTGAACGTGGTGCCGAAACCCAGGAAATAAAACCCGTAAAATTAGTCAACTCAGTAAAGAACAAGTGCAGTGCAGCTAATAACAAGTAATAAATGTAGTAATTAACATTAGTTCCTATCCTATCTCGTCGTTTTACATTACATTGGTACAAAATCAAAATGGATTCGTGGCTATCGACTCAGCCTGATATTTTGGACAAAATTCAAAAAGCGAAGAAGAAATATAAGAAACTACCTAAAACCAGAATCACTCCATCACATTTAGAGACACGGTTGGAAACTGTAGAGTAGTTGTGGGCTGAATTCAAATCCAACCACAAGTTAATCAGATCTGGTAATAAGTCAAAAGAACAATTGGAGAATGAATATTTCCCCAAAGATATCTACAGTACCACCGAAGAACTATACATGGACTACAAAAGTGTTCTCAAAGATCAATTAAAAACACTAGAGTCGAGATGTCAACTTCTAGTTCATCGCCAAGCAGTGATCATAATGATATAAAACTGCCTAGATCCAACTTGCCATATTTACAGGAAGGTATGACGAATGGCAAACATTCCATGATATGTTCACCTAATTGATACATGGAAACGAACATTTGACAGGCGTTTAAAAGTTACACTACTTGAAGTCTAGCATTCAAGGAGATCCTAGTAATTTACTGAGAATTTTGCAATCACAGAGAAAAATTATGAAGAAACATGGAGCCAATTAAAGAGACGCTACGATAACAAAATGTACAATTGTAACGCCATCATGAAAATTCTATTTTCCCAGAAATACATCAGCATAGAGTCTGCTGGATGTTTGAGACAACTACTAGACACAACATCTACATGTTTAAAAGCCTTGTCAAACTTGGGCATTGGTACAACATCGTGGGATGCTATCATAGTTTATCTAGTAGTATCAAAACTGGACGCAGAGTCACTGAAGCAATGGGAAAATATTATAAGCACCAAGTTTGATGACTTAACAACATGGAAGGAGCTTGTTTCCTTCTCGGAGACACGTTTCAGAACTTTGGAAATGGCGGATGCAGGAAAACATACACAAAGACAAAGTATGAGTCAGCAGCAATTGAGACCACCCCCAAAGCACAAGACATTTGTATATTCAACCTGCCGTAGATGTGGTAGAAGACACCATTCTTTACTGCATATAAGAAAGATATAATTAATATAAGCCAAACAACATCCTTAAGCTACACTACAAGCAAGGAGAAAATACAGAGTGGAGATAATACTACTCAACAACCAAATGAGGTAAAATTAGTTTCTAATCTTTCAAAGGGAAATATAGGTATACAATGTTTTAATAGCAACCGCTGTACTTTATCTAAATTCTAGCAATGGTTTAAAGCATATCATTAGAGCGTTAATTGATCAAGGATCTCAGGCATCCTTCATTACAGAGAAAACATTACGGTGTCAGGTTTGTGAGATGGTCACACTAAAATTAAATATTTAGTTTCTTTACCAGTACGGTCACGTTACAATGCTAACTTGCCATTATATGTTACCGCTTATGTCTTAAAGTCACTCACTACTTTAATTCCATCGCAACAACTAAACACACCCATTTAGGGCAGCTCACACTAAAAGCCAGGTAAAATTGATTTGTTGCTAGGTGCAGATGTTTACAGTGAAATATTATCTGATGGATTTATCAAGAGCCCAGATGGAAATTTGATTGCTCAAAACACAACTTTAGGTTGAATTTTGTTAGGAAGATTAACACAAGCATCAAATGAACAAGTGGTCAATCTACATGTACATGTTGGAGATGATCTACTAAAGCAATTCTTCGAAATGGAAAGTGAACCAGATAGCATAAAGAAAGCATTAACAAAGACGGAGAGAAAATGTAAAGATATCTACAATGCAACTACAGTAAGAAATGAAGATGGAAGATACAAAGTCCACTTAGTTCATAATGAAGAAAATCCAGCATATCAATATGGCAACTTCAGAAACATTGCAGTGAGAAAATTACTATATTTGGAAAGAAGATTAAGCAAAGACCCTAAGCTAAATATTGAATACAATAAAGTTTTAGAAGAATATATAACACTAGATCACATGGCTTTGGTTGGGCCAGATGATGTAGACAATCCAAATGCAGTGTTTAAACCTCACCATGCAGTGATAAAGGAGGATAGGGAAACACAAAGGTGCGAATAGTTTTTAATGCATCTTCCAAGGGCACAAATAATGTTTCATTAACTGATAATTTTTTGGTAGGTCCTAAAATACAACAGGATCTTAGGCATATTTTGATGAGATGGCGTCGACATCCTATTTGCATAGTATCTGATTTAGTTAAAATGTACAGACAGACAGGTTCATGATGAGCACACAAACTTTCAGCAAATAAAGTGGAGATCGCATCCCAGTCCGCATCCGAGTGTGCCAATAAGACATTACAAATTACTTACTTTAACCTTTTTAGCCGTTAAAACACTGAAAAGATTAGCAGAAGATGAAGGGTCAAAATGTCCGCTAGCTGCTAAAATAATACTTGAAGACTGTTATGTAAACGATCGGATGACGGGATGTGAAACAGAATCAGAAGCGCTGTTGATTTACAAGCAAATGAAAACACTCATGTCATCCGGTGGTTTTACACTTCAGAAATGGAGCAGTAATAATATTGGACTATTACAACGTATAACCAAAAATAATCACAGCACAAAGGAAAACACTTTAGTGTTCATAAAAAGTGATGATAACATGAAAGTACTCGGATTAAACCCGAACAAAAAGACTGATAATTGAGTATACAATAAACTTACCTGAGCATCAGCAGCCAATAACAAAGCGAGTTGTCCTATCAGATATAGCTCGTTTGTATGACCCGTTGGGCTGGATCGCGCCGTTGGTAATATAATGCAAAAATAATAATCCAAAAGTTATGGAAGGCTGACTGAGATTGGGATGCAGAAGTCCCTGCTGAATTACTCACATAGTGGTTAGACTACCGCAAAGAATTATTGACAGTAAGATGTATACTTGTACCAAGATGGCTTGGTAGCACCTGTGACAGTAGGAGTGAGTTACATGCTTTCGCCGATGCGTCGCGTGCTGGCTATGCCGGAGCTGCATATCTGAAATCAATCAATTGAAATGGTCAAATAAATGTCAGTCTGATTACAGCACAAACAAAGGTTGCCCCTTTAACAAAAGAATTCACCATACCTCGTTTGGAGTTGTGTGGAGCTGCTTTAGCTGCTAAATTGCTTTCTGAAGTATCGCAGGTTATGGGTATACCAAAAGAAAACTTTTATGCATGGACAGATTCCACCATTGTGCTTGCCTAGCTGAAAGAATTACCTTTACGTTATGTAACTTTTGTCAGTAATAGAGTGTCACAAATACTTACCATACTTGACGTTGAGCAGTGGGGTCATGTTGCAACAGACATGAATCCAGCAGGTTTTGCCTCGAGGGGCTCAAGCCTGAAAACCTACAGAAATTTTAACTATGGGGAAAGGACCAGTTTGGTTGCAAAGTTTAAATATAACAAAAGCAAACGAAACATACATACCGGATACACATGAAGAAGAAAAGGTAAAATTATTTGTATTAACGGAACCATCAAACAATTTCATCTGGAACAAATATTCAAATTTACATAAAATGCTACGAGTCATATCTTATTGTAGAAGATTTCTTAACTTGAAAAAACTAAAAGTTGACCTTCCTAAGAATACAGAGATTGTTACAGGTGAAGAAACCCATAGAAGTTTACAAATGTGCATCAAGAATAAAAAAAACCGAATGAAAATTTGAAAAAGAGAGTATGAAATTGTCAGAACCAAATATTAATGATGTGGTAGTTCTCAAGGAAGATAATCTTCCTCCCTTTAGAAGGTTGCTTGGCATAATTGTAGCCAAACACCCAGGACCAGACAACCTTACTAGATTTGTCACAGTCAAATGTAAAACTGGTATGCTTAAGCGACCACTAAATTAAATTTGTATTCTAACTCATTAGTAAAATTTTACTATAATAATATAATAATAATATAATTTATTTATTCAAGCAACAAGGACTCATAGGGTTAGTAACAAATGGATTTAAGAGCTATGTTAGTACATACATAATATAATATATTGAATTAAATGCAGCGTGTTATAATATTATTATTGAAATAAATTAAATTAAGTAATACAATTGCAATTATTAAGAATTAATACAATTTGAATTATTATAAGATAAAAAAATTTACATGAGCATGACAATATAATTTAATTGTTAACTCAAATGTATTAAAGTTAAGTTGTAAGTTGTTAAGTTTTTGTTTTGTTGAAATACATTTTAATGAAGTCCCAAGTTAAGATAAGTTGTTGCAGTTTATGAAGGACAAGTCCTTGTTGGGCGGAATGTGTAAAACGCTTAGAATCTATTAAATGTGTTTCGGACCAAAATCACATCACACTAATATTATAAAGGCGAAAGTTTGTGAGTGTGTATGTTTGTTACTTCACGTAAAAACTACTGAATGGATTTGGATGAAATTCGGCATACAGTTTATAACCTGGATTAACGCATAAGATACTTTTTAACCCGATATTCCCGCGGGAACGGGAACCACGCGGGTGAAACCGCGAGCGGCCGCTAGTTGCTAATAAACGTCTTTCGGAACGATGTTAATATGTCAAATTGTCTATGTCACAAATTTGTAAGAATTGGAATAAACTACGCAGCCTTTTATTTTTTTCAACCATGGCGTCCTGTGTTTTATTTTTAAATTCCCTCTTATAACTCCTCAACCCGCATTGAACCAGCGTGGTATTGCTGTGTCTGTGGTGACGTCTGTGGGCCACAGGTCCGGGGTTCGATTTCCAGCGGGTGGTAAGTTTGTTCTCTTTTTGGTTGGTGGTAGATCTTGCTTTAGGTCCGCCTCATTAACTACCACCATCTTATCTAAATAATATCGCCAAATCATCAATGTGTCTAGCATTGTTGTGTTCCGACAGTTAAAGATAAGATAGCCAGTTGCTTAGTAGTTGAGGAATTCGGGTGAAATGCTCTTCCACTATGGGCCATATCATCACCTAACTTCAGGTTAGACAAAGGTTTACCCGAGTCCAAGTGGTTACCCGTTGCATAATAAAAGAACAAACCTTTTCCATTGGTAATCTTATAATTCCCGTGTGCTATTATTTAACAGCGGGGCGTTCATAGACCTTTGGTAATGACAAAATATTATTTGTGCCATACCATTTTTTTTTCATATACGTTTTACATTATCGTTTTTTTATATTTGGGAAAACCGATTTACAATCGCCTCATAAATTCTGCATAAGCTCCGTTGGCATTCAACAAAATTGCAAATTCAACACGCGGCTCCGAAGCATTACTTACTGAGATTATACGGGACATAGTTGGTATTTATAGCACTGCTGTGACAGGATGCCGAAAATTTGCTTTACAAGTTTGTTTAAGTATGCAAGATGGGTTGAGAGCAACCTCAGAAATATGTTTTTTTCACAGACGTATATTATTATACGTCTGTGGATTTTTCTATTTCTGAGTTGCTCCCTTACATTCTTTGCACTCTATAATAAGATGGTCCAGTTGCGGAATTACATACATATTACCAAACTCCCTAAATATGTTTTTTTTACCCAGTACGGGTAAGCACTGCTCTTTATCTCACCTGTTGGCTCCAGAGTGAGAAACCTCATGACAATAACGGCCGTGTCAAAGAGAACTGATGCCTTCTGTATCTTTTTCTGACCCTTGATCCAACCTTCCAGCGCGACGCCCTCTATGTGGGCTCTCAGTACGGGAAAGCACTTGGCCTTTATCTCACCTGATGGCTCCTGAGTGAGAATCCTTCTGACAATACCGGCCGTGTCAAAGAGAACTGATCTTCTGTATCATATTCTGACCCTTAATCAAGCCTTCCAGTGCGACCCCCTCTACGTTGCCTCTCAGTACGGGTAAGCACTTGGCCTTTACCTCACCTGATGGTTTTTTTCACAACCAACATAGCAAATATGGCATACAAAAGTTCTGTTTTAACACAGAGCATTGCTTAAATGTATATAGATATTTTCAAATAATCTGCTACACGATATATGACAGCTCTATTCAGCCATTTCAGAAACGATTCCTCCGGGAGCTTCGCACTGGCGAATTCGGTCGGATAATCCGGATCTGGCGGCGTGTCCGCTCAGATTAGTTAACAAAATAAGAATACTTCGTGGATTGGGGAATTGGACGAATTAAAGAAACAGAATAACAGGATGAAGCACTCCTTTATGTACAGCCATCTATGAAAAAAGACGATTGAACCGAATGGAGAATTCTCCAAGGGGTGATTCCTTAAATGGAGGAGGTATCTTCAAAATAGAGAGTCAACAAAATGGGATATAAAGGTACACTCATTCCCAAGATAGTCTAACACTGTTTACAAGACTTTTAGCTTTCTTTTATTTTAGGGTAACATTATGTTGCTTTAATGTTGTATTGAAATAAGAACAAGCATTATTATAAATTAAGTAACAGATGTGAAATAAAGATTTATTCCATTCTATACTTTGAACGTTGTGCCAAACACTCACATAAAAAAATTTTTTCATAAACTTTGAAAAGCGATGGTATTCAAGTTATAAGCCAAATGTCCCTCCGCTGCTTATGAACATATTTTGCACGAATAATGTAAGTATTAAATGCACGGAGCAAATATTGCCGCGACGCCTTCAGTGAATAGGTGCTGCAATAAGAACCTACATGGTTTTTTATTTGGCTAGATTAAAAAAGTATACCTCTAATAGGTATATATTATACGGTATGAAAAGATCTGTTGAATAAAAAAGGAAGATGTCGTGATATCGAGTACTTACTTACTACGTATTTAAATGAAATTTTAAAAAAAATGTACATAATATTATAATCACGACTATTATTACCGAAGGATGAGTCAGAAACTAGGCAATGACAATTAAAATTAAAATAATTTCATAAGGAAATATTACGTTATTATTTATGATTGTTGTGTCGCAACAGTCGCAAGCTATTAATACCTAATACTTTATAGTATAAGTAAATCAATAAAATTGCAATGCTGTTTGTTGGTCATGCACGGCAATCGCCTCTGTGCTATGGTCTAGTGGCTAAGCCACCGGTTTCAGACCCAGAGGTCCTGGTTTCGATTCCCAGCGGGGGGAACATCTTTGTGGGCTCGGTTTGGTTGGTGGTAGGGCTGTTAAGTCCGCCTGGCTAGCTACTACCATCTTATCTAAGTCTGTCGCCATAACAACGATCTTTATAGCATTGTTCCGACAGTTTGAGGTAAGATAGCCAGTTCCTCAGTGGTTGAGGATTCCGGGTGAAGCGCGCTTCCACCTTCAGCCTTTTCGTCACTTACCATCAGGTGAGATGAAGGCCAAGCGCTTACCCGTTGTAGAATAATAAAAATCACTTGAAAATTGTTGGACCGTTTGTTTTGACCAATTTTTGTTTTGAAATGCTCGAAATTGGAAATGTTGCCGGAATATTTATTATTATGCCCATTGATAGTATCAAAAATAATCTTTCCAAAAACATTATAAACTTTCCTAAGTTCAATATATTTATGTAAGAACTTAATTATTTTACAAGACAACGTTAACGGCTGTCGAGTCAGCTGCTTAGCTAAAAAAAATGACATGACATTTGCCTGTTCAGGTGTTGTAGGTATAGGCAGTGGCAAAAGAAATTGAAGTTATTCAAGACTTTATTTGACTTAAAATACTCATGAAAAGGACGCAAATCAATGAAAACGGCACAGATACCAAGATAAATTTACTTGTACTTATTGTTAAATTTCTCGACAACTCATCGTAAAATAACATTTATTACATTGCTCAATTATATTATTCAGGCGTAAAAATTCTTTGTACTCGATATAACCGCATTTACATTCAATGTCACCCTATATAAAATATCTATATGGTTACACAGTGGTCTGTGGGCTACACACAAAAACAAAATTTCCTTTGATCAAACGAAGTACGATAGTGTTCAGCGGAACAGAATTTATCAGTCAGCCTTTTCACTGAATCCCTGTTGAATCATAATTTATTGAATTATGTTAGTGAGTTATAGTTGGCTAAAAGAAAATTTACTTTCCTGTAAGCACTTGCGCACTGTTCTATTGTTTAGAAGATGATACCTGCAATATTGTGCAAGTTTTAAGAAGTAATAGTGTATCCGCTTTGTTGCGTAATTAATTATAATAAATATAATATAATGAGTTGTAACAACCGATACATCTTCACATCCTGCAAAGAATATTTAGGAACAGCATTCAAGGGCTGTACAATCAAAAAATCAATCAATCAATCAATCTACAAGATCATTTGGATCTGATGAAACAGGGCACTGTGGCCTTTAATTTAACACCGCCTCCACTTTACAGTAAACCGTACTAAGCTAAGCTCCCTAGCACACGGCGTATGTAAAACGCGCAGACGAAGCGCGTTTCAGGAACTCGCGTCGTCCGCGCCGTAGAAGCCGATTTTTGCGTTTGTATAGATTCAAACACGCGTAAAACGCGATAGAAACGCGCTTGTGAAGCGCGCTCGAAACTCGCTTAAGATCGTACCGAGGGGCGGAGGAGGCGCAGAGGGGGGCTGTATCTGCACGTATACGCGCAGTAGACGCGCGTTTCACGATCACCCCGTGTGCGTTACAAGGTTGCGTTCGAATCTCGTTTGAAGAGCGTATACGCGCGTCATCTGCGCGTCGACTGCGCGTTTAAAGTACGCCGTGTGCTAGGGAGCTTAGCTCTTCGAAGGTGAGTTTTGTTTCACCGATATACCGTTTGAGATGCGTTTTTGCCGACTTTACCGCAGCCTCAAACAAACCACCCCATGATGGACAAGCTGGTGGATCAAATATCCAGGTAATACTACGACGCGACAATTCTTGCCCGATGGCATTCTTATTTTTCTCAATAAAAGCATACAGTTCTCGCAAATACCTATCCGCGTCTTTAAAAGTCCGGCAATCTGACCGAATTAATAAAGGCAAGCCGCGCCTTGAAACAAACCGAGTAAGAGTAGCATTAAAGCTTCCGTTGAGCTGTATTAATTTGTCAAACCGTATTATTCAAAATAAAATCGATTCTGATAATTTTAAAGGTCCGACACGTACCTGTCGATACCAATGTCCGTGGATTATCGGATCCGAATTCGATATAGGTACTCTTCACGCCGCTCCTATTCCCAATGACAGCATTACGCCAAATTTATTTCTGTTGGATAAATAGACCCGCAGGAACATAAGTGAGTATTTCTCTTTGTGATCGTAGGTACCTTGATTTCCACATATGTGCCATTTGGATACTTGGCCTTTGTTATGGTCTATATTCCCATATTGTAAGTCGGTAGGTACCTACATCATTCCGTTTGGTCATGTTAAAGTTGTACTCTGTTTACTAGGAAGATATCTGAAAATGTTTGGACTTTGGAAAAAAAACTAACTTTAAAGATGGCGTTAGACAGAACTGTAAAAACTTATTTTAACATAATTATTAAGATAGTATTTTAACAGGTAAAGCTTGTTTATTCTAAATAAATGCAACCTTCCATATAGGAGACGCGCGTGATGTATGTATTCTGAGATGATCACTGAAGCTATCACTGAAGCTATAAATATTACTTGTTACCTATGGCACATAGGTGCTTCCGAAGGCACGTTAAGCTGATGCGTCTGGGCTGCTGTCAGCATATCTTGACCTTAGCCTAAAAATGAACAATTTAATAGACGTAGAAAGTGCTACATTGTTAGCAATATACTCTAGTTTAGTTTCGGTTTTAATAACATCTCAAACATACTTTAACCACCGGCTTGTTACATCATTCCGCTCACGCGCGCCTGACGCTTAAGCGGTCGGAGTTAATTTATTTTGTTCATACTTTCACGATAGCCCGAGAGCTAGAAACCTAATGGCTTATTTACTTCGGTATAGTTTCAAGTAACGACTGTTTTTATTGAAGTCTGTTTTGAACTGTCTGTCGGCAGGGTTTCGTAGATTCTTTCTTTATAAAGAATTCCTAAACCAAATTGGTATACATACATACATACATAATAATCACAACTATTATCCCCGAAGGTTTAGTCAGAGACTATGCAATAAATAGCGACTGTACATGTGCTCAGTGTGTTGGATGTATGTGCAGTTTTTAGTCCGTTAGTCGCCTTTTACGACACCCGAAGGAAGAGAGGGTAGTATTCTTTCACCGCTACGCAACACTGTTAAAAAAAAGTTTTTTGTGATGTTAACACAGTTAAACATCCTGTTATAATGAATATCCCTGCGTTCTCTGACGTGTACACTTCCGTGTCATAATCGTTCACACGTAGAAGACAACTTTCAGACATAGAACGAACAGGAGCTGTTATTGATTAATGATACATTTGATTCCAAGGTAACCCCAAATACAAATAAAGTAACTAACATCATCTCGGAATCTTTAAAAACAAGTTTTCTTGTTCAAATTTTTGTTCGCGTTTGTTGGTGTAAGTGTAATTACGAAATCGGGATCTAGCGCTGAAGATAGTGGTCCTAAAAAAGTCAGTCTTACAGACTCAATTCTTTTAAGAGTTTGAGAAATGTTACTTACTTTTCTATTTTACTCAACCTACACAATCTACTAATTTGCCCACTGCTAAAGATATCCTCCTGTTTTAAACGCCATTTATTTTGTCCTGCACGAGCTTATTCCATTACTATCCGCCATATCTGTTAGTTCACCCACCGAGCTGGTAGACCCGGTGGTCTTTGCCCTTCACGCGGCTATCTAAATATTCAGCTATTGTTCTACTTTGAATCTCGACGTTTAATACCCGGTACCTATTAATAATAAGCTGGATGTGTGGCGGCTTATCAAAAGAATACTACCAATCTTTCTCTTCCTTTAGCTGTCGTGGCGATTAACGGACTAAACACTGCACATACATCAAATGGCGTAGAGCGGCGATGGGCTCACCACCTGTCACGCTGAGCACATGTGCAGTTGTTACTTGGTGAAACGTAGACAATGGCAGAGAACTGATTTGGCGGTCCTCATTGCCTAGTCTCTGACTAACCCTTCGGGGATAATAGTCGTGAGTGTATGTACAATAAATAAATAATAAATTTTCCTACACTCACACCAATTATC
This sequence comes from Scoparia ambigualis, assembly GCA_963921215.1. Classification (NCBI taxonomy): domain Eukaryota; kingdom Metazoa; phylum Arthropoda; class Insecta; order Lepidoptera; family Crambidae; genus Scoparia; species Scoparia ambigualis. The sequence continues at coordinate 43,601,275 of OY992501.1, read as the reverse complement.
TAGCCCATAAGAAGCTTCGTTATGAAACTCGTTAAATGGTTACCAGACAACGGATAAACATACTTAAAATACTTAAATACATACTTATTATACATAGAAAACACCCAGATCCGAGACAATTTAGAAAAACAATAATCTCTAAATTGGCCCGACCGGGGATCGAACCCGGGACCTCAGAGATGGCGACACCATGAAAACCGGTGTACAAACCACTCAACCAAAGAGGAGGAGGAGTTGTATGTAGTATGTATATATGTTTGTCCTACGAAAGAGTATAAGCTCACAGCATTGTGAATAAAAATATCTCCAGCTCCCCGTCTCAGTTTATCGATAAAGTAAATGTTTAGCATTTAGCACTTAGCATATTTACCTTTGAACGTGTAGACGCGCAAAGTTAATATTGTTCGTTGTCGCCACGTATCGTTGACATGAAGCCACGCACGATCGGCAACGAATGTATGTGAACACTATGGTACCACGTCACACACTAGCCGGGTTAAATGACTGTGGTGGTCCTCAGACCAGAGACGTCTCAACGTCACATTAAGTTTTTGTATTTTTACCACAGATTAAAAAAAATGTTTTTACACAGAAACTGACAAATACCTGCCAAACAACCGCTAGAACAAATGTTAAGCTACTTTCGTTGCCGACTGTACCTAAAACAGACAGATGCAGCGGTCTGGAAAAATAAAAACATTTGCTGAAACTTAATTAAATTTTATGATTACCTACAGTTTTTTTATTTAAATATTTAATCTGTTACCTACGCTATTTTAAAAAAATATTAGGTTGGTACTCCTAACGTTTTACCTAGACGTTAAAGTAGATTGGGTCTAGAGTACAGTCAACCGCAAGTCGAGATCAGAACCATTTATTTATTTAATTTATTTAAACTATATTAATATATTTAGCTTGCGTCACAGCAAATGGCGGACTTAATGCCAAAAGGCATTCTCTACCAGTCAACCTGTAAGGATGCACAGAAATGTTTATTTTATACTATTAATAATGTAACTGAAATATAAAATAACATACATACTTATAATCACGACTATTATCCCCGATGGGTTAGTCAGAGATTAGGCAATTAGGACCGAAAAGTAGTTCTCTGCCATAGTCCACTTTTCACCAAATATCGACTGCACATGTGCTCAGCGTGACAGGTGGGGAGCCCATCGCCGCTCTATGTTGTTAGATATATGTGCAGTCTTTAGTCCGTTAGTCGCCTTTTACGACACCCAACGGAAGAGAGGGGACAGTAGTATTCTTTAAACGCTTTGCGACACGGTTATATAAAATAACTGTAATAAAAATTAACATAGTGTATGTTCCTAAAAGTTTATTAGTATACTTTGTTCCGTATATTATTCTGCACTAACTGACTTGTGTCAAAAGTTTCTGATGATGTTGAGTTTCTACGAGATACTTGGTGAACTGCAATACGTTTAAAAAATTATGTTGTCAGAAGTAGGTAACTAAGTGAATATTTGCTAATTCATAAATAAGTATTTATTTGTCTTGCTAAGATTTTAGGCAACCAGATGAGGCCCTCAAAAAAGAGAAAAAGGCTTTTTCCTGCGAAAAATTAACGTGAACTAAGCCGCGTGCAAATACTACCTAAATACATGTAATCACGACTATTATCCCCGAAGGGTTAGTCAGAGACTAGGCAATGAGAACCGCAAAAGCAGTAATCTACCATAGTCCACTTTTTACCAAATAGCGACACCTATGCTCAACGTGACAGGTGGTGAGCCCATCCCAACGGAAGAGTGGGATGGTATTATTCTTTTACCGCTAGGCGGCACGGTTAACTTGCTAATACTACTCATTTATGTAGTTATTGTATAAAAACAAACTTGTAAGTTTTAATTACGGGAAAATCAAGACACGAAGTTAGACCGCGAGACACTTACGACAATTTAAATGATTAAATTTTTTCTGATTCTTTAATTTGTTTACATTAATATGCTCTCCAAGGTTTTATATCTACATTCTCTGCAAAAACGGCATATTGACTCTTTATATTTTTCGAGTTATATGAGTGCCGTCTTCACTGTACATCTCAAAAAGGGCACGTAAACATTCTCACGTGCCCTTTTTGCTCAAATTTTTAAGTTCGCAATACTAAACTAGCAGAGCTTCCGGATGTGCATGGTGGCCTAAGTATTAAGTGATAACTGTGCAGGACAAAATAATAATAATGCTGTGTTAAGAATGCTGATGGCATTAGTTGAATTAAAAAGATTCCAAAAAATAAAACTTCATTTTCCTATCCGCGGCCATTTATTTTTACCCTGCGTTCGTGCCTTTGGTTTAATTAAAAGAAAACTCAGACACTTTGACCGACTATTCTCTGTTGATGAGTTCATTGAAGAAATAATAATGCATTCATCAGAAATTTATGAAAAATTTATAGTTTTTAAGCCTGACTTATTCATAACACAGGATTTTCAGAATTGGTGCTCAAACTACTATTTCATAACAGAGCGTTCTGAATCCAGAGAAAATGTGCCATCCATCCCTTTCACCATTTCAAAATACCAGTATTTTGAGTGCAATTCCAGAGATCCAAAACTACTGAAAGTGGCTGAATTTATTCATCGGTGGACTGTTGAAACACTATTTCCGTTTGAAGAAACCAGGAGAATCTACAATAGTTCTACCAACCGGATACTTGTAGTCTAATAAAATGCCAATGCTTCAAAGCAAAATAATTGAACTAGTAAAGTTCAGGGATTAGGTAGATTAGGAAGAAATTGGGGTGGCCGAGAGAAAATAGAGTTCAGCGAGATGAACGAGTACATAATTTATAATTTTAAGTTTTTGTACTGTTACCAATAAGAAATATAATAAATATGATTACCTCTTTCATAAAAAATGTAGTTTGAATCTAAAAAGTGCTCATGTCAGCAGTTTCTTGCAAAAGGGGCACAAGTCCATGAAATATAACAGCCAATAAATTGTAGATTGTAATAGTACATACCTTTATTTGTGTCACAATAGATTCCTATAAGACACATAAATCCATAGGAAAACAAAACGATGGTAAAAAATATATTAAATAAAAAGATATTAAATATTTTATAGTTTCTGAAAAGTTTTCACTCCTGGACAAGTGCCCTTTATGCAATTAGTGATTCATATATTAGAAACTTTGCATATAAAAAGAAACCTGGGAGGAAATTTCCTAAAATCAAAGTCATTTCAATAAAACAAAAACTATCTTGCGACTTCAATAAAAATAAAGTGACTTTGAATTTGCCATCAGGTGCTGCAGTCCCGGAACATCCTGCGGGCAAACAAGCTGCTCGGCAGCTTCAAACTGGACGTCGCCACCATCTGGAGTCAGCCAGGTACGTGAACAGAGTCACCGTCGAATCAAGTGTATCAAGGTTTGGTAAAAATAGCGTTCCGAGTGTCCCAAGCTGCGGTAACTTTGCTGGTAGGTATTACTGTGAAATTTCTAATCATAGAGGCATAAGAACTGAAACTTCATTGTCTTTTTAGCTCGTGCGTAATGCCTTCTGTGCGGCGCGTTATTGTTACTTATTAATTATACTGTACACGTGAGCAGCGGTGGCCACGCACCACCAGGCTGGCTAGTTTGCAAATCAGTGTTGTTAAAAGCCCGGTTTTAGAGACAACTTTAAAGATCAGGACCGATCAATGTAACACCGGATTTAGAGTACCTACATTGAAGCATAAAGGTAAGCCATACCCAACTCACATCAGAATGTTGACATCCTTAAAACATCATGGGTAATAAACTAATAACAAAAGGTATCCACATATTTTTGTATAGGTATTGTCAATTACATGCTGAGTGTTGTGTTTTCTAATGATAGCTAAATATCACGCTTTATGAAAAAAAGGTGAGAAAAATAAACAAAGAACATTGAACAAGTGACAAACAATGAACAAGTGACAGTGAATTCATATCATACGTGAAGTTGTCGACGCGACGACAAACAAGCTTATATAATTAAACTAGTGGTCCGCCCGCACCTTCGTCCGCGCTAACTTAGAAACATCGTCATACTTCAGTCATTTTGTACAATATATCCACAAATTATAAACAAAAACCATCCTCAGTTAACGCTCTATCTTTTAGTGAAAACCGCATAAGAATCCATTTCATGGTTTAGAAGAATAGTGCAGTGCCACAGACAGAGGAAAACAGCGACTTCACTTTATAATATGTAATGATGATGATGGCCAACACACGCAAAAGACCGCGAAAAGTGGAAGGAGGGGAGGGAGGCCTTTGCCCAGCAGTAGGACAATATGGGCTAATATAATAATGATGATGATGTTATCACATAGGTAGTGTTGTTAGTAAAAAAGGTCTAAACCTAAACCTTAAACAATACTTATGTATTCCACGCCCGTTTCCCTAAGGGGTAGGGCAGGGAACACAGCTTTCCATTTGCTATCCTTTAGGGCTTAGGGGGATCCTGCACGAAATTGTGAAAATTTACGTATTTTTATAAGTTACTTATTATGCGCTGAATTACTTAGATACATTAAAAGAACTTACTTAAGTTAGCCTGATCATTGCACAAGGTCGTGGCATTGTTGAAATTTGAAACAAATTCTTTAAACAATAACAAACAAAACATAAATCTACGACAACTTTCTTAATTTTACGCATGAAACAATAATTCTTACATGAAAATATTTGTATTGATATTCCGCAGGTCCCCCATCTTAAAAAAGTAAATTTTAATTTTTAACACAAGCGCGTGATGGTTTTGTACATTTCGCAGAATAAAAACATTGCTCTATTAATCAAACTGAAAAGCTCTAGGTCAAACTGAAAATTCTTAGAAAATCAAAAACTGAGCCAAGTAGTAAGTTTTGAGGTTTATTATATCTTTTCAAAATAGTGTCCGATTACATCAATACATCGCTGCATCCAATGGAACCACTGAGAAAAGCAATTTGCCCACTCCTCCTTAGGGGTCTCTTCAACGGCCTTTTGAAACGCAGCCACTGCTTCCTTGGCGTCCATAAAACGTTTTCCTCGAAGTTTTTCTTTTGTTTTTAGGAATAAATAAAAATCGCAGGTGCGAGGTCAGGGCTATACGGCGGGTGACCTAGTAATTCCACGTTTGACGAGGTCAAATAGTCGATTGTTTGCCTGGCGGTGTACGACGAGGCGTTGTCGTGGTGAAGGAGGATCCTACTGCGAGGGCGTTTCTCCCGAACTTTTTCCAAGACAAGTGGCAAACAATTGTTGGTGTACCATTTGGCAGTTATAGTTTTTTGATCTTTTAAAACAATTGTCGCGTAATGACCTGTCTTTCCGAAGAACGAAACCACCATCTTTTTTCCCATGCTTCGACCTCTCTTCACTTTAGTTGGCAACTCATCGGAAGGAAACACCCACTGAGCAGACTGTCTTTTGGTTTCGGGATCATAACAGTAAATCCAGCTTTCGTCACCCGTAACTATGTCGAACACAGCATTCGAGTCACCTCCGTTAAATCTTTGAAGCATTTCACGGCACCAATCAACACGACGGAGTTTTTGGGCCTCGGTCAAATTGTGAGGTATCCACCGGGCGCAAAGCTTCCTGACAGCTAAATGTTCGTGGAGGATTTTGTACACTTGACTCATACCGATGCCTAAGCTTGCCCGAATCTGCTGATAGGTCACTCGTTTGTCAGTCTCTATCATACGCCGCACAACACTGATGTTATCTTCAGTCGTCGCCGTAGAAGGCCGTCCCTCACGCAGATCATCGGTGAGATTAGTGCGAATACGCTTAAATTCATTAAATCAGTTGTAGACAGTGGCACGAGATGGGGCTTCATTGTGAAAGGCCAATCGAAGTCTATCGTAACTTTCTTGTTGACTTAATTGACATCGGAAGTCATTGAAAATCATTGCACGTAAATTTTCCCGCCTTAGATTCATGCTGACGTCACACAGGCAATTTTCAATTTGCCGCCAAATCGAAGACAAATGAAAAACTAATGAAATTTTAACTGAATAATATTGACAAAGAGTTCCATTTACAAAATTCAAACTTAATTTTTAATTATATTGTTTACAAGTGGCCAGTTCTAAACACTTTCAGTGTCACCCTCGTACTAGGTCTGAAACTTCAAAGCAAAATTGTTCTAATTTTAAAAATCAATATGATAGATTTTGCTTTGAAGTTCATTAAGAGACATAAGTCAGTTTTTGTGATCGCGCTGCACCCCCTTATTAATTTTTTTTTTGCATATCCATAACATGTGTGAAGTGCGGTCGCGTCGGATTATTTTTTTGTATATTCCATAACATGTATGAAGTGCGGTGCGCTGTGTAATTCGTTTATTTATAATCAAGAGCATATATGTCATCGGCTTAGCGCTTAACTGCAACCTTAAATTAGTTAAACGCGGTGCATTAGCTCCCCGGCATATGCTGTCAGCTACAATCCTATTAGCGCTTCCACACAACAATATAAAGCAAATTAAAGGTGAATATTGCTCTTTGTAAATAGTGTTGCCGTCACAGAAATATATCAAGATATTTCTGTGGTTGCAGTATAAAAAAAACAGTTTTAAAGCAGATTTAATCTACCTAGCCATGTGCATTTTCCCATGAGGGAAAAAATGTTAAAGCCTTATTAATTTACTTGATTAACATTGTATCTAGCTGAATTTGCTGGCCCTGAAGGCCCCAAAAGTCAAAACGAAGAGTTTGCTCGGGAGTTGAGACAAGAATCCTGAGTGCAGCGTGACCTTGAAGGTCTCCCAAGACGAAGGCACCTTTTTCCCCGAGGAGAATACTCTACTTTTCACACCATCTACGAGACAATAAAAAGCAATAGTATAAAAAAGCAATTTTCAGTATTCGCGCCTTTTTAAAATTTTTTTTAATATTCTGGTAGTGGCCAGTTTGATTATCGAACAATTTATTTTTAAGTGCAGATCTTAATGGTGAATGCATCGAATTAGTACCTATGTACCTTTCTACTTTATGTCCAAATTCATATCACATTAATGACCAGCGGGTCATAATGGTATTTAGTACAATATTAATGCCCTGCTAGACCTCAGGTCTTAAATGAGGCTGGAGGAGGCTGGTGTCAAATCCACCAAATTTCATTAAAATAGAGTGTTGGGATATTGTAATCTTACGTTTGAGGAGCTTACAACAACGTTAGTGTAAATCGTGGCGATACTTAATTCGCGGCCACTCTCTTCGTTGTCGTCGGACCCTGCAGACTTGACTCAGCTCACACCCGGTCATTTCCTCGTCGGGATCTCTCACCGCTCTACCAACCCGGAGCTATGCAGATTATCCGGTCAGCAGGCTAACTCGCTTCCAGCGTAACGAAAACAGTTACGGCAGCATTTCTGGACACGTTGGACCAAGGAATATGTAGCTGAGCTTCAGCAACGAGTCAAATGGAAGTCTAACCATTACTCCTTGGAGGTTGACACTCTTATCTTATTAAAAGAAGATGGCCTTCCACCAGTAAACTTGGACGAATTGTGGCAGTATACTCTGGCGCCAGTGATAGAATATCAAGTGTCGCTGATATAATAACGGCGAATGGCGTTGTCCGGCGTAGCTTCAGCAAGATTGTCCTGTTGCTACCGAAAGTCATTGGGGTTGAAGGACAAGCCTACAGCGCGCGAGGGCATGATCAAGATTTTTTTTTAAACAATTTACTGATGCAGCACTAGTCACACGTCAACCATACTCTAAGCGCCAACCTCCATAAAGTTTTAATGCTAACCTCATTGTGTTTATGGTTTTTACCCTTAGAGCATGAATGCTCTAACTTTTTTGTACGTAATTCAGAACAGTATAAAATTATTTTACAAATCCACTGATTTTTATTTGCCTAATAAAGCCTGACCCTCTACACAATGCATGATTATAGGCACACTCGCACATGAACACATCAATAATTAAGTATCGATTATATAATTTATTCTGCATGCATTAACTAGTCGAATGTTTGTATCCGCTCTTTGATATATTTGAAACCAGTGTTGTGGTAATTTGTAGTACTAACGAGACAAATTGACGACAGATAAACGGTTCAATATTTTTGGGTGTATTAAGTACCTATATTAAATAATTATGTTCTTTATTTTCTTCTTTTTTTCTTTCATTATTCTTTCATTCTCTATAAGTTGGTGATGATGAATTGTGTCCTTCATAAGTTCGCTGTCCAAAAATTATAACAATAGCCAATCAATTGTTATAAGGCACATGTGAGTCATGAGACAAAGAAGTTGTAAAGTTAAGAATCATGGCCAAAGCTCATGATGCAGCCCTCCGGGAACTGCTAATGTTATTCAACGGGACAAGAGACATTACATTAAGGTCAATGAAATACAGAATGAGAGCTAGGGGTGGCACAACACAAGCTAAAAAAACAAAATCACCAATTATTAAAATGAGCTCTATTTTGTAATCCATTTTAACTCCTCATAATATAATAACCGTGTCGCGGAAAGAATACTACCACCCCATCTCTTGCCTTGAGTATCGTAAAAGGCGACTAACGGACTAAAAACTGCACATACTTCCTACAGCATAGAGCAGCGATGGGGTCACCACTTAGAGCATTGGTCACCACCTGTCACGCTAAGTACTTACATGTGCAGTCGCTATTTGGTGAAAAGTGGACTATGGTAGAGGACTGCTTTTTCAGTACTCATTGCCTAGTCTCTGGCTAACCCTTCGGGGATAATAATCGTGATTATATGCATTGAGGTACAATAAACTAGAGTAGACGTTTCATACAAAGATTGTGCTCAGCTCTCAGAAAAATAACTAAAATTGTTCTGAGGCTCAGCTAGATGACAGCGGGCATCACGTGATACGTTGGGGAGGGGGCTTGGTTGTTAACCCTTAATTCGATTAAGTCCGACACCTCAGACAGCTATTTAAAAAAAATGTGGACCGTTTAGAATTTATTTTAATAAGATTTTTAGTCTACCAAACCCAAGAGTATATTTTACAAAAGTGTGAAAAAATAAAATAAGTTTTTTGAAACACTACAAATGTTGGTTCTAAACAAAAATGGTGTCGACCCCGGTCTCGTCACTTTTACGCAATATATTTTATTCGATATAATTTGTTATTTGCATATAAATGAATGTTTTTGTATGTGTTTTAATTTCTTAGAGGTTACTCCATTCAAAAACATATAACATGTGTCTTTCAAGTCTTGTTTAATTTGCTAAACTGACTCTCGTTATAGTTGTCCGTCACCACGGACAACGCCAAACCCATAGAAATGTATGGTAAAATCTCGTTGTCCGTCATGTCGGACGTCGTCAATTGACCTGTGATATGTGTAAATCCGAACTTGTCCCTTCTGGCGGACACTGAAAATTTTCAAATGTATGTGGCTTGAACATGGCTTTATATGGGTTAGGTATGGTTTTGTTTTGCAAAGTTTATTTTAATTTTAATTGGTGTCGCATCTGCATGAACGCACAAAGAGAATATTGGCGATTGTGCCTAAACAACGTGTTTCATCAGAAACAAGCGAAAAATCTGATTGTGGATGTGGAGACGAGTTTTATGCACTAATTAATTCGAACGAATCTTCGCCTGCTCTTTCTATCGCCTCCTCTTTGGTACGTTTAATCGATTTAGATAGTTCCTTTAAGACGACCCGCCACTATGCAACGATACCACTTTGACGAAGCGACCAGACAGCTGCAACAATACGAGTCTTCTAGTGTATTAGTACCCGGATCTATACCACAAGGCAGCGTGTTGGGATGTTTGCTATTTATATCATACTTAAATGAGCTCCCTTCCGTAGTATCTCAAAAACTTGTGCTGTTTGCCGATGATGCAACACTTATTGTCTCTTGCAACTATGATGACGTGAGTGAGGTGCACAGGTTAGTTTCAGTTTCACTTACCAAAATTGCAAAGCACTTGAAAAACATAAATCTAACACTAAACTATGAAAAAACAAAGATAATGCAATTTAGGCCGCACCAAAGAGCAGGATTGAGTCTTAATATAAGTCATGAAGGACATAAAATTGAAGAAGTTGACTCCTTCTCGTTGCTGGGGATTGTTGTAGATACAAACTTATCGTGGAAATCTCATGTTGAGTCAGTTACAAGTAAACTCAGTCGTTTTTCTTATGCACTACGTGAACTCCGGAAATGTACCAACGAGGAGTGCGCGCTTGTGGCGTATCATAGCTACGCTGGGGCGTGGATACGATACGGCGTGGTGCTTTGGGGCAATTCCACTGATTCGTCATCTGTGTCTATTTTACAGAAGCGTTGCCTCAGAATTATAGCGTTAGCCGGGAGGAGGGACACCTGTAGAATGCTGTTTACTAAGTACCGTGTTCTTACAGTGACAGCAATTTATATATTTGAACTGTGCAAACTAGTTAAAAGACATGCTCAATATTTTACTAGAATTGGAGATAAGCAAGGGCGTTATGTATCACGGCGCCGTGAAAATGATTTAGTCGTACCGCCAGTGCGCCTGGCGTTATATAAAAATAGCTCGTACTATATGGCGGTTAAAGTGTATAACCATCTGCCACATAAATTAAAAGCCCTCAAAGACGGTTTATTTGAGAAAAAATTAAAAGAAATTTTAATAAATAAATCTTTTTACAATATGAAAGAATATTTTGAATGTAAAATAAATTATAAATAAATGTTGACTTTTTACTTTTTTACTTTTTTATTGTTTATCTTAGGCTTACACATATTAATTTTGATTTTATATTTAATTTAGTTTTACGATTCTAAAAATGTTATGTTTTTGTTTATTTTGTTGTAAGTACCTACTACAGACAAATAGGTACTTACCTATTGTGATTTTAATTACCTGTTTAAGTTTTTGTTATTAGTTTTTGATTTAGTTTATACCTATTAAGATTTTAATTTATAATGTGTAATACCTACCTAACCTACCTAGTAATAACTAGGTAAGTACTATAAAATCACAATGCCTTTAAAGGTAAATTTGTAACTACTTACAATTAACACCTGTATAATACGAACAACTTGTTGTGTACCTATAATGTTACCAAATTTAAGTGATTAAATGAATATGAATATGAATATGAAGAACTGGAACAGTATGATACGGCCTATATTACGCCTATATTACAAAATATCCTACCAAATCCCTTAGAAGAACCAAACTTTTTAGATTTGCCATAAATATCATCTCTGCCATCTTTACCCACTCCTTCATTATCCACTCACAAAACACCTGTCACTAGAAAAAGACGATGCAGAGTCTCCACTGTTGCTGCTGTTGCTGCCATAAAAAAGCCTCGTAAATTAAAAAGACTATCACTCCCTTTCACTTGAACGGAAGAAGAAGTGGAAATTTCTTCACAGAGCTGAAATTGATGATGCAATTGCAAACGAAGAGTTTAGTTTTTGTAGTTAGTTTAGTTTAGTTTACGAACGAGTTTTCAGAGAACCATACTCCCTTGGAATATTTTTACATGTTTTTTTCGCCAGATATTATAGCAGATATTGTAACTGAAACGAATAAATATGCCATTGAACATACAGGTCGATCTCTGCAGATAACTGAAGATGAAATGCGTGACTTTCCAGCCATTTATATAATAATGTGTGTGTGGTTTCCATGCCTTCGGACATAGATTACTGGTCAACTAGATACAGATATCCCCAAGATTCGTCGATTTATTCATTTCGCTGATAACAGCTTTGAAAATAGCGATGGGTACTAGAAAGTCAAGGCTCTAATAACCATAAACAGGTCTGCAAAACTCATGGATGAAGAATCTTCTGTACGCAATGTCTAGCCTAGACCTACTGATGACAGTCGTTATGATAATGTCGGACGTTTTCCGTCAACCAAAGAAGAAGGCCTCGGACCAAATGTAATATTTAGTCCGAGAAGAAGGCCGTTGCATGCATTGTACAAAAATGACTTCAGTGTTTTGCTTGAATTGTGATACCAGGCTTTGTTTCGTAACGGGAAAAAAATCTCGTTACTGTTTTTTTTAATTAACATTTTCATGTAAAGTAATTTCATTTTATGAATAAATAAATACTTTATTGGCTTTATCTTGTTCTTTTTTTATTACAAGATTTCTCCGATACGTATTCGGCAATGTCCGGTACAGCGGACAAGTCAGTCTACTATTACTCTTCCGTAAGTTTGGCAATGTCCGCTGTGGCGGACATGCTTTTCCTGAAAAACTACATATTTCAGATTATTCTTATTATTTTTCCTGAGGTCGTTATGATACTGGTAATAAGATTATTCATCTAAAATTCTTAGATATTGGTACTAATATCTCTGTCGAATTAAGGGTTAAAGAATAAATCCAAACGCGCTGATGCGACACACTATTCATACAGTTTTATCGTGTAGTAGGAGAAGATTGTTAAAAATGTACTAATTCAATGGGAAGTTAGTTTTTATGTTTTATTGAATGTTATTAATTATAATATTTTAAAATAAGTAAATTAATGCTAAAAATAAATAAGTAAATAATTTATTAGCAAATCGATTTATATAATAATTATAAAATCTTTTTCTTTTCCAATCAATTAGAAGTCAATAATATATTAATATGATAATAAGGCCTTCCTGCTTCATCTGGTATTACTTCTTTTACGAACTTATGTAGGTATCTTTTCTCACACCTCATGGAGTAGGTAAGTACCTAAATAAAAAAGTTGAATGAAATAAAATACATTTACTTACAACTGACTTACATTTTTTAGTTAACCAAATAGACGTGGTTCAGTCCAAATTTCAAAAACATCCTTTCAAGTTTTACAAGTATGTTTTTAATGGTATCTCATTTGCTTCACGCCTTAGTGCTAAGAAAAACTTACAAGTTTTTTAAATATTCGTGACCCGTCAGGGACCCGACACATTTACTCTTTGACATGTTGTTACTAGTGTTGTTATTCTATTAATATTATAAACGCGAAAGTTTGTAAGTATGGATGGATGTTTGTTACTCTTTCACGTAAAAAGTACTGAATGGATTTGGATGAAATTCGGCATACAGGTAGTTTATAACCTGGATTAACACATAGGATGCTTTTTATCCCGATATTCCCATGGGAACGGAAACCACGCGGGTGAAACCGCGAGCGGCCGCTAGTAAATCATATTTTTGAATTTATTTGTTCAATTCTATAGGGTTTATTTATCATTTCTTAAATTATATAGTATGATTTAAGAAATCTTAATTATTTACATCATTTGGTTTAAATTAAAGCATTACAAGTATTACAAATAGCTTAATTATATAAAAAATAAAAAAAATTGAGATCTGAGAACGAATTTAAAAAAAGTCTATGAATTGATTAACCCGACTCTGTACTGTAGTTTGTAGTAAATAGGTATTCAATGCTTGCTTCGATTGGACATATTATTCTTTGTAATTTGTGCTTTGGTAAGGCGAAACTCGTCGCCTGTCGATGAAGTTGATGACTTTTGGGGACACCATCAAAATATGTTAGCGAATTCGAGAAGACCACGCACTAGCATTACCACCGAACGTAACAGAGGCGAGATGAGTATATATCTCGTGTGTTGGCAGGGACGCAGTGACGGCAAAGTAAAACTTCGTAGTTGTCTGAACGAATGCTTTTATTAAAGTAAATGTCGCTCCGTTGGCACAACGGTTTTATAATGAAAAGTCGTTTGAGAGACTAATATAAATGTAGGGATGTTACACAAAGTAATCGTATAGTATAATCAATAGATACAATTGAATAGAGTATTTTCGTATATTCCAACAGTCCCCCTCGAAAATAGGATATACTTACTTTAACAAAAATAGCAAATAGCTGTTAAAAATAGACTGAGGTACTCTTTCCATACTAATTACAATCTAACAAAAAATAATATTCAACTTATTATGTAAGTTAATGCATTCTTTGATAAATTAACATCTTATGTTATGTAGGTACATCATAAGTTATTACATGTTATTAACAACATAAGTTCTGTATGTTCAATTTAATAAGTAATTTAATACATTCTTTGATAAATTAAGATCTTATGTTAAGTAGGTACATCACATGTTATTACATGTTTGCTATTAACATCTATGTTTTATATGTTCAACTAAATAAGTAATTTAATTCATTCTTGGATTATTAACATCTTAAGTTACGTGGGTACATCACATGTTATTACATGTTATTAACATATTAAATTATGTATGTTCAACTTAATAAGTAATTTAATATATTCTTTGTTATATTAACATCTTATTGTTTAAAGTTTAAGATTTTTGCACCAATTAGGAATCAAAGAATATTAGTTTATTTCTCAAGTCCTGGAACTTTGGAGAGGGCATCACTTTCGAGAAAATTTCAGCTTGTTGGTCTCCTGTGGAGATAATATTCAAGCTTTATTACTTTATTAGTAATTTGCTCTCTTGAGTGGTACCTCCTCTAATTTCTATCTGTTTAGACTTTTTATGATCTGTGGGATTGTTAGCAATGCTGATACAACCGTTATTATATTGAAAAATAAATATCGGTTTTGTTATCATAATACTATTTTAAATGTATAGTTCCTTTAATGCTTTAAACATTTCCTCCTCATTAATTTTACTTAAAAAAAAACGATTTCAAATACTGATAGCTGCACAGATGACTCGTCTATTTCAGTCGTGTACAAAGCATAGCGTACATTAAACAATCTATTACAATATGACAAGGTGCATCACAATATTCGTCGGAGTTCAAATCTAAGTAATTTAATGTAGAAGGAAATGATGATTTTGAAGAATTGCAATCTTTCATGGATATTTTGTTTTTGTAAAACATTTGGTAAATAAATAAATTGATCTAAAGTTATTGTGTTCTTTGTCTTTCAATTTTAATACCTAAAAACATTTTTACTTTATTTAAATAAATCAGTCATGTCAGAATCATGTCAGTTTTATTAACTCATTCACAATTTTAATAATATTGTAAGGTTTGTCAAATCACTAATCCATCAACATATAGCACTAGGTACTACACTATGTACGTTGTTATGTATAGAATTTTTATCTAGTCAATAAAGACATGGATCTCAGAATTATGAAAACTCATACCTTTAAGGTTACGATCGAAAACAAACAACATCGCGAGGATTGCTTCAGTCAATATTATGTTTTGCTTAATTAACAAACTTGGTTTGGTATACCAACAATAGGTAATACCTCCAGGTATTTTCATACAAATATCCTCTTTAACTACGCCATTTAAAAAGAGGCCTTTTTTTACGTCCATGTGGTGGACTTAGAGGTCAAACTGAATAGCAAAAGTTAGAATAAATCTAAAAGTAATGATACTAGTAATAATTAATTCGCGCAACAGGTGCAAACGTTTCGTCCTAATCTTGTAAGTATGTTTGGGTAAAAAAACGGACACTAGACGGGCCTTTTATCGCACCGGTTCCCCGTTTCCGTTATTGTTTACTTTAAAAACCTATTTACTACTGACAATATTCATATTTTTAGGTCTATCAACAAATGTCCATGTCTGATTATTGTTCAGAGATTCGATTTCACAATGTATGGCGGAAAATTTATCAGTATCACACCATTAAAAACACCACTGTAACACAGTGGTAAGGAATGAGAAGTATTCAAAAGAGAAATACAAATCGGGGTCAGTCATTTTCTTATAAATTTTCGGGGTTAGATTGCTAATCTGTCTGACAATTTTGATTGACTAGTATCGTCAATTACTATTGTCTCGTCGGTTGGAATTTTGTGTTTCTTGCCTATTAGTTGTTCAGAGACCTCAACGGACTGACTAATTTTGGCGGGAATTTATACTTGATATTGCTCATCACTTTTAAATATTGGCCAAGAATTTTCAAATATTACATTTGTCAAATATTACATCTCTTGCAAGGAAAAAATTGCTTATTTTCGACATTAAACAATTTGTATCCATTTTTGCTATAACCAACAATATCGACTAGTTGTTATTTTTTTTTTATCATGTACTTAGTTACTTAAGCAGAGCCAAATATTTTTAAGTGATTAATTTTAGGGTTCGTACCATGCCACATTCGTATGGTTTTTGTTTCGCAGCTCTTTAGTGTGTAGTTATTTTGTTAGATATGTAGCCGTTAAAGCGGCTTCACTCCAAAATATTTTATCTAACTTCGCACTTGCGACCATGGTTCGTGCCATTTCGGTCAATGTACGATTCATGCGCACTGAGAAACCATTTTGTTGTGGAGTGTACGGAATTGTCAAATGGCAACTTATTCCCTTAAAAACACAAAACCGCTTAAATTCATTATAAATATTCGCAACCATTTTCTCAATAAGTGTAAATTAACGAACTTCGCATTAAATAAATTGTCACTTTTTATTAACAAAACCAATAAAACATTTTAAGACTTCCACTTTAAAATTCATTAAATATGTGAAAGTATAGTGGTTAAAATGCTCAATAAAAGTAACAAAATAATGTTTGTCGTCGCCGGTAGTCGGGCTGATCGGACTGCATGAATCCGAATAAATGATAAAAATGGTCTATTATGAACAGACTTTCCTTTTTTTTTGCAAAAAGAAGTCGCGATATCGACTGATTACCTATTAATTTATCATCAACTAAATTTTTAAGAATTATAATTCTTTGCTCCTTTACATGTTCTAAGCGTTTATGCCTTAATTGAAAAGATTTCGAAGCATGAGATGATGTGTAATTAAATTACATACACATCACGACTATAATCCCCGAAGGGTTAGTCAGAGACTAGGCAATGAGGATAGCAAGACTGCAGTCATCTGCCATAGTCCACTTTTCACCAAATAGCGAATTTAAATAAGTTGAGAGTAAATTCATTTGAAATTGAATTTTACAAAGGTTGTTGCTACAGTATTGCATAATGCAATTTGTTATTTTTATAGATATGAACACCTAATCTTGAATCAAATAAATAGCAATCATTGGACTTGCTTACTTGCTGCATTCGACTTATGGACAGTCAATCATGAGAAACTTTGGGGGAAAAATAAAACGATCCTCGAATCATCGATTGTACCTTGAACTCCAGATTTGTCCTTTTCCATAAGCCAAAATTGAAATTCCATTTTTAGCTACTCCAATCTTCATAGTATAACAGGGTAGTTTGGTATGTGAAGAAAAATAATCTCGTGAATAAACAGGTAGCTCCAGAATCTAAAAGAAAAGAAACATGATTAGTAAAATTACTTGTTTCGTTTCATAACTCATAATAATTTGAAATCATAAAAGCAATACTGCCCTCGGTTTCCACGTGATGAACAGCGTTTGCTGTATAGTTAAAATTACTGGTGCTGCCATCGCGTTACGACAACTTCTTGAAAAAAAAAACGGCAGTCCTTTTTCATGTGATTTCTACGGCCACATGCTCGCAGTACAGTTTCGTAATTTTATGCGTTGAATTGCCACAATATTGACTTTTTCTTGAAGATTGAGGGTGCACATTTTTATTCATCTTGTCCGGTCCATAATTATTACGCATTGAAAACTTCTGTATAGGTATGCGAAACTTTAAATTTGGTAGATATTTCGGTATTCAACTTAACTTCATGATCTAGCAGACGAGTTTTACGAATGCTAGGCTATGGTGATCCTCTCCTAGCGTTTACAGCGCCGTGATCATACCGCCATATTATGAGGGTAGGGTGAGTAATTCTGTTATCAAAACTCGTGATTTGTTGGAATAACTGACATCGGTTGCAATTTTAGGTGAATTAATTGCTTACGTAATGCTCACTGAGTCGCCAAGCTTCTTCTTACATTAATTTTGTCAAGATTGATTTAGCCGTGGCTGACCCTTTTGCAAAATTCAAAAAGGCATAGCCTAAAAACTCAACACTCGTACCTTTAGTAATCAGGTTCCGTTTCAGCCAATTTTAATCGAGGCTGTTTGGTATTTCTTCATCACTCACGTACAGCACTGGTTATTTAAATATGAATTTACTATTAAAATTGACTTATAAAAATTACTTTTGAAAATTATGGTCCCTGGGCCCATGACCTGTTGGCAGGGACGCAGTGACGGCAAAGTAAAACTTCGTAGTTGTCAGAACGAATGCTTTTATTAAAGTAAATGTCGCTCCGTTGGCACAACGGTTTTATAATGAAAAGTCGTTTGAGAGACTAATATAAAAGTAGGGATGTTACACAAAGTAATCGTATAGTATAATCAATAGATACAATTGAATAGAGTATTTTCGTATATTCCAACATCGTGAATCCAATGCTTCCGTTGAAATCAAACCTATTCCAGCAGTGGGAAGATATGAAAACAGTGATCCGAGGGCTTTATAAGCTTGCTTATCGTTTTTTAATAATAACAGGGACATCAGTTCTGGCGGAACGTCTATTTTCAAAAGCTAGGCCCTGATTACAGAGACTAGGAAGTTCCTAGTCTCTGTAATCGGTTCCTAGTAGGAACCGCCGGTTGGGCTCAAGGGTTAGGTAATATATTACTATTTTTGTCTGATTGCACGGGAGATGACTTTCGATTGAGAAAATAAAGAAATATTTTAATAAACAGCTTACAACTATTTTACGTCTTTTTATTTACACTGAACGAAAAACAAAAAGTACTCGATGCCCGAGTAACTCGATACTTTTGATGCGAGTACGATACTGTTATCGATTACTTTTGTTGCGATACTACTCATGAGTATAGTATCGATACTTTTGTTTTGATACCATATCTCTACACTGAGCTGTGTCGAGCGAGAGCAAGCGCAGCGTTCGCGCAGAGGTGCGGGGGTGGTTGCCAAGGTGACCCGCGGGGCCCCACTAAAATAACGCAAAGTGCTTCGGCTGGGCCATGGCAGATCAAGGTGTCTGCCAGACAATTTCTCTCTAGCTTTACCATTTTCCGCCATTGTACTTAATTAATATTATAATAAATCCCCTTTTAAAACAAATAAGCCAATAAAACATCAATCAATCAATCAATCAATCAGCCCGCAACCACCCACTGCTGGGTATAGGCCTCCCTTAATTTATGCCAGTCCCTTCTGTTCTGTGCGGATCTCATCCAGGTGCTGCCAGTGACCCTGACGATGTCATCAACCCAGCGTGCCCTCGGACGTCCTCGATTTCTTTGGCCAGATTTTGGCCACCACTCCGTCAAAGTTTTGCTCCATCGGCCATCACCACGTTTTACCAGGTGTCCTGCCCTACTCCACTTCAGGTTGATCGCCCTGTCACCAACGTCAAAGTCTTTCGTTCGACGACGAATCTCCGTATTGCGGACACGGTCGAGAAGGTTGATGCCGAGCATGGCTCGTTCCATGGCACGTTGTGCAACTCGTACTCGGTGTACAGTCTCCTTAGTGAGCGTCTATGTCTCGGCACCGTACGTCATAGTTGGCAAGACACACTGGTTATAGAGACGGGACTTCAGGCACCGAGAAGACATCATCCAGTTTTCCAAATGCTGACCATCCGAGCTGTATCCTCCTTTAGATTTCTTTGTCTATATGCTCCTTGTTAAAAGATAATACATGTCCCAGATACACGTAGTGGTCTACCACCTCCAGCCGCCCTCCTCCGACCTCAATGGTTGGAATCGGGCGACTACAGATGTTTGTCATCACTTTCGTCTTGGACATGTTCATCTTCAAACCCACCGCCAAGAAAGCATCGTGAAGTTCTCTTAGCATATGCTTAAGTTCTTCCAGGGACTCTGCAAACAACACAATATCGTCTGCGAACCTAAGATGCGACAGGTAGATACCACTTATGTTAATCCCGCTTTGGTCCCATTCCAGCGTTTTCACGACGTCTTCTAAGACAGCCGTAAACAGCTTAGGTGAAATAGTGTCTCCCTGACGCACCCCCCTTTTGATTGATATTGGGTCGGTTAAAACATGTAAACAGATAATGACCATTTTTTTATTTTTCATTAAGCCCACTGGGAATATATGGTGGCAGAAAAAATGGTGTCTGCCATGGCGTTCAACGTGTTAAGCGTTACACTTAAAAAATAATAGCAAATATTTTTTCCATAGTAAAACAAAATTAGGTATTATACGCAGAAACTAACATTTGAGCGGTCTGTTTTTATAGTTTATCCATGATTTGCGTTGAAAAATGGCGGCGATTTGGCGGCGATGGTTTCGTGCTGGTAGATGTGTTGGAAAATATATTATTTTTGAATTAAAAGGAGTAGTGTTTCGTGTACTTATCGATGAAATGTTACACCTAGACTTTTTTCTGTGTTTCTCGAGTGATTGTAACAACTTTTGAGTGCACAGGAAGGCATTTTTATTTTTTTTCTTAGTGAGACGTTAACGTCATGTCACCGCAATCGCTCGGAAGCGACTATACATTATGCAGCCCATGGACCGCACCTGAGTTCTCACCAACCTGCTTCGCCGTGTCTTATCTAGCTTTTTACATCAATGTAGTATGTATGTATATATTAACAAACGGTAAAAAGTGTTTACGTTACAGTGCTCGGAACTAATAACGCATGGGTAGATCGGTCATGCGGTCGTGATGAGGTCGGGACAGGCAGGAGGTGGCGCAGGACAGACCCAGGTGAAAGCTCTTGTTATCGGAGGCCGCAACTCAACCCAAACTCACTTTGGATCACTGCGCCAACTTAGTTAGTTAGTTAGTAAGCACGGTCAACTATAATATTAGACTGAGAATGTTTCCTACGAAAAATAGATCAGTAAAAATTATTTATTGGTAACAACACGAAGGAGGCCTGACCAAGGGCCTAGCCAAGTGGCACTAACGCGTGTAGAATAGAACGATGAATGTATCGAATTGACTTATGCCAATGATACGTCTTTGAGCGAACTTTGGTAATAGCAGTATTACTTTAGTCTTATTATGCAGAAAAACTTTGAACTGTAAGTACATTTCAAAATTTTCCAAAATGTGGTCACATCATAATAATGAAATATTAAAATGAAATATTTAATTATAATTTAAATACTTAAATGTAATTTGGGAGTTATTTGATGTTTAAACAGAATGCTTAATACTACTTAATCGTAATCCTCCATTGCGAGTTTCATATTCAATTAATAATTCGAACAAACGTTAAGCCGGGATAACGGAGCAGCTTAACGTTTGTACGAACTATAAATTCTTACACGTGTTCTCTAATGAACTTATTCCAAACATAAAAATGCTTTCGAAATCCTTATTACCTAATCTAAAGATACATGAATCACAAAATACATGAAAAAAGGATATAGGTAGGTACAGGTGATATTATGATCATCAGCCTATATAAGCTCCCCACTGTTGGGCACAGGCCACATGGACAACTTACACACATGTGGAGATTGGGCTATGATCCACCACGCTGACCCAATGCTGGGCCCTTATTCTGTAACGATTCCTTGTTTCAAAACCACGTTAATTTCTTAAAAGTTATGATATCTTCCCAAAAACGTATGCGTTTGACGTTTGTGCGCGGTAAGGTTTAGGTGTGGAATTTTAGATTGCGATACAGAATCAGGGCCCTGGTTGGCGGGTTTGCCTGCCGTTGCCTGTCGTACGACAACAACCGGAACCAACAGCTATACTTGTCTTCTGAAGCGCGGAGGAGCTCAAAATGTTTTTAATTTGGTCACCCTTCCAGTGACCTAGTATTGCGAAAAGATCGCAAACAAAACGCCTTAACGCCTTAGTTGACCCAACGGACGTTGTTGTCCTGTCTAAATCGAATTAAAATAAATATGAGACAATAACACAATGACAACTTAACTGACAGGAAAACATAAATATCGCTAAAAAGAAATATAAAAAAGCAAAACCTTTTTTCAACCAAATAATAGTAGATTGTTATACAAGGGGCTAAAATGACCCATTATATACGAGGTAGTTCTACTAGTAAACTACCTCGTAGTTTTACTAGAACTAGGTAGAGAAAATAGAAACCGAGTTTTAATGGATTTTTAGCGCCGTATGTTACACTCTGTTTCTCACTACGAATGCGAGAAAATAAAACAATCCAATACAATATGAATTGGTTTATTTTATAAAAAATTAACCCGTTAGTTGCTTTAACGACACCCAAGGGAAGAGAAGAGTTGGTAGTATAATTTTGATGAGCCCATCGCCGCTCTATGCTGTTGAATAGTAGGTATGTGCAGTCTTTCCATCTCTTCCATTGGGTGTCGTAAAAGGCGACTAACGGACTAAAGACTGCACATACATCCTACAGCATAGAGCGTCGATGAACTCATCAAACTAATACTACTAACCCCTCTCTTCCCTTCGGTGTCGTAAAGGGCGACTAACGGACTAAAGACTGCGCATACATCCAACAGCATAGAGCGGCGATGGGCTCATCAAAATAATACTACCAACCCCTTTCTTCCCTTGGGTGTCGTAAAAGGCGACTTACAGACTAAAGACTGCACATATATCTAACAGCATAAAGCAACGATGGGCTCATCAAAATAATATTACCAACCCCTCACTTTTCTTCGATGTCGTAAAAGGGAACTAACGGACTAAAGATTGCACATACATCCAACAGCATAAAGCGACGATGGGCTCATTAAAATAATACTAGCAACCCCTCCCTTCCCTTGGGTATCCTCAAGGGCGACTAATGGACTAAAGACTGCACATACATCCAACAGCATAGAGCAGCGATGGGCTCATCAAAATAATACTAACAACTCCTCTCTTCTCTAAGATTAAGAATAGTAATGACAAAATAAAAATGACATGGAATATTATAAATAGTGAAACAGGAAAGGTCAGAAGTCGTAATAATGAGTACAATTTAAATTGTGATAATAAAACCTTGACTTCTGATGCTGATGTTGCTGCAGGATTTGAGAGGTTTTTTACTGACATTCCAGTTTCAACTACAAAAGCCTTGATTTCCTCCCCCACTGTAGCTGAATCTGTTTTGAAGGAGAATGTTAAAGATTGTGAAAGTAATTTCAGTTTTCAAAAAATTTGTGTTATAGATATATTAAAAACATTTAACACTCTCAATAAAAAGAAAACTGCTGATCTGTGGGGTAATTCCGTGGATGTCGCTAAATCAGTAATTATGACAATAGCTCCAGTTTTAGCTTGCATATTTAACGAATGCATTGACTGTGGTGTTTTTCCTGACCTAATGAAACATAGCAAATTAATTCCATTGTTTAAATCAGGTAGCACTTTTGACCCCTCTAATTTTAGACCTATTTCTGTGCTACCCACATTTAGTAAAATTTTTGAAAAGTTGATGCTAGACCAAATTCAAATTCATTTTCATAGAAATAAACTTTTACATTGTAAACAGTATGGTTTTACTAGGGGTCGCTCAACAACTGACGCCGGTGTTGAGCTTTTAATCCAAATATTTGATACCTGGGAGGAATCACAGGATGCCCTAGGGGTATTTTGTGATTTATCCAAGGCTTTCGATTGTGTTTTACATGAAACTTTGGTCAGGAAGCTTAACCACTATGGAATTAGGGATGCTTCTTTGAGCCTTCTAATCTCATACTTGAGTAACAGGATTCAGAAGGTCGACATTAACGGTAAAAGATCTCCGGGATCAGTGGTTACAATGGGAGTTCCGCAGGGTTCAATACTAGGTCCATTCTTGTTTTTGGTTAATATTAATGACTTACCTTATTTTGTAAAAGACAGTCATGAGATAGTATTGTTTGCTGATGATACTTCACTTTTATTCAAAGTGAAACGACGACACCCAAATTATGACGATGTGAATAATGCGATCTCAATGATTGTTTACTAGTTTAGTGTAAATAACTTGCTATTAAACGAGGGAAAAACCAAATATGTAAGATTTGTATTGCCTAGTGTTAAGCAAGTAACAACTAGTGTACAAATTAAAGATAAGAATGTGAATCCTGTGGACACCACTGTGTTTCTAGGCATCACGTTAGATGCCAAGCTTCAGTGGGGCCCACATATAGCTAAATTGTCGAATAGACTTAGCTCTGCGGCTTATGCAGTAATGAAGATCCGTCAGTTAACTGACGTTGATACATCCAGATTAGTTTATTTCAGTTACTTTCATAGTGTAATGTCGTACGGCATTTTACTGTGGGGAAATGCTGCCGACATTCAAACTATCTATGTGCTTCAGAAGAGGGCTATTCGAGCAATCTATAACCTAAAGGCTGGCGACTCTCTCAGAGAGAGATTTAAGAATATAAATATAATGACAGTTGCATCACAATACATTTATGAAAATTTGATTTATGTTCATAAAAATACTGGAATGTTTTCAAAAAACAGTGATATTCACAATGTAAACACTAGAAGTACGAACAAATTAGCAGTACCTTATACTAGGCTCCATAAAATAAATAATTCTTTTAGGGGTCTGTGTGTAAGATTTTACAACAAAGTACCAAATGATATTCAGAAATTAGATCTTAATAAATTTAAAATCAAAATCAAAGAAAAGCTTTATAAAAAAGCTTATTATAAAGTGTCAGATTACACAGAAGACAAAACAGCTTGGATCTGAAATGCTCCAAGCACTCCAACAGCTATTTCTAATTGTCTTTGTTTAATTGATACTACATTGTATTGTAATTTTGAATTGCATCATTTTTTTATTTTTAAATTCATTTTTTGTATTGACCTGGTAACGACATACTCTTTTTTTTGTTTGTAAATGTCGTTGCTTTTGTGCGCTGTGGTTTCTTGCGCCCATTCTTTGCCACAGTTAAAAAATTATGTCCTGAATGGGTGGTAGGTTAAAAAAGATTTGGACGATTCAAAGTACTTATTAATTGAGTTTATTGAATAAATATATTTTGACTTGACTTGACTTGACTTCTTGGGTGTAAAAGCGACTAATGGGCTAAAGGCTCACCACCTAAGCACATGTGCAGACTGTGCAGTTGATTCTTGCTGAAGCGTGGACTGTGTGGGCGTGGTCTGTGTTGTCTATAGATTCCTTAGAGCTTATTGCTTTAAGATAGATTCAAATGATTACCTACTAATTTTACCATAAACTCTATTAAATAACTATCTCAAAAAAGTTTTTGATCTAAGTTAACAGTAATAAGTCGAGTCTTTATTCATGATTATTCTACTTATGACTAAATACTTTTTCGTTTTTGTAGGCTTACTGTCATGTGACAGACAAAAATTAAAAAAAAAATACCTTTTTCCCTAGGGCAAGAAAAGCTATTTTAGATCAAAGTTTATTTTCGAAAAGGGCGGGAAACGTTAAACTTGGCGGGCGCGGTTTTTTGATTTCCAAATTTTTTATTAATTTAAAACGCTGTATGGTAATAATAGTGATCAGTTGAGTAGTATAGTTTAATTTTTTGTCTAGTTTGTGCATTTATACTTTAGTTTAATTGGTAAGTTCACACATTTCTTAATTTTACTTACGAATGGAAGAGCCCCCCGACCCGGGGGGCTCCGTCCCTCCGGCTGCTAACTATGTAACTGTCTGTTCAAATAATGAATCGGGAATGGACACTGACGGTTCGACCTCTAGTCGATCTATGTGCAAAAGAACTCGAACACATACTCGAATTTGCAAACATTGCAACAAAAAACCCAAACACGGTTCCGAAGGGCGGTCATCAGACTGCAGTTGTTTACTAGAACAACCACAAGATATTAAAAGTAAAACTGCGGCTCCGCCCGTAACATCTATAACTCCCATCACTATCCAAAATCCAGCAGCCCCACCAAAGCCCATTCCCGACCCTATAGGTCGTAAACTCTATGACAAAACGGATACTGCACCATATGTGGTGCATGTCCAAAAAACATCAGCTATTTCAAATGATGGAACCACAATGCACCCCATGACCTTCGGTAAATTCCTTAAAAATAACTCTTTTCGCAATATAATCAATGGCAGTGTAAAGAAAATTGGTAGAAACAAAATGACAGTTTCTTTCTCTAACTACACTGATGCTAACCACTTTATTAATCACAGTGACTTATCGTCCAATGACCTGAGAGCATTTATACCCACCTTTAATGTAACACGTATGGGCCTAGTCAGAGGTGTCCCAGCAGAATGGTCCCTGGATGAAGTTAAAGAAAATGTCTCTGCTCCGGTTGGTTGCGGGGAGGTTTTAAAAGTAAGACGTCTAAATTTCAAATCCTATGTAGATGGCACCCCCACATGGAAGCCATCTCAAACAGTAGTTTTAACTTTTGATGGTCAAATACTGCCGAAAAGAATATTTATATGTTTTAATGCCCTCAGCGTAGATTTATATATATATCCTACTATCCAATGTTTTAATTGCTGTCGTTTCGGCCATACTAAGACACAATGTAGGTCCTTGCTTCGCTGCTATAAATGTGCTCAAAACCACACCGGAGATTCGTGCAATACTTCAGAAGAAAGTGCCTCTTGCTTGTCATGTACTGGATACCACTTTGCAAACAACAAATCTTGCCCTGAGTTTGTTAGGCAAACTCAAATAAAATTGTACATGGCACAAAATTGTGTTTCATATGCAGAAGCTATTAAACTACACCCGAACATTTCTAAATCTTATGCTGATGTTGTATCTTCCTCAAAAAAAGCATCTTCTAATGTAACTTCCAATTCTTTATCCCTTAATAGCAACCCTACTAATTCATATAAAAAAACTGTTTTCTTAAAGCCACCCACCCCTCCAAGCCTTACAAAAGGGTACGATAAGACTGCTCACCAAGCTCTTTTAAAAGAATATATGATTCCTACACCTAACAATGGGTTTGGCCTTATTAACAAAGAAGAAACAAATATACCTTTAGATAAACAGCTCCCCAAAGATTTTGTAGCTGCTTTCATTAATTTACTTTCTCAATTTAATTTATTATCACCGTCCAACGTTGCAAATACTTTTAAGAATAATAATCAATCTCATAATGGACACACAGACAGACAAAATTATACAGTGGAATAGTCGTAGTGCTATAAGTAAAAAAAGCGAAATAATACATTTACTAAATAAATATGATCCATCTGTCAGATGGTTATGGTGGAGTAGCCATACTCATAAGGAACTCTGTTCTTTACCATAATATCTCTCTGCCTCCTCACAATGAAGATTTTTCAATTGTTGCTGTCAGTGTACATATCATATGTATTGTATCTATATACATTCCACGTCCATCATCTTCTATTTTTAATGAAGTCAAACAACTTTTTTCAACACTTCCAAAACCATTTATAGTATTAGGGGACTTTAATTCACAACATCAATTATGGGGAAGTTCAGTATCTACAACTTTTGGGGATAACCTATTAGATATTGTTGATTCATGTAATTTGTGCATTTTAAACACAGGTACACCTACCCGCCGCACAGACCCTAATCATAACATAAGTGTTGTAGACCTTTCAATATGTACACCTAACTTAGCTTCATCATTGTCTTGGCATACTCTACCCTCTACATATGGCAGTGATCACTATCCTATAATAATTTCCTTTCCATTTAATAAACCCAAGCACTGTAGTACGCTGTCTACTAGAAAATATAGACTCCCAAATAGAGGTGATTGGGTAAAATTTAAAAATAGTGTTGACTGCAAAGTTTCTTCTCTTCCTAGTATAAGCACTGGTAATGAAAATGAATGTGCTGATAGACTTGCATGTATTTTGAATGAAGCAGCCAAAGAGGTATTTCCATGTAAAGATAATTCTCCTACTAAAATACCATCTCCGCCTTGGTAAGATAAGGACTGTACAGACGCTATAAAGAGGAGAAAGGGGGCAGAAACGAATTATAATAATAATATGACAGACATACTATGAGAACCTGTCTAAAGTAATGGCTGAAACAAAAAAGTTATTTAAACAGAAAAAGTTTCAAAGTTGGAGAAACTTTTGCAGTTCTATTTCTCCAGATACTCCAGCAACACTTGTTTGGCGTAATGTTAAAAGATTTAAGTCTGCCTACAATACGTTCCCTATGTCTATCATGCCATGCCATGTAAACAAATTAGCTCAGCCAGACAATAAACATCACTACAATCCTCTTGTTCACAGAAAAAACCTTTCGGGACTAAACTCTCCCTTTTCTCTTTATGAACTGAAAGGTGTTATACATAACACAAAAGACTCTGCACCTGGAATAGATAGCATTCCTCATATCTTTTTCACCAATGTTAGTGATATTCTTCTTTCTTACTATCTAGATTTAATAAATAGCGACATGTTAACAGGTGTCATTCCTCTGTCATGGAAATCTCAAGTAGTGTTGCCAATACGTAAGCCGAATAAATCTCTGTCTGATGCATCTTCATTTCGTCCAATAGTGTTGTCATCTGTTTTAATCCAACTAGCTGAACTTTTAATAAAAAATCGTATGTAGAAAGTCAGGATTTATTGTCTAATAGTCAATACGGATTCCGGAAAGGTAAAAGCACAATTGATAACATAGCTATATTAACAACAGATGTACGATTAGCCTTTTCTTTTAATAAGTCTGTAGTCGCCGCTTTTTTGGATATAAATTCTGCTTACGATAACGTATTATTATCAGTATTTAGGTCAAAATTAGAAGCATTAAATGTTCCGATTATTTTATTAAATTTTATTATGAATATCTTATCTGAGCGGCACTTAACTTTATTGCTATTATGACGCCAAAAGAGTCGTAGCAAAATGGCTCTCAACTCTTACTTACGATTCCACAGAAAAATTATTTGTAAAGCTGTCATAATTCCAAATTACTAAATTTATTTTTATTTTATATAAATTTCAAAAACTAATACTTTATTTGATATATATCATTTTTATTTTATTAATATATTATATACATATTCATTAATATTCATATTTTTTTTTGTATGTTGGGTTTATATAATATAACTTAATAAACTTAATTGTACGTAACTTAAGGATAAGATGAGGCTATTCTTCTTGTTAAACGTACAGGCATCAACGTAACAAAATTTTTTTTTTAGTGTTGATGTCACAGTTAAACTGCTGATATATCTTTACGACAAAGTAGGATGTAATTTGCTATAAGGTATACTGTATAATCTTGTATTATCCTATTTTTGTTGAAATAAACATTTTTCTTTTCTTTCTTTTTCTTTTCTTGCTGACAAAGGAGTCAAATGTAAAAAGAACTGTCTGGAAAGGCTTACCGCAAGGGTCTGTACTGAGCCCTCTTTTATATAATATATATACACACGATTTAGATTGTTCTCTTGGTAAACATGTTAAGTTATTGCAATACGCCGATGATTTGTTATTGTATTCGGATAATCGGTGTTTAGATTTTGCAACTTCAAATATTTCATCTGCCTTGGTTTCCTTGAAATCTTGGATGGATGACAATGGTCTAGAATTATCTGCTTCTAAAAGTACAGTTGTCATATTTACACGTAAAAGAAACCTTATTTCCCCGGTAATATATTATAATAACACAATTGTCCCAGTAGCATCCCAATTTAAATTCTTAGGCGTAGTGCTAGATACAAGGCTTACAGGTAAGGCACATTGCGATTACATTATGAATAAATGCGAACGCTTACTTAATCTCCTACGATGCCTTTCAGGCGTGTGGTGAGGTGCACATCCTCAATCTCTTAAATTAGTTTACAACGCTCTCATTCGAAGTATTCTCGACTATGGTACATTCCTTCTGGAGCCAGGCAACGTAGCCGCATTTAAACAATTGGACAGAGTACAATCAAAGGCACTTAGAATAATAACAGGTGCTATGAAGTCAAGCCCAATAAACGCTTTACAAATAGAGTCATGCGAACCTCCTTTACACTTAAGGCGACAGTTCCTTTCGGACAGATTTCTGTTTCGTTTACTTCAATTTAATCATCACCCACTATTTCAATTACTAAATTCGCTTTCTAATGAAATAAATTCTTCAAATTATTGGCAACATAAGTCACATCCTTGTATAATTATTAGTTATAGGAAATATATTAACCTTCATTCTCCTATTCATCGTGCTAATCGTCTCCCTTTGTTCAATATCGATTACGACTCACTTCAGTTTCGCCCGTCCATTACTTACAATTTAGTTGATAAAAATGATGTCAATCCTAATGTAAGTTTTAAAGTAATTGTTGACACCAAATATCAATGACTATAACCATATATTTAGTGACGCTTCGAAATCCGCCCCTGATGTGTGCGTAGGTGTCGGAGTCTACCATTCCCAATTCAAAATCGTACAAAAGGTCAAACTTCCTCCGGAGACATCTGTTTTTACTGGGGAGTGCATGTATGTTGTTGTTGAATATATTCTGCTTATGAAATTAAAAAAAAACAATTATATTTAGTGATGCTATGAGTGCTCTCCAAGCATTGAGTAAATTTCCATTTCGTATGAAATCTTATTTCCCTATATTGTTTGATATTAAAAATAGTCTGGTAAAATGCGATGTTTTAGGATACTCAGTAGAGTTTGCATGGATACCGAGTCATTGCGGAATCACAGGGAATGAGATATCTGACCGGCTTGCCAAAGATGCGGTGCGTTGTGGGGACATGTACCCTTATAAGACCTATAGCCATGACTTGCTTTCTTTACCTGCGGTGTTCTTAATGAATGAGTGGCAGACGTATTGGACGAACAGTCGACATTTAAAGGGAAAATACTACTCGCATATTCAACCAAATATCTTAGCTAAACCATGGTTTCGCAAAGCGAAACTTGGTAAGACTGTAGCAAGTATCTTGATACGTATGAGACTAGGGCATGTTTGTTCTCCAGCACATCTTGCCAAGCTTAAAATAATAACTGACTCCACATGCGAATGTGGGATGGACATTGGTGATGTTAACCACATTTTTTTTTTCTTGTGTGCTTTATGACCGCTCTTCTTTTTTCAATGACCTCCTTTCCCTCGGTGTTCCATTCCCATTATCTATACTTTCCTTATTATGTACCAATGATTTGTCTATTTATAAATGTATAGCATCTTTTATCAACATTAATAACATAAAGATTTAATATTCCTGTCCAACCCTTTATTTATTACCATATCCATAAGTAAGTACTTTTTTTAATCTATTTAAATATATTAAATATACTCTACTGATCCTATTATCCCATCCTAAAAGTCGAACAACATCCGAATCCTTTTAATCTACTATCTTTCCCTAACTTTGACATTGGCTAAATGTGCAAACCGCACCAAGCCATTAAAATAAAGGAAAAAAAAGCTATTTTAACCTCGCTCTAGAACGCTACAATGACGGTATTTTTGAGCAAGAGGAGTGAAAATTATTTTTTTATTTTTAAGATTTCCATAATAAACGAACAAAACAAAACAAAAATATTCAAATTGGTCAATCCGATTTTGAGTGTACCTTAAACTAACGAACAGCTATTAATTTTTAAATACTTTTAGGGTTCCATTCCTCAGAAGAAAAAAACGGAACCCTTATAGGATCACTTTGTTGTCTGTCCGTCTTTCTGTCAAGACCCTCTATCTCGGGAACGCGCGGAGGTATCCAGTTGAAATTAAAACGATATACTCAGGTCTACAGTCTCTTGACGCTGTAAAAATATAATTCCGAAGTTAACGTAAAAAAGGTACGGCCGTATATGCCGCAAAAAACATATATTTCGTCACTCTCAATGGAATCAAAATTCATAAGGTATTTTCCGATGACCTAGAACTATTAAATTTAGCAGGTACCCATTACCGTCGTGTACTACAAGTATAGGGAAAAATCTGAAACTTTACATTTGTAATTAAATCATTAAAAAACAGGGTCTTATGCCAAAAAAAGTATATTTTGACACCCTCAATGGAATAAAAATTTATAGGGTATTTTCCGTTGGTTTATGAAATTTGGCAAGTATTATAGTCTTGTACTACAAGTATAGGGAAAATTCTAACAACCATACATTTGTGATTAAATCATTAAAAACAGTGTTTTTATGCAAAAAAAAGTATATTTCGACACTCCCAAGGGAATCAAAATTTATAGGGTATTTTCCGTCGACCTAGAACTATGAAATTTGGCAAGTATTACTGTCTTGTACTACAAGTATAGGGAAAAATCTACAAACTATACATTTGTATTGAAATCAATGATAAACAGGGTCTTTATGCCAAAAAAACGTATATTTCGACACTTTCAAGAGAATCAAAATTTATAGGGTATTTTCCGTTGACCTAGAACTATGAAATTTAGCAGGTATTATCGTCTTGTACTACCAGTAGAGAAAAACCTGAAAACTATACATTTGTAATTAAATCATTAATAAACAGAGTCTTTATGCCAGGAACGGCGGTCCAAATTTTGAATTGAGTTAACCGTGTAATGTGGGGTATCGTATGAAAGGGCTTCATTGGCACAAGCTTAAACAGATTTTTAATTATTTTTACGATGTTATAGTTTTCGATGTTTGACGAAAAATGTAAAAAAAATAATTTTATAATATGCACCTACAAATTTTTACCTACGAATACCTCGGTGGCGAATCTGACTTGCACTTGTTTTTCTTTTAAGAATATAGATATTACCGATTTGGACTAGATACACTGCGTGATGAGGTGGTTGGAGGAGGACTGGAGAGGCCTACATCCAGCTGTAGTCAATCAACCCGCACCTTTTTGGACCCAAGGATTAGGGTTAGAAGGTGCGGATTCAAATCCTGCTCGTGGATTTGTTTAATCACTTTTATTATCTACTCACACGTAGCATACAAATCCTATAATAATATACTCGTACTACGGAATAGATATTAACTGTTATGTGACTTCACACTATGAAAATAAAAGTGTGATGCAGCTAAGAAAGTATATGCGGAAAAATATGTTAAGTTTGAAGAACTTTATTCATGAGTGGGTAACGAATAACTTACAAAGTTGTAAACTTTTCCAATCGAAGAGTTTACTGACTGAATTATCTACTTTCCTAAGACAATACAAATTGTATTACAGTATAAATATTATTTAAGTACCTAACGAGATAATAAGAACTTCAAGTGCGTAGGTAATAAAAACCTTAAAACAAATATTTACATACTTAAGTATTATTCATCATTATGATTATATAATCATGACAATTGTCCCCGAATGGTAAGTCAGAGACATAGGCAATGAGGACAGTAAAAGCAGTCCTCAACCTTATTCTATAACTTTTCACCAAATAGCGACTGCTCATGTGCTCAGCGTGACAGGTGGTGAGCCCATCGCCGCTTTAAGCTGTTGGATGTACGAGATGTGCAGTCGCCATTTACGACACCCAAGGAAAGAGAGGGGGTGGTAGTATATTTTCATCGGTCTGGCCGTTCACTAAAACTTATTTAAAGAATAATAATAATAGTACCTATGTTCTGTTGCTTGGATACCACTTCGATACATTTTTTTCCTCTTATGTAATGGCTTTGTGCGATCAGCACATTTTCTGTTACTGTTTCATGTGACTGTTGTAAGTTTTGTTAAAAATGCAAGCTATTCTGAATTCGTGTTTAATTATTAAATGATTCCAAACAGTAATTCAACACGAATTGTATGCAGGCGAAGCTGTTCGCGGAGGCGAATGGAAGCGTATTCAATCTACCTCATTCGCGTAATCCTGTATGTGACTGAAATTGTCTATGGTATGTAGCACAGACACAGATGTGCATGCTGCCCCGTATTAATAAAAGAAAACGGGAGAAGCATATTCCAGTCACACACCTCATAAATATTGCGCCGCCCCGTTTTGTGCATTATATTTGCTTTGAAGTACGCACCAACGATGTTTTTCATTACGTTATTGCCTTACGTGACGCGATCTCCCAGGACAAGTTCACGTTCAGTGAAATCGTTCGTACTACGGCCTTATATAAAAAGGGGTGCTCAAGATAGTAGTACTGTTTAGTGGGGTACTCAAGATAGTAGTAGGTACTGTTTAGTGTCAGCTTAAAAGAGCGTTTTACCCATTTCGGTTTTCCATACAAACTTCCAAATTGAAATTTTTAAAAACCGTGGAGCCAATTTTTATAAAACTTTGCATGCTAAAGTAAAACACAGAGAACTAAATAGTTTGTAAAAATATTTTTAAAAATCGTTTATTTAGTTGAGTAATTGCGATTTGAACTTTCTATAGTGGACTTTAAATCGCAATAACTCAACTAAATAAAGGTTATTTAAAAATGTTTTCAACTAACTATTCAGATCTGTGTTTTTCTTTAGCATGTAAAGTTTCATAAAAATTGGCTCAATAGTTTTTAAAAACTTCAACTTGGTTTAAACCAAGTTCAAATTTTTACAAACCGATGAGACAACTTTAATGATACTTTGCATGCTAAAGTTAAATTCAGAGATCGAAATAGTTTCTAGAAAACATAAAAAAAACGTTTATTTAGCTGAGTTATTGCGATCGTATTTTTTGGATGCATAACCCGGGCTTGTGATCACCAACCCGCATATAGCAAGTGCGGTGATTAAACCA
The DNA here is from genome assembly GCA_963921215.1 of Scoparia ambigualis. Classification (NCBI taxonomy): domain Eukaryota; kingdom Metazoa; phylum Arthropoda; class Insecta; order Lepidoptera; family Crambidae; genus Scoparia; species Scoparia ambigualis. Next base: position 43,566,943 of record OY992501.1, on the reverse strand, counting down.
ACACTCATCAATTGTAGCGATGAGGAAATCCGCATTTCCCGATCGCCTGTGCAGCGTTAAGGGCTAGTTAACCGTTGCTGATTGGGGTCGGCCCTGCCTCGTCGGGATGCGGTTAGTCACAGTAATGCTGTTTCTAATTAAGGCCTGGTTGCACCAACAGCTTTGCGTTTTACATTTATTTTTATAAGTTTACGATAATCTACATTAAGTATTCGGTTTGACGGAGCCTTCGTTTATTTTACCGGATAAGTGACGATAAGTCTGAAACCGCTGTTCACTTGTAATTCTTAATAAATTTTAAATTGATTAAGAATTACATGACATGACGTGAATGGTTGATAGTTATAAAAAGACAATAATAATAATCTTTATTGACATTTGACAGTATTGCCCACCATGAAACATGTTTGGGCTCCTCTAAAACTGATCACGCTGGTAGAGTCGCTCATGCCTTCGCACTGACGCAAGACCTGACGCAACTGGTAGACCAGCCCACTAGGATGCCAGATATCGTAGGTCACGCGTCCTCCTTGTTGAACTTATTGTTGACGAGTCGCCCTGCAGGGTATAGAGTGTCGGTGCTTGCACCTCTAGGCTCGTCAGACCACTGCTTAGTCATTGCCACAGCACCGCGCAGCGTTAATCCACCGAAAACGGTGGAGACCAAGCGCCGTATGTAGCATTACTCGTGGGGCCAGAGCTGTTTTCTTGGAAAGGACCTATCGGAGTGCGCTTCTGCCATCGCTAATGAGATCTTGTTGGGTATGGAATATTATATTCCATTCACAGATCTTGCCAGCGTTGGCAGACAACGGCCTTGGTCCAATAGCGAATGCGCCAAAACTGCTGATTGCAAGCAGGCGGCGTATCGTGTTTTAACGAGGGCTTGCGCACTGAATGACCCTAGTACCAGCTCCTTGAAGGCGGCCAACAACAAGGCCTCTAAGTCTAACAAGAGGACTCTCGAAGGAGCGGATGCACAAAGAGTGGCAAGTGTGGGGCTGGAGTTGATGTCGCACCCTACGGATAGCTGTAGCTATTGGCGGCTCACTAAAGCCGTGCAGGCCAACTTCTGCTCTCTCTTGCTGCCCCCGTTGAAACATCCATATGGCTCGTTGGCTTACCAGCCGCTTGAGAAGGCGAACTTGTTGTGTGAACTTTTCGCGGCCAATTCGCGCGTCGACCATTGTGGCGCCACTCCACCTATTATAGCACATTGTGGGGCCACCATGCCTGATATTCGTATCAGGCAGTGTGATGTACGTGCCGTGCTGCGGTCGCTCGACGTGTGGAAGGCTAGCGAGCCGGATGGTGTTCCGGCGATTGTGCTGCTCAGATGCACGGCTGAGTTGTCTCCTGTATTGACACGATTGTTTAGGGAGTCATACGATACTGGTATTGTGCCGGTGTCTTGGAAGGAGGCGAACATACAACCCATCCCCAAAAAAGGGAATCGCTCGGATCCGGCCAACTATCGACCCATCGCTGTAACTTCTGTGCTGTGCAAGGTGTTTGAGCGGATAATTAATTCCCAGCTCATTCACTACCTAGAGGATCACTCGCTGCTCCATGATCGCCAGTATGGGTTCAGACCAAAGCGATCAACGGGTGATCTTCTAGCGTACGTTTCTCACGCGTGGGGTGAAGCGATGGACAAGCATAGCGAATCCCTGGCAGTTAGCCTTGATATCGCCAAAGATTTCGATAGAGTGTGGCATCGTTCCCTTCTTTCCAAGTTGCCGGCCTTCGGTGTGCCGCCACGTTTGTGCGCCTGGGTTGCAGACTTTCTAGAAGGGCGGAGGATTCGTGTCTTTTGTGAGGGTAAGTCCTCCGCGTTCTACAAAGTCAATGCCGGAGTGCCGCAGGGTTCTGTGCTCTCATTTACTCTATTTCTTCTGCATATTAATGATATGTTGTCCTTGGACAAATATTCATTGTTATGCGGATGACAGTACGGTGCATGAGCGGTACTTGGGACATCCTGCGGCAAAGCAAGCTGATATCATGGTGAAAAGGCAAGAACTGGTTGCCAAACTGAACCTGACTCTCGACAGTGTCTCTAAGTGGGGATCAAAAAACCTAATCGAGTTTAATGCTGCCCAAAACATCGGCCAGGAACTGAATCCAAAATGCTATTATATTCTCAATAAGGTGAGGCGGTTTTTCACTCCTGAGCAGCGCTGTTTGCTGTACAAAACTCAGGTGCGATCGAGTATGGAGTATTGTTCCCATCTATAGGACGGCTCCGCTAAATACCTCCTTGATCCACTTGATAGACTGCAAAGGCGAGCGGTACGCATTATTGGAGATGCTGAAGTTACAGCCTACCTTGAGGACCTCCAGCTGCGTAGAGACATTGCTTCTTTCAGAAGCAATGTCTCTTCTCAGCTTCTTTGTCTTCTACCGGAATTACTACGGAGGGTGTTCTGAAGAACTTTTTGATCTTATCCCGCCCTCTCCTTTCCTCTCCCGGACTACATGTGCTGGTCTTAGGAACCACCATCAAACTGTACAGACTATCAGTACTCGTACCAAAAAATTTGGCATGTCGTTCCTCTGTAAGACCATTCGGCTTTGGAATTCTTTGCCGGCGCATGTGTTTCCCAGCTCCTACAGTCCCGGGTCTTTTAAGCGGGGCGTGAAACGGCATTTATGCAGGCCGTCATGAATGGGTGCGCTCGTTATCGTGCTTATTCCACGGTGGGGAGCGTTCTCATTATTTTGAACTGTATCGGCTGCTTACCATCAACCAGGATGTAGGCGCTATGACGAGTCATAATAGAAAAAAAAATTACAATAACAACATGGAAACGCCGAAACCTGAGGGAACTGAACTACAGGCCTCGGAACACCCAAAAGTTGTTGTATGACAAATATCTATTTTGGCTACGTTACAATTATTACAAAGTAATTTTTTATTTTATTTTACTTGCCTACATCTAAATTCCAACTTTTCTATAAATATAATTATACTGTCCGCCAGATCGCCAGTTCTACCACAAGTGGGCACTGCTCACCGACCCCGACGACGTGGCCTCAGGGCCCAAGGGATACCTGAAATGTGACATCAGCGTGATCGGCAAGGGAGACACCATCAAGGTGCCGCCCAAGAGCGAGAAGGACGAAGATGACATCGAAGCGTGAGTTCCATACCAAGTATTCTATATGTATAGGTACATACATATAATCACGACTATTATCCCCGAAGGATTAGTCATAGACTAGGCAATAAGAACAGCAAAAGCAGTTCTCTACACAACACAAGTGCTCAGCGTGACAGGGGGTAAGACCATCGCCGCTCTATGCTGTTGAATGTATGTGCAGTCTTTAGTCCGTTGGTCGCCTTTTACGACAACCAAAGGAAGAGAGGGGGTGGTAGTATTCTTTCACGGCTAAGCAACATGGTCAGATCTTTAAAAGTGACCGTTAGCATAAAATCTAATTTGTGAAATGCTAATTTACATAATGGCGACAAGTTATCAAATCCGCGTTCTCCAAATACGACACTACGCTAACGTCACAAAACGGTTACTTTTGATACACGGAACGTGTGGGTTGAATCAAGCGAGAGCTTACAATCGAAAGTTAGAGAATGGACATGCAAGAGGCTGCTTTAATGACATACAAAATTTCGTTTTAGATAGCGTGCGCGAATGGTAAAATTAATAAATGAATATGCCATCGTTAATCCATCCATGCAATCCATCCAAATATGGCGAACATAAAGCTAACGTTGTTTCACAATAGCTTTATCGTTATTATCTACATTAAGGCATAAGTACTCTTAATTCATTACGGCAATTGATATGCAATATTCGATTCAATCAAATCTAATCTAAACTAATATGTTGAAGCCGTAGGCACTATGTGCGCCTGGTAGTGAAATTGTCTGCGAAATGCAATAGTTATAGGCAGGTAGGTGGTACGATTCGACATCGAATCTTACAGGATGAACACCATACGACCAACCTTTTTCATTGTTGTGCTTAAGGACAACAACGAATTCATGTAAATAATATACATATAAATATTCGTAATATTTGATTATTTGCGTTATGTAATAACGCTCCAATAAACTCGAGGATAACGAACGTTGAAAAGAATGTCTACCTCAGATGGAAATCTAATATAGTTTACACGTATTTATATAAGTCATATACAATGTTAAAGGTTTAATCGACCTATATACTTTAACGGGATGTAGTTTCCATCATTTCTGACTGATTTGACTATTAAACACCGTAACCCAAACTTACCCGTTCTCAAGTTAATATTATACGAGTAGTACTTTGAAGGTTTTTTGTATAAATTGCCGTTTTTTTTTGTGTTTTGTGCCTCTCACTTATTTAGTTTTGGTATTTTTGTGTAGAAGATTAGTTGCTTAATTATTCTGAACACTAAAATTGCAAGTAGTTGTACCAAACTGAATCGTAGTACACGATGAAAAGTATTAAAAATAAATAAATTCCGAAATAAAAGTTATTTCTTTCCTCGATATTTAAAAAAAAAAGTCTATAAAAGTTGTGCTGCAAATAATTGTAAAAATACCTACGGTTTCCTAGCTTTCTAGCAAGGTATAACAAGCTCGGGTATTATCAGAATTCTCGGAAAAAACTTTGATGAAAGACTCCCAAGTAGTAATAATCCGCGATTGTCTTAAATTTCGAGGTATTTTTTTATTAGACAACAGAAATACTAGCTGCCCTGCTCCTGTAGGTCACGTTACAAATTTAAGACAATTAGTGTATGGATATCAATACTATTTAGGACTTATAACTATTATAGAAAAGCGTTTTATGTCTTTTAAATAAATTATGGATTGTAATATTTATGACAAACAAACTTAAGGCATACTGTACTTATGGACTTCAATTTTATGGCATATGATATTATGTAACATTAAATTCGAGCAAGTTATCATTTGGATACATGATGATATGTCACAAAACATTATGAGACGTTAGATTATGGATAAAAGATTTATGAGACAAAATAGAGAACCATTAACACCTATATTGCACGATGTCTTTTTGTGTTTTATTATTTTAAAGGAGTTTTACTATTTTTTCTCACTATTTAAATCTTCCCTAAATTTTTACAAATATTTAAAAATCAAAATTAGCCAAATCGGTTCGGTTATTCTTGAGTTTTTGCGAGACAAAAAAACAGCAATTAATTTATTTAATACAGGATGGAATTTTGTAATGCCATCTGAAGGGAAAGTACGATTAATTCTCGTACTGTAGATAGAAAATTTTACTCAAAGAAAACATTCCTTTATTTCTGAAAAGAAAGAAAATTGCATTCAAAAATTTACGAAAATTTGCTTGCCGCACCCGGGAATCGAACCGACTAAAACCTGTAAAAATTACACCCTGTACTTTTATTGCATTGATCGCTAGGGCCAATTATAAGGATGAAATCTCTCTAACAAGCTTGATAAAGCAAATGAAAGGAAACCATGAAATCTGGACTTATAAATTCAATGGGTCAAGTAAAGTTAAGGCACTTTTATCCAAAAATCCATCTGTTTACTTAAGTTAGTAATTAATAAATTAGGTCATTTATTCATTAAAATGACGAATTACTATTAAGATAAGACGATTGCAATTTGTAATTGCAATAAAAGTACAGGGTGTCATTTATAGCGATTTTAGTCGGTTTGATTCCCGGGTGTGGCAAGCAAATTTTCGAAAACCTAAAAATGCAGTTTTCTTTCTATTCAAAAATAAAGGATTGTTTTCTTTGAGTACAATTTTCTATCTTTTTTTTTTAATAGCAGAAGGAGGCAAACGAGCAAGCGGGTCACCTGATGGAAAGTAATCACCGCCGCCCATGGACACCCGCGAAACCAGAGGAATCGCAGACGCGTTGCCGGCCTTTAAGGAAGGAATAGGCTCGTTTCTTGAAGATCACTAATACGTAACGGTCCGGAAATACCGCCGCCGAGAGCTGGTTCCACTACACTGTAGATCGAGGCAAGAAATTTCTAGAAAAACGCACAGTAGTAGACCGCCATCCATCAAGGTGATGTGGATAGAATCACAGTCGATTGCGTGTAGTGCGGTGAAGGAAATCAGCGGTAGGGATCAAGCCGAATAATTCCTCAGAACACTCCCCATGATATATACGGTACAATATACAGAGAGACGCAACGTCTCTCCGAAGAGCCAGTGGATCGAGCCGACCTGAAATATGGATCCACGTCGTCGATAATTCGAGCAGCTCTGCGTTGGATGCGGTCAAATGGAAGGAGTTGGTATTGGGGTGCTCCAGCCCAAAGATGGGAGCAGTATTCCATATGCGGCCTGACCTGTGCTTTATACAGTTGTAAGCGGTGGGCCGGCGTGAAATACTGACCCGCTCTAATAAGCACACCCAGCTTTTTCGAAGCTAATTTAGCTTTACCTTCCAAATGACCACGAAACTGAACGTCACTCGAAATATCTACGCCAAGGATTCCAATAGTCGGATTGGTATCAAGGGGAGCTCCCTCAAAGTTTAGAGGTACGACGAAGGGATGTTTTTTGCGGTAAATGCGCAAACTTGTGTTTTTTAAAGGGGTTAAAGTGGACCTGGTTATGTCGGCCCCAATTCGAGACATGACTTAACATGTTCTCGGTGTCAGTCACAAGTTTATTCCGGCTCTCGATGACGCTTTCCAGACAAATATTAGCTCGCCCGGTGTAGAGCGTATCCCCAGTACTATCGTCTGCATAGCAATGAATGCTGGTTGTTATCAACATGTCATTGATATGCAGAAAAAACAGAGTAGGGGATAACACACACCCCTGCGGGACTCCAGCATTCACGGGCTTCATGTCGGAGCACGAACCGTCGACTGCGACTCTGATACTACGCCCAGTAAGAAAGCTGGCAACCCATGAACACAATTTCTCAGGAAGCCCGTATGATGGAAGTTTAGGAAGAAGAGCCCTGTGCCATACCCTGTCAAAGGCTTTCGCTACGTCCAAGCTAACTGCCAGTGCCTCCCCTTTACTCTCAACAGCCTCCGCCCATCGGTGAGTAAGGTACACTAAAAGATCATCAGCCGAACAACCGCGACGAAAACCATACTGGCGATCACTTAGTATCTGGTTCTCTTCTAGGTACCCTAAGAGCTGGCGGTTTATAATGGACTCCATTACTTTGGAGAGTAAAGAGGTAATAGCTATTGGCCTGTAGTTGGACGGATCTGAGCGATCGCCTTTTTTGGGATCGGGTGGACAAGGGCTGTCTTCCAAGAGCTCGGGACGATGCCAGTAGTGTAAGAGAGCCGGAAAAGGCGCGTTAGAACTGGTGCCAATTCAGGAGCACACGTTCGAAGCACAATGGGTGGAACTGCATCAGGCCTACTCGACTTATGGATATCAAGGGAAAAAAGAGCCTTACGAACTGACCTTTGCAGGAACTGAACGTTTGGCATTGTACAAGCGCAATGCGGTATAGTTGGTGGAGAGTTTTTCCCGTCGTCCAAGGTCGAGTTTGATGCGAAAAGAGAGCCCAACAGATCGGCTTTCTCCTTTGCAGTGTAGGCCAGGTAGTCATCTGTCTTGTGCAATGGTGGTAGTGACGGCTGACAAAAATTCCCTAAGATAGCTTTGGCGAGAGACCAGAACGCACGCGTCCCCGAAGGAAGACGCACTAGCCTCTCGCCGATTCTACCTATGAATGATAACTTCGCCTTGGCAATGTCCTTCTTAAAAGACCTGGCGGCAAAGTTGTACTTCTTTTTGGCGTACTGGTGTTTGGATCCTTTGATGACACCGCATTAGCCCAGGCTTGGTAATGTTAACGCTTTTGGCGAGACGCCATTTTGCAGCAATGACCAAACCATGGTTGGGACTTGCCGCCAATGAGAACCACAGAGTTTGGAATGAAAAGTTCCATTCCCTGCAGTATCACATCAACGACAGAGTCAGCGGCGACATCAGGATCATCCAGCGAGAAGCAAACTCGCCACCACGGGTAGGACGCAAAGAAACTTCGCATCCCATCCCAGTCCGCCGACCTATAATGCCAGACTCGACGGCGAGCCGCTGGTTGCGGTTTTGAAGTTTCTGTGAGAGGCACAGTGCTGCGAATCAGACAGTGGTCTGATGAGCCTAATGGTGCATCAACAGAAACTTGATAGCCGTCTGGGTGCGAGGTCAGCAGAAGGTCCAATAAAGAAGATGCATGGCCCTCCACATCTGGAACCCGTGTTGGCTTGGTTACCAATTGGGACAGACTGTAGGCCAAAGCGAAGTCATGAACGGCTCTACCCGCGTGGTCAGTTGTGCGTGAACCAAGCCATTCGACGTGGTGGGCATTGAAGTCTCCCAATACCACAATCTCGGCCGAGGGGATCCGTTGGAGAAGGGAGTCTGTCGCTGTTTGGACGGTCTCGATAAGTTGGTCAGTTCCGTTGTTACCGCTGTGGGACCTACACAGGCACGCGTAGACGCGATGATAACGTCCGCAGTCGACGTGTAGCCATAAGATGGAGAGGTCCGTATCTTCAAGATTGCCAAGGCGACGGACGCACATATTCTCCCTGACATAGGCACAAACACCGGCTCGTGGCACAAATGAATGTTCCAGGTTGTATCCCGGGTAGCGCAAGTAAGAGATGTCAGGAGGGGGGGATATCTGCGTCTCGGTGAGGAAAAGCAAGGCCGGTTTCTCCGTCTCGAGGTGGTAATGGACGGCGTTCAACTTAGAGTGGATGCCCCTGATGTTGCAGAAGTCCACGCGAAGCGTAGGAGAGGGTGCCAATTGTCTTGCCTTTCTTCTGCCTGATCTGCAGTATTAAGGGTACTTTCCCTTTCTCCTTTAAAAATTATGTAACGAAAAAGCACTTGTTCACGTAAGTGTTTGACAATAAAACTTTCAGAAGCCCCTCGAGCTTTGTTAAATTCAATTAAATTAATTTAATTTAATTATTTAATTTAATTTTTTTACGGAATTCCAGCCGTACTAGAGCCCGCCGGCCTGGCGCGCGATGATGGCAAGAGGCCGGACGGCATGACCCTGGTACCTTGGAGGGTGGGACGGGCACTGGTGTGGGATGCTACATGTGTCGACACGCTTGCCCCGTCCCATCTTCCAAGTTCATGCATCAATGCTGGCTCGGCTGCAATTAATGCGGAGAACCTCAAACGGCGCAAGTATGAGAATCTGACTGGAGATTTCATATTTGAGCCGTTTGGGGTGGAGACGTTAGGACCGTGGGGTTTGGGTGCCCACCAGCTCTTTGGAGATATTTCTAAAAAACTGGTGGAAGCCACCCGAGACCCCAGAGCCAGCAGCTATCTGGGTCAACGCCTAAGCCTCGCCATCCAGCGCGGCAATGCGGCTAGTATTCTGGGTACTCTGCCTGATGGGGATGATCTGGGTGAATTCTTTTTTTTATAGTTTTCTATTTATCTTTTTAAGTTGTAAATATTTTAATTTTAATATTAGATGTTACTTTTGTTATTTTTTATAATAATATCATAATATCTAGGTATGTAAATAAATATTAATTTTAATGAGTTAATGAGAAGAGAATATTAAATTAAATTTATTTTCTCATCACTAGGTATACGTTGTACAGAGAGAATGACACAAATCAAGTTATTATATGGAACCCATAAGTACCCCTAGTGAGACTGAGACTGTGCTTGCGATAGCTTTGAAAAAACCCGTAGACCACAGGTCACCCAGTGCCCCATTCCACGGACTCTCGACCCTAGCTTTTCAGTATTTTATTCTATGAAAGTAAAGAAAAAAGATAAAGTTCGAAAGTGAAGAAACAATTTGTCAAGTGTCGGAATAAGAATCAGTAGTCGACCGTCTCTTTTAAAAAAAATTGTAACCAAAAAGCACTTGTTCGTGTTAAGCGTTATTGGCAATGAAACTTTCAGAAGGCCCTCGTGGTTTGTGACTCTCGACCCTACCCTATTAAGAAACTTTCAAATTGAAGATTTTATTACGTACTAGTGCCGCAGAACTGCCGCAAAAGTATGCCAAATAGGGTGACGGACCCAATTATGAGCATTTTAAGAGGTCATTAAATTTCAACTCTAAATATTTCATATATTAGGTACGATAATCTATAACTTTTGTGTTGCGTTATTAATGTTGAGAATATAATCACCTGTTGTGTAAAGTAAGATTTTTTTATATTTGTAGTCATTATTGAGTCAAAATTACAATTTATTAAGAAACAAGCCTATCACTATTCATCAGCACAGTCATCACCAATTAATATCACCAACTTTCCCAATTATAAACACTGTGAATTGTACGTTTTAAGGGCTGAAAAACAAAATATCCTTTAGAAATAAGTACCCTTTTTTTAATTTAATTTAACATTATAATTATTTCAATTTAGGATGCGAAAAATGTTAAGAATGTGTTTAAATACCAGTATCTATAAATAGTGCTTTAATCGCATTACTGAATGACTAATATACGTAAGCAAAATCTTACCCTTGATGTGTCAGAATGGCCGAAAATCACATAAAATCACACAACGTTCACTTCTCCTCAAGAATACGGCGCCATGATAAATACCAAAATATACAGAGTTTTGCTAGAACAATAATTTAAAACTTTCTGAACGCGTTTCTTACTCTTGCAACTTTAAAATCAAAGACATTATCTTATATTTTTAGTTTTTTACAAGGTGCTGATAAACTGGTGCAGTGCTAGTATATGGGTCATTCACCCTAAGTATTATTCGGTACGTAATGTTAATAAGTTTTTATCACGTTTTAATACTTACATGCCTACGTACATCACCCTCGTTTTCCGAAGGGGTTGGCTTAGGCCACAACTTTCCATTTGTTACAATCCTGACACCCAACCTTTGCTTCATTTGTTGGCTTTCAAAAAGCACGGTGCAGCAAGAAACATTTTAATTTGGCCCTCAATACAATGAGCCGGCCGGAGTCTCTCGCGTGTTCTTTTCGCAACAACACGTGCTGAGACTCCATTTTTATTTCACTCTACCGTACAAATGCAAAAATCCTAAGAGGAACATGGATATTGGCGAAATCTATTAAGAAAACGCCACAAAACAAAACCAAAGAAGAAGAATGAGCCGGCCTTTTGAACATTCCTTACAATGATTAATAGCAGTCAGTAAGTAAGTAGTTCTATCTTTGAAATCAAGTCATATCGCTATAAATAGGTTTGGCTTAATCACCCCGTTTGCCAAATGTGCAATGTGCATCGACAAATCCGAAATACTGTGCCCGACCGGTGGGTTCAATTCCCCCGTCGGACGGGTCGGTTAGAGGGATTGCAATCCCGCAGCTCATTCAATCCCGCGGGAATGATATGCGGGATTACTCAATCGCATACGCATCTTTGAAATTATGTTATAAAATCAAATTGTAACTACAGATTTTTGTGTAAAAATCAACTTTTATTACATAAAGCAACAGAAATTTTTCTTTTCTATTAAATAAGTAAGTAGGTATAAGTAATTAGTAATCTGTTTTCTTAGATTCATCTTTAAATGTTTGGCATAGCTTAGTTTTGTTTAATTTTATCCTTACTCCTAACAACAGTTTTATATTCTTAATTCAGTCTTATTCATAGAATGACTAATAATCAAATCTAAACTTTCGCTTAGATGCTATTATCATGATATCAACCTATAGTAATAACTTTTGAAAATACGCTCTTATGAAGCAAATGGCATTTATTGTATCATCTCCGAGCCTGCTTCTGAGTGAACTGCAAATATATCCTGATGCTGAAAACGCTCTCTCGGCTTCTACGCTAGTAGGCTGAACCGTCAGGATATTATTATATTCATAGGCGAGCGTCAGGTACTCTCCTCTGATACCATCGGACTCAAAAAACGCATTTTTTTTTATTTGCGGGAGCCGCGGATCCGCGCTTAAAAGGTGCGGGATACAGCAGATTAATAAAAGCGGGATCCCGCGGGAATGCGTGATCCCGTTTTGCGGGATTGCAATCCCTAGTCGGTTATTTAATCCCGATATCGGACCAAGCGTTTGACCATTCTTCAACGAAGGCGTCCATAATAATATAGCAGTCAATAATCTCGTCTATATATCTTACATTCAACCAGATGTTTAATCTTTTGCAGATGCCATTTTGTAAAGCTTCCATTGAGTAAAAAAAAACAACACTGTGTAGTTTTCGCGTAAAATCTAGCAAACAATGCGAAGGACTTAAGCTGTGTACCTTCTTAGTTTTAAACAGCCATTTTGTTTTAAATTGTTTGGATAAGCGCGCTCGTTTTACCTCAAGGAGATGGGTAGTAGGTACTAGCACCAAGTTTAAAGGATTAATTTGAGACGAAATGCCAAGCTGCAACTTTGCGAGCTAGCTATAATTCTTGATCTCACAGACTTATGATCAACTTATGTATGACTTATGAACTTGCGCTATTATGCAGAACAAACTTTGCTAGCCTAGCCACTACCTTTTAGTAAAAGCTCTTAATTTTTCTTTAAATATTTCGTTATCTCTACACTTCTCTACACTATTTCGCTTACTACACGTGGTACTCTCCTAAAGACATTAGAAATATCTTTTGGTGTTTCCTACGGCCAATTTACTGGCTCCAAACATATAACCGTGAGCAGTAAATAAATGCTGTCACAATCATTAAATCCCAAATACGGTTGGAGGGTTACAATAATTTCTCCTATCGACAGACGCGACCAACTATTAATAATAGAATAATCGACTACCATTAACAGCTGAAACAATAACAAATTACTGTAATGGACATTTCAATCGCGCTAATGGCGGGACGTGGTGTTGTCAAATAGGGCACCTGAACATACCTTTAGGTCATAGAAACATAAATCGATTTTAATCGCCCGTAAGTAGGTACATACATTAACACTGAATCATTATTTCTTTTTCTTATCACCTACCTATATATCACAATTAGAGATCGGATATTGGGACATATTCACCTAAAGATAAAATGTTGGATATTATAGAAAACACTTTTTATGAAAAACTGGGGACACGCACGCGACATCGACCTAATTTAAAAAAAAAAATTCTTACTAACCTTTGTGGCAAGCCAAATAGGTACAGCCGTTCTCGAGTGATGTTCGTTTTTGTTAATTTATCCCGTGAAAAATTGCCTAATAACCGTATCTGGCGCCCCAATTATCTCTTTTAAAAATCTTTTTATTTAATGAGATTATAAAAGCACTTTTGAATCATCGAAAATATACTTTATACACCCATTAAGGACTTCTACCACATACGTAAACCCAAAACCACAGCAAGACTCATCTAAAACGGCTTAGTAGTTTTAGCGTGAAAGAGTAAATAGCAAATAAATGCATAACAACAAACAATCAAACAAAAATATCAGATAAGATTACCAAACCAGCTGCATTAAAGCTTACCTTAAACTACAGAATGACAAGTATAATAAACTTGCCTATAAGCCAAGAAGCGTTCCCACGACCCAATTTATGTTTATAAGCTTCGGAATGATTTTTCTTTTGAAACATTCTGAATGTTTCTGGAACATAATTAATACGAATTTGAATACCCAAACCCAATACTAAATTACGTTATCTATCGTGAGACTTTATAATTTGTTTGGTGGAGTTTGAAAAACAAATGCTGACCGCACCCATAGGGCTACCACGGTCACGGCCTCGGCGGCGGTTTGATCGCGGCTCTGTGTTCCTCTGACATAATCATTGCCTTCTTTCTATTGCTATTAAACAAAGTTGCTGTGGTATAAAACGCAATGTACTAGAAATCCTATTGCCGCGTCGTACACACGGCTGAGCGGGTTGTTTGACGCGTTTTGAAGTATGTAAAATAGATGGTTTCGAAGGACAATGGGCAGAATGGGCCCAGCGTTGTAGCACTTTCGGAACCAACTTAAAATAGACATAAATAGTCTTAACATTTTATGACAGCATGGCTCTAATGGTCTAAAGAAGGAAGTTATAGCCATTCCTAAAATCATATTATTACCGTATTAAATACTTAGAAGTAGTGTTAACGATGGCTTGTATAAACTCACATTTAATTAAAATGATACGAAGAAGATAAAAAAAGAGATATAAAAAATAGTTACCGTAGTTTTATTTCAAATAGTCTGTTGTAATCATCAACGGGGTATACGGCCCATAGCTGAACGTGTAGTATTTGATTTTAAGAAACGTCAGTTTGTAAGTGACACCTTGAAATAAAAACGGCCTGATTGAAACTGCTAGTGTGAAAGGAAATTTTGGAAGAGGAAGGCCTAGACGGATGTTCCACGATCAAATCGGGGACGTTCTGGAGAAAACTCAGTTTAAAAATACACCAACGAGCATGTATGTTAAAGATCGATAATTGTGAATGAAGCGAAAGAGTTGTGTCAGCTGCGTAGTGTAACTTCTCACCCTAACCTAATTCTCTACCTTATAATACATACACACATCATCGCCGCCTTTACCTTAGCTTAACTTGTTATCTAATTCTTAAAACTATTTAACCTAATTTATCTACAATCTAATGGTTGTGTCTGGAGTTTTGTAGAGTGTGTAGTGTTTGTATGATGATGGAACCTTAGCATAGCTTAATTCTATTTGCGGTGAATTTCAGTCAAGCAATGTAATATTATAATAAATACTATTTTGGCCAGATCGTCTAGTGAACCCTCCGTTGTTAACCGCATTTAAGTAACTCAAGTTCTTTTCGTGAAAGTTTAGTAATTGGCTTAACCCTGTGTTAATTTATTTCCTCCTGATCTAATTACCTACCAGTCAATAAATAATATCCTAGATATGTGTAGCCTAGCAATGACTCCGTCTGAACTGTGACCTAAATCCTTCACAGCAGCTGCGGGGAAGATTTGTTAACCACTCAAAGATAATCAGATGATAGCTTAGCTTGCAGGTATTATTTATTTATTAACAATAGCATGATACATAAAAGGTCTTGTGCAATTTATGAGCCCCACCGCCGCTCCATAGCGTACTATACATCTCATTGTTTAGTTATAGTTCCGTCACATTGGCGTTAACATTAATTAGCCTGTGGCTTTAATTCTTTAAACTGAGAATTTACATCTCTCCTCAAAATTTAATTTCATCTTACATCATGAACTATGTGTTAGCATTTAAATTCTTATTATTCCACATAAATCAATAGAGTTTATCTCAAGGCTTGCTATCATCCAAATATCCTTTTCACATTAAGAACTTAATTATTCAATGCAATAACTTATGTCTTATGATATCACTTATCGAACAGAGGTGGGAAGCCAGCATTCAACAGGACCCACTTATTTCTCTGATTATTGTGTCTAAAGATATTTCAATGTAATATTATTAACTGACTGTCTTTTTGTCTTATTAGAAAATTAATATTCAGTTCTATAAAGGGTGGACAATTTATCCAAAGCCCACTTCAGGCAGTGGCTAAAATAGAATGCTATTAATAAAGGTAAAATTACTTTTATTTACTCTTAGTATTTATTATACAGATCTTATAATGTACCAATATAACTACATTGGATTGGCTGCATTGGTAGATTATCACATCTTAAGTTTATTAAAGGATGTTTGATTTATTCAATATCCTACTCATTTAGGAAGTGAACTTAAATAGAATACTATCATTTGAAGTAAAATTAGTTTGGTTTACTCTTAGTGTTCATTATACAGATCTTATAAAGTACCAATATAACTACATTGTATGGGCTGCATTGGCAGATTATCACATCTTAAGTTTATTAAAGGATGTTTGATTTATTCAATATCCTACTCATTTAGGAAGTGAACTTAAATAGAATACTATCATTTGAAGTAAAATTACTTTGGTTTACTCTTAGTGTTTATTATACAGATCTTATAAAGTACCAATATAACTACATTGTATGGGCTGCATTGGCAGATTATCACATCTTAAGTTTATTAAAAGATGTTTAATTTATTCAATATCCTTAACTTTTAGGAAGTGAACTTAAGTTGATTATTTTCCATTAATTTCTACCCCTGTCTCTCAGACTGAGTGATTATTTAATAGCCTACTAAATCATAGTTAGTATATTTTTAGTAGGTAGTAAATCAGGTAATTATCCCTGTTAATAATTAAATCAATTATATTTAGGAGTTATCCTTTACTAACTTTAATAGGTATAAAGCAGACTGTACTAGGTATTAGTCTGATTGATTTAGATTGTTCCCATCAAATATTTGTATGTTTCATATTGTTAGAAGTAAGTACATAACTTATAAGGTTTTTGACCATTAAGGTGAATTCAAATGGTATAAGTAGACTGTATTATCAGGCTAATTAGTAGGTTGTTATCAATCAATTATTTCTATGTTTCATAATAGTAGGAGCTCATAGCTTGTAAAGTCTTTCCCATTAAGGTGGATTCGCAGCTTCAACGAATTAACCTAAGTTCTAAACTGGTTTTAGTTGTTTAGTAAGTATCAGCTTATATTTTACCAATAGGTATCAGATGTATATTTATAATACTTTGAAGAGTGTAGCTATATAAGGCCGTATCGTACCCCAGGAAAAGCTAAAAATGCCTGTTTGATCATTTCAGTATTAGAAATCAAACATCACAGTACAGCTATGCTTATTTGCCATAACTTTTAGTATTTATCTTGTAATAGGAAACCAGTCTAGACTTTTAGGTACTCCAAAGTAATGATGGTACGATATTACCACACTTCTGCTAATTATTTAAAATGAATAGTTAATTGGTAACAACTTTGGGAAAACAATTAGAATTTTATTGGCCTACGGTAACAGATTACATGCCTAGATAGGTCCCTACAGCGCTCCTAACCCACGTCACTTCATAGTAATTTCCATTTAGCACCGTGACTTAATTATCCCTACCTTATTAGTCTGAATTAATCCAGCCTGGCCCCGCGGCCCACGTACCTCGTTTATGTACGCACAGCGTGCTCACACCGTGCTGTCCCCCCACTTCCTCATAACAATTATATAGAAACGCCTACCTATAGATTCCTACAGCCTACCTCACTTGAAATACCTATATTTTGTCGAACTAACAGTCCCTACTTGTATACCTTGCAATCTAGGCCCAAGCCACATTTAACTTAATTTCGTGGTGAGTTGTGTGAGTCGCATTGCCCCTGAAAGCAACTGACCCCTAAGCTGACTATCCGTCGGGCCAGGACAACCCAGTGTGTCAACCTAACACTACCCTGTGTGTAAGAAGACGGGACGGTCTTTGACCGGGATGTACGTGCCCGTCTCCAGTAGGGATGGAAATGATTGCTATTTAGAAATCATAATCATATGATCATAATTATGTTTTTATTTTATCACAGTGATTTGACCTGCTATTTTTCATTGAGAGTGATTTTCCTACTATTTATCATTGCAAATATTGAAATGAAATGACATGGTAATTAATTAATGTTAATTAATTAAATAATAATTATGATGTAACACGACATGAATATATGTCACACAACAACGCGCACGTGCTTATGACTGACGAGGACGACCGCCCCCGCACATGTGAAATGTCATTTCATTTTAAACTGTGACTGCGACTGCGACTCGGGTCACAGGTCAATCGGACGCACTACTCGCACGCAGGGATTGCTTGAGTAGATGCGTCCCACTCACACCTCGCTCGTATGATTGTCGTGCATGCTCGCCGCGGTCGCTCCGCGCGATTTCATTCGATCATTCATACACGCACGCACTAGTGAGAAATCATAATCGCTGCGATTGCGAATGACAATAGCAGTTATGTCATATGAAAAACTAAATCATATGATTTTTCACTGCTATCAATGATTTGTTCCATCTTTAGTCTCCAGCTAATTGGTGTCTGACCTATCTTCAATTTTCACAAGGGAGACAACTGTCTCTCCCCCGTTACTCTCTCGAAGATAGTGTATTATTTAGCGTTGTAATAGATAACGCCGACATTATTAAATACAGTCAAATGCCTCCAGACCGAAGTCCGTTGAAATCATATTAGTTTTGTTGCCACCGTTATTCGTGTCTGCTAATATGATCCAGAATACTTCATTCTGTTAACAATTATTCGAGTCGCGATAACAAGAATTTTACTTTAATAATCACTTCTATTTCATAACCAATATTAATTAAAATCGCAACTCGAATATCACTTAGCGCGCTAAAATGGCTCGGACGCTTGTTTTCACGTATGAGTTCGTTACCGCCACTCGTAAATCGGACCGCGCCTCCGACGTCTGATAATTGAATGCCCCGCTAATTTCCCTCTCTTCCCCAAGCATCTTAACTTTCGCGCCACGCGCGCCCAGCATCCCTTCCCACGATTCCGCTTTTCTTCCCTTCAACCAATCGCTAGCTGTTTAGCCGATGCGCCTCGCCTTCACGTCTCTTATTATTTGTTATATGCGAACTTCGTGTTGTGCCACGTGGAGATAACATCTTCCTCCTCCCTCTATCTTTTTTCCAACCTCTCGCTCGCTCACTGCCGCCGTCCGCCGCGCAATTCTAAAGTTTTTCCATAATCCAACTAAATCTCGTTAGATAGCCAATATTACATGTTTGAACATCTAGATGTAGCCTTCCATCAACAATTCCTTCTCAATAACCACCCACTTAAGCCAATAATTCTGTATTTTGTGTAATTATAAAAAGTTCCGTATTCCGATCGTAGGTGGCGCCTCCCTGTCGCAAGGGACACGTACTTACATCATTCGTGGCAAAGGATATTTATTTGTATATGATGGTATTCATAAAAATCATGTGTATAAAATATATTGATTCATTACGTACCTACACCTACATACCGACCTATTGCCAAAGTGTCATGCTTATAAAGAAAGCATTTAGTGTACCTACCTCTGCCTACCCCTCCGGGAAGCGAGCGTGATGTATGTATGTATGTATTTACTTTTTGTTGTTTGTTGTTTGTTTTACTGTGGCACAAGCACAGTAACAAGCGCACCTATTCAGGCGGCCTGCATAAATGACGTGTCACGCCCCGCTTAAAAGACCCAGGACTATAGGAGCTGGAAAACACATGCGCCGGCAAAGAATTCCAAAGCCGATTGGTTTTACAGAGGAACGACATGCCAAATTTTATGGTACGAGTACGGATCGCCTGTATAGTATGATGGTGGTTCCTAAGACCAGCACGTGTAGTCCGGGAGAAGAAAGGAGGGTTCGGGATTAGATCAAAAAATTCTTCAGAACACTTTCCGTAGTAATTTCGATAGAAGACACTGAGAGAAGCAATGGCGGCAGCGCAGCTGGAGGTCCTCAAGAGAGGCTGTAACCTTAGCATCTCCAATAATGCGTACCGCTCACCTTTGCAGTATAACAAGTGCATCGAGGCGGTATTTAGCGAAGACGTTCCATAGATGGGAACAATACTCTATACTCGAACGCACCTTAGTTTTGTACAGCAAACAGCGCTGCTCCGGAGTGAAAAACCGCCTCACCTTGTTGAGAATACCCAACTTACGGGAGGCAGTTAAAATAACACTGTCGATGTAGCATTTTGGTTTCAGTTTCAGGCCGATGTCCATGCTAAGAATGCTGAGGTCCACCGAAATGAGTAACGGAGAGTTCTGAAGAGAGGGAGGAGTAAAAAAGGGAGTTGCCTTAAACGAGAATGCACAAACCTAGGTTTTGCTGGCATTAAACTCGACCACGTTTTTAGATCCCCACTTAGAGACACGATCGAGAGCCAGGTTCAGTTTGGCAACCAGTTCCTGCCTTTTCACCACGATAACGGCTTGCTTTGCCGCAGGATATTCCAAGTACCTCTCATGCATAGTACTGTAATCCGCATAACAATGAATATTACATAAGGACAACATGTCATTGATATGCAGAAGAATTAGAGTAGGTGAGAGCACAGAACCCTGCGGCACTCCGGCATTTACTCTGTAGAACGCGGAGGAACTACCCTCACAAAGGACATGAAGCCTCCGCTCTTCTGAAAGTCTGCAACCCAGGCGCACAAATAAGGCGGCACACCGAAGGTCGGTAACTTGAAATGAAGGGAACGATGCCACACTCTATCGAAAGCTTTGGCGATATCAAGGCTAACTGCCAGAGATTGGCCTTGCTTGTCCATCGCTTTACTCCCTGCGTGAGTAACGAACGCTAGAAGATCTCCCTTTGATCGCTTGGGTCTGAACCCATACTGACGATCATAGAGCAGCGAGTGATCCTAGTGAATGAGCAGAGAATTAATTATCCGCTCGAACACCTTACACAGCACAGAAGTTACAGCGATGGGTCGATAGTTGGCTGGATCCAAGCGATCCCCTTTTTTGTTGGGTGCGCATCATATTATAGAACTACGTTTGATATATTTTCATTTTAATAACGTTCATTTTGCATAATGAACAATATATAAAACCACTAATATCATAATTCTATTTAATATAATAATAGTTTATTATAATGGTTATTTAATATAAAATCATTTAATATAATATTCCTTTGATTGAATTTCGCTTTACATATGAATCATTTATTATATTTATCATTTCATATATTTATTTTTATTATAAAGATCAATTCAAATAAGTTTTATTTATTCAACTTATCAATTGAAATAACTTTTGCATAATACAAGTTTTAACTGGTATATTCATCATTTGATACTCAGACCTTCGTTGGTTAGGTTAGGCTAGACTTTGACACAAATAATTTCGTTATTTTAATAAATGATGTGTGCGTGTATGCATGTTGAATGCATGTTGCATGTCTTTGTGGAATACTGCATGTTTGTATGCATGCCTATATGCATGCTCATGCCTGCATGCTTGCTTGCATGCTGCATGTTTGCTTGCATGCTGCATGTTTGCTTGCATGCTGCATGTTTGCTTGCATGCTGCAAGCTCCATGCTTGCTTACATGCTGCAAGCTCCATGCTTGCTTGCATGCCGGGGGGTTCAGGGGGGCTGGCCCCCCTGCTCGGGGGGGTCGGGGAGCCTGAGGCCCCCCGCTATAAAGAAAAAGTTAAGTATGTAAAACTATAGTTCTGGCGGTTAGGTTAGGTTAGACTTTTGACAAATAAAGGAGGGGGGCCGCAGGCCCCCCGACCCCCCCTATTTCTTAATCATAAGTGATTATATTAAAAACAATATTATGAGTTCAAGTATTTTCTTAGTGATGATAATATTAAAAAGAAAATTATGGTAATTTTCTGTTATGTAACCAACAATTATGAAAAAAAAGATTATGAGTTTAAACTTGTTCTTAGTAATGACAGTATTAATAAAAAAATAACGTTTAATATATCTAACTATTTCAGAGCGGCCGATGTTTCTTGTTCAAAGTAGATGAAATAAATGTTATACCACTTTATATACTCTATAAATGAAAGGATTATTTTTTGTGTTCAATTTGAAACACCTTTATAGGAATTGATTGTTAGTTTTTAAGAATGTTATTTAAATTGATTGCTATATTAAAGGTTATTATACAAACCGAATATTCGATTAAATGATTATTATATGTTTAGAATAATATACTTTTTAATTTTTATAGTGAACGATTTTATATAAATAGTCTGTTATACGTTCTAAAATTATAACTTTTAAAATTAGATCTTTCGTTGATTACACTTTGTGAATATTATATTAAACAAAATTATTTCATCTGAATGTATATGTTGTAAACGTTATGACGTTTGTTGTTATATCATACATTACACACCCTATTTTGTTAACACAGGAGACAACTCAGCCGCGCATCTGAGTCACGGCACGTACATCATACTGCCTGATACGAATATCAGGCACGGTGGCCCCACAATGTGCTTTATTAGGTGGAGCGGCGCTACAATCGTCGATGAGCGAATTAGCCGCAAAAAGTTCAGCCAACCATTTCGCCTTCTCAAGCAGTTGGTATGCTAACGAGCAATCTGGATGTTTCAACGGGGGCAGCAAGGGAGAGCAGAAGTTGGCCTGCACGGCCTTAGCAAGCCGCCAGCAGCTTTGGCGCATTCGCGATTGAACCAAGGCCGTTGTCAACCCACGCTGGCAAGATTTTTGAACGGAATATAATATTCCATACCCAACAAGATCTTATCAGTGATGGCGGAAGCACACTCCGACGGGTCCTTTCCTTTTCCGTTCCATCTCTTTAACTAGTAGAGCTAGCAAAGAGCACAGGAGGCTTTTTTTTCTCCATCTTGAAAACAAAAAATACTGTGTAACCACCATTAAACTGGTTGCGGGATGTCATCACGTGTCACTTCCCGAGACTTAATTCCAAGCTAGGTCATTAGCTCATTACGCTCCCATGACCTTAGTCCATGATTTACAACTTTATTATGAAAAAATAGGGCTTCTTACAGGCGGCAACCCTACTTTATGCCTCTTATAAGCGAAGTTGTAGGTAATAAAGCTTTTACGTTCATCGTCGCCAACCGTGTCACGTAGCGGCGATAGAATACTACCACCCCCTCTCTTCCCTTGGTTCTTTAGTCCGTTAATCACAGTAAAATGCGACTAACGGACTAAAGACTGCACATACATCCAACAGCATAGAGCGGCGACTGGCTCACCACCTGTCACGTTGAGCACATGTGCAATCGCTATTTGGTGAAAAGTGGACTATGACAGAGGACTGCTTTTGCGATCCTCATTGCCTGGGCTCTGACTAACCCCTCGGAGATAATAGTCGTGATTATATGTATGTATGTACGTTCACCCCCGCACAGTGGGCCGGCCGCGCAGCCTCCGGGGATTGCGGCCGGGAAACAATTTCGTACTCGTTCACCCCATTGCGGAGTAATGTTTTTTGGAGATGTTTTTATTCATTTATCTTTTATGTATTACGCCATTGCACGGCCGTTATCCTACCATGTCGAGCTTATTAATGGTATCTTTGTTACAGTATTTGATAACAAAACAGATATTTGATATTACATTTTTTTGTTGATAAATAAATTAACCCTACTCTAACTCACTTTGGATCAGCGTAGGGTTGTGGCTTGTGGCCTAATCTCGCCATGTCCACGTGGGAAGCCTTGGGCCCAGCTGTGGGACAGTTTTTATAAATAAGTAGGTAATAAGTATTTATCAAATTAGCCGATTTTTTCAAACTTGAAACCGTGAGTTTCTGTGTCTTTTATAACCACTAGACTAACCAAAGATCCAGCTTAGTCCAAAACTCCCCGTCTTTGTTTTGCAATAGATGTAAAAAAATATAAATTAGTTATAACAAAATAAGAAAGTACAATATCAATGAATTATAAACGCATTTACCCAGTTCTTCTATCTCGTTCTTTAGTCGTATAATAAATAAAAACAATATAATTATTAAGCAGTCGAATTGAGAAATCTGCTTCTTTTCGAAGACGGGTACCTTAAAGCATGAGCATTGAATTAAGTCGGTACACCATCATCAGCCTATAAACGTCCCACTGTTGGGCACTGGCTTTCACATGGACAATAATAGCACCTGAAAACATTGTGCCAAAACCCACCACGAGGGTTAATGGGTTATGGGTACAGCTGCTCTGGTCATTATATGATTCTGTAAAAAAGAAGTTAAGAGATCTTTTAATCCAGTTATGATCAGGAACTTGCAGAACGTCTTTGAAGCAATACGTCTCCAATGCTTAATGACTAAAATGCAGATAGCCTAACTTGCAAAACGTCTTTAAAACAATACGTCTACAATGCTTAATGACTATAATGCAGATAGCCTAACTTGCAAAACGTCTTTAAAGCAAGACGTCTACAATGCTTAATGACTAAAATGCAGACAGTCTTACTTGCAGAACGTCTTAATTGAGTCTTTCTTATGTTAAAAGGAGACAAACGAGCAGGTGGGTCCTGATGGACAGTAGTCACCGCTGCCCATTGATACCAAAACCGCAAAACCAGAGGAGTCGCAGATGCGTGGTCGGCCTTGAGGAGTAGGAACTTTCAGGGAGGAGTAGGAATTGATACACGAGTGACACTCATTTAGCACCATCCAGGAGTCACGTGTAGTGTCTTAAGAGTGAACCTCTGGACAAGAGTGACTTTATTACCGAAAGTCTTGAAGAAACCACTCCATACCCAGCATTTGTTCCAGGAACCTGCTGCTGCCTGACGGGGTGCCGATAGAACGTCAACGCGCCAGATTCGTGGTAAAGATCTACCGAGCCGACGGCCTGCCGAAGATGAACTATTCCATCTTGGCCAATGTGAAGAGAGCTTTCACAGGGGAAACCCAGGACCTGGTAGACCCTTACGTGCAAGTGTGCTTCGCTGGAATGACTGTGAGTACTTGCACTGTCGTTGGCAGGCGTTGTAAAAAGATTTCTAAAAATTTTCTCGTCGCTGAGGTTGCCCGCTAAAGATCGCAAGTGCCTAAAAATAACGCCAGGCTTTCTGTCGCCTAGTAGTCTCTGTGACACCATATAATTATATTTTGTTTCATCTGCATAAATACCAGATAAGGCGAATTAGGCCTCTAAGTGAGGAAACCATCCTGCTGGTGGTAGCTGGTTGTGTGTTATTTACACTGTCTACAACTGAGGGCTCTGAGTGCTCGGCCAGACTGCGCGGCGTACTCAAACATATGTATTCTCATTAGAGTGT
Organism: Scoparia ambigualis; assembly: GCA_963921215.1. NCBI lineage: Eukaryota > Metazoa > Arthropoda > Insecta > Lepidoptera > Crambidae > Scoparia > Scoparia ambigualis. Next base: position 43,542,416 of record OY992501.1, on the reverse strand, counting down.
CCATAGTGGGCACGCGGCGCGGGGCAAACATTTGTACGCCGCGCCGCGCCCGCGCGTCCAGTCTGGCCGAGCACTGACCTCTGTAAAAAACTTGCTGAGCTTTATATTTGGCATTGCAGTTCAGCATTCTGATTAGCCAACGTTTCATTTTCAACTACTAGGCGCTCAAGCTGCGCTCTCAATTCTTCCATAATATATAATAGTGTCAGTAAAAAATAAAAAGTAATAAAAATATTGCAAGCACATGTCTGTGGCAAGCACAAACAATGTAAACTCAGCCAGTGCGTTCCACAATCATGGTAAGGGCGTTTTTATACACTGAAATAGTAAAATAAAGTGCTACTTACAATAGGTTTGACTATAATAAAAATTAAAATTAAAATTAAGAACTTTAAAGCAAGAAGACTGGTGATCTTCGGATGTGAAGACAATTAACATTTCGTACGTTATAGGTTCGAGTATGAGATGAGGTCGGGACAAAATGTTTTAAACTTTAGTACCTAATTTCTTAAAAGCCACTGTTTACATTTTGATTTATTAAAAATAGAAAAGGATCTAAACACAGTTTTGGCACAGTTAAAGCCCAGCTTTATCACTTGTAAGGTGTTTATTCGTTCAAGTCCGTCACCACTCTCCCAGTTTGTAGCAGAGTGAACACGTTCACGGACACGCCGTCGAGAACCGGTTTTTATTTCGCGTGCGATACGGCGCTGCGTCGACAGGCGGTGAACTTTAGCATGTTAAAATCGACGTACCGGCCAAAGGCGCTTAAAATTGTGTAGATTACTATGGAGTCACATGATCTTGTGTCGTATTGCACTTACTCACATTTTTTTAGTGTCGTAGAAAACAAGTCTAGAGCAAATTTTCGGAAGTGCCCCCCGCGTATTTCACACACACACATAAAAGGCTTCACAGTAAGACGACACGCCTGTGGCCGTAAGATACCCATACAGCCAATAGCGCAGTGTCACAGTGAAGTGCGGTTGTGTTGTTTTTTGTTATTAGCTGAACAAGTGTACGTAGTTAACGTTATCGGAAGGTGTAGAAGGTAGATTTCTCATTATATTTTTAGTGTATATTGTTTCTGCTTTCGAGGTTATGTTTGATGGTTGTTTTTGTTTGTAGATGGCTCCTGGTCAAAAAACGGCTCAAATTATCTAAAAAAATGGACGGACCGTCATATCTAGGGCATCGAACCCGGGTTTACCCGACCCGAAAAAACCCGGGTATTTCGGGGTTTCTGGGTCGCAAGAAAACCCGGGTTTGGAAAATCTAAAACCGGGTTTTCGGGTTTTCCGAGCTTTTTTACAATCGTTTTCTTGTCGGTAATTATTTGTATCATAAGTATATTTACGCCTTTTCGAAATGATCTCTTTGATTGAACACGGTCACAAAGTACCTAACTCCATTGTATCTCACTACATACAAACCTTTGTATGTAATCAAAGTTACAAACAAGTTATTGAAGTTTACTTCTCTCTTCACTTTTTTTGCACTAGGCACTAATGATTTCTGCTTGACCTAATTAACTAGTTGTTTTTTTGTGCGAAAAAGATTAAATTAATAAATCAAGTTGCACGTTATTCGTGCGTTTGACTCAGATCAGAAATGACATAAACGGAATGAAAGATGGAGGCAAGATGCGTCGTCGCGTTGTTGACACGCAACGGGAGCGGTGAGCTGCGAATGACTCCCTCGCCATTTTGTTTCGTCAGTCCTCCTCCCTTTCTTCAGAACTCTCCTTTACCCATTTCAGTGGACCTCAGCATTCTTGGCATGGACATCGACCAGGAACTGAATCCAAAATACTACATCGAAAGTGTTATTTTAACTGCCTCCCGAAGTTGGGTATTCTTAATAAGGTGTGGCAGTTTTTCACTCCCGAGCAGCGCTGTTTGCTGTACAAGACTCAGGTGCGATGGAGTATGGAGTATTGTTCCCATCGAGTTCCAATGTAAGATGCTGAGGTAACAGCCTCTTTTGAGGACCTCCAGCTGCGTGTGCGTAGAGACATTGCTTCTCTCAGTGTCTGCTACCGAAATTACTACGAAGAGTGTTCTGAAGAACTTTGATCTAATCCCGCCCTCTCCTTTCCTGTCCCGGACTACACGTGCTGGTCTTAGGAACCACCATCATACTGTGCAGACTATTAGCACTCGTACCAAAAAAATTGGCAAGTCGTTCCTCTGTAAGACCATTCGGCTAGACGGATGTGTTTCCCAGCTCCTATAGTCCCGGGACTTTTAAGCGGGGCGTGAAACAGCATTCATGCAGGCCGTCGTCATGAATAGGTGCGCTTGTTACCGTGCTTGTTCCACGGTGAGGAGCGCTCCGTTATTTTGGACTGCAACGGCTGCTTACCATCAGGCAAGATGCAGTCACTATGACATTTCACATTAAAAAAATCTGCCTTCTTACGCGTTAGTTAGCCACTAGGCGAATTTATTGTTAATGTTATAAAAAAAGTTTAATTAAAGTTAAAATAAGTTTTATTATAGTCTTTAGCAGATTTTTAGTTAAGAGGAAAACTGATTATTACTGAAAGACTTAAATTATTTTTTTTAAAAGAGTTTATTAATTTAAAAAAATATTTTTTTAAAGGTATCAAAAATAGTCTTCAGCATATTATAATTATTAGCAGTATAAGAACTGACTATTACCAAAAGACTAAATTAATATGAATAATTTGATCTGCGTGAGTCTGTGATCAAAAATAATTACTAGCTAGATAAATACTAGATATTTCTCTATTTTATATTTGTTTTGAACAAATACTCATTGTTTAAAAGACTTTTTAATACCTATTAAAAATATTTTTGTAATTTTGAAAGTACTGTTTAATTGATATGAATGAAATGAAAAAAATGAAATCCCTTCCCTGGTTTTATATAGGTACCTACTCGTATTGACTTAGCAAATCCATACTAAAATACAAATTCCTCATAAATAAAAAAAAAATATCAAAAAGACCGAAAAAGCTCGAAAAACCCGGGTACCAGGGTTTTGACTACAAGAAAACCCGAAACCCGGGTTTTTAAAAAGTGGACCGGGTTTCGATGCCCTAGTCATATCATATTACAGGTATCTAGATCCCTTTGAGATGACAGTCCGGCCATAGGCTGCACCGCCTGTGGGCGGACTGTCACAGACTATCACAGATATCTAGAAACATTTATACGACAATCCGCCCACAGGCGGGGTATGAGTTTGTATAAAAAAATTATGTGTCAAATCCTAAAAACTAAAAACGTCTTTGTGTCCGTGAACGTGTTAAGTTTACAGAAAAAAAATTTCATTACTGGAAACACACCATTAAACTTTCATTATACTTCTGCAAACGATAGTGTACTCGTGGGTGAATTTGTAAACTTTGGAGTTTTACTGTTTTTAATATAAAAAACCAACAATGGACCAAAACCAAAAAAAGAAGGGAAGAAAGGGGGTGGTAGTATTCTATCACCGCTACGCGATACGGCAACTGTAAAATACAATATGCGTCAACCACTTTTTAATAAACCACTGTCAGGATTGAAATCTTTATTCTTTTATGGTAGCGAGTTAAGGAATAAACATGACTGTGATTATTCATTCTTGAAATATCATATTGATCTGGTATAAGTCGTTACTTCAATACCATTAATTAGACACTAAATACATATTCTTTTGTGACTTTGCGATTGCTGCTTGAACGTAGCTCTCAAGTTCCTCTCAATTACTATTACTTATGCCTATTAAGATATTATCCCACTTGAAAGTCGTCTTTTTTCATGTGCTCTTTTAGATGCTAATATCGAAGTAGGTAGCGTAATAAATGCAAAATTACAGTTTGAATAACAAAACATAACAATGTTGAAAAAACATCTCTATGGCTGAGTGTTCAAGCGCTCGGCTCGATATTAAGAGGGTTGGATTCCCAGGTCGGGCAAAGTGTGTTTCAGATGTTTCAATGCATAGCCCGGGTTTGTGATCACCAACCCCCATTTGGCAAGCGTGGTGATTAATCTCATACACATTTTTTTTTTATAATGACACGTCATAGTGACTGCATCCTGCCTGATGGTAAGCAGCCGATGCCGTCCAAAATAATGAGAGCGCTCCCCACCGTGGAATAAGCACGATAACGAGCGCAGCCATTCATGACGGCCTGCATAAATGCTGTTTCACGCCCCGCTTAAAAGACCCGGGACTGTAGGAGCTGGGAAACACATGCACCGGTAAAGAATTCCAAAGCCGAATGGTCTTACAGAGGAACGACTTGCCAAATTTTTTACGAGTACGAGTATTGATAGTATGTAACAGTATGATGGTGGTTCCTAAGACCAGCACGTGTAGTCCGGGAGAGTAAAGGAGAGGGCGGGATAAGATCAAAAAGTTCTTCAGAACACACTCCGTAGTAGTTCCGGTAGAAGACACGAGAAGCAATGTCTCTACGCAGCTGGAGGTCCTCAGGGAGGCTGTAACCTCAGCATCTCCAATAATGCGTACCGCTCGCCTTTGCAGTCTGTCAAGTGCATCGAGGAGGTATTTAGCGGAGCCGTCCCATAGATGGGAACAATACTCCATACTCGATCGCACCTGAGTTTTGTACAGCAAACAGCGCTGCTCGGGAGTGAAAAACCGCCTCACCTTATTGAGAATACCCAACTTCCGGGAGGCAGTTAAAATAGCACTCTCGATGTAGCATTTCGGATTCAGTTCCTGGCCGATGTCCATACCAAGAATGCTGAGGTTCACCGAAATAGATAACGGAGAGTTTTGAAAAGAGGGAGGAGTAAGGAAGGGAGTTACCTTGGACGAGAATGCACAAACCTGGGTTTTGCTAGCATTAAACTCGACCAGGTTTTTAGATCAATTACACATCAATTGTAGCGATGACTTGATTTCAATGATGTACCCGATGCAGGTCTTTGTCCTGCAGTGGGACAGTATACAGTCTGTACTTTACTTTTTTACCTTATAGGGATGTACATCAGTGAAGAAGAACACCTACACGCCCGTGTGGAACGAGCAGATAGTCTTCAACGAGATGTTTCCGCCGCTGTGCCAGCGCATCAAGATCCAGCTGCGGGACAACGACCCGGTGCATCCCAACGTCATCGGGACGCACTTCATCGACCTCAAGACCATCTCCAATGACGGCGAGAGAGGTCGGTGTTATAGGTTTATGGCACTCATTTGTTTTAGGCCTGAAAACTGTGTGGTGACAGCTCATTATTAACCCCCACCAACCGGCCAAAGGATCGATACCTTAAGGACGGAAACAGCACTAAAAAAAACATGCCATATCTTTACCATCACCAATGCTTGGTAGGAAGAACGTCTTTGTCATTATATGAAAGCAGGTGCCTATACTCATAACCGAGTCTTTCAAATTATGATAAAGATGGCTTGGTCTAAAGTACATCATGTTAAATAGTTTGTGAAGGAAAACAAATATTAAAATCCTAATTGCTTTAACCATGATAAAATAATAAGCTTAACATCACAGGATTCCTGCCAACCTTCGGGCCAGCCTTCGTACATCTTTATGGATCGACCCGCGACTACAGCCTGCTAGATCAGCACGCCAATCTCAACATGGGTATGGGTGAAGGTGTCTCCTACAGAGCCAGGTACGAAACTATACCTAAAATTGTTGAAAACGGCAGCGGCAGACTATGGATCCTTCTCTTACTGTTTAGTAACAAACACTGGTGGAATGCGGCGCTGCGTCTTATGTTTGCGTTCTTGCTTTATTTCTATTCCCGTTGACTCAGGATCAGAAGCTAGAACAACTCAATACAAGTAATCGTAAGCTGTAACGACGTCATAAATTCCTTTTTTATATCTATGTCTGCCAATTCCTAACTCCAACCATTTACGAACGTTTTATGTTTATTTCTCTGTTACTCTAACGAATTGTATTAAGTGCATGCACTTGATAACTGTTCATGCTAATACCACTGAGCGCCACTAACCACCGTGCCGCTGCTGCCATCCGGCTTATGGCTTAAGGCTGAGTCCCGAGTCACGGCGCATCACGCAGGCGGATTGCGGGGCGTAATAATAAAGTATGTAGGCGCGCCCGCTCGCAGTTCGGACAGGTTCTTATCACTTGGCGTATCGTGTTCGCGTATTTGCATTATTTGTCTGAACACGGCAATGTGTAGACGGTCTATTTGAACATATTTGCTTTATTTGCACGAATATGACAAACAACGCAAATAGCGAGTATGCGTTTCCGTCAACTTGTCGGTTTTTGATAACACATCAAAGGAATCAAATAAGGCAAATATTTGGGTCGACCGTCCACACTTGGTTCTGTTCAGAAGCGCGCGTGCGGCTGTCCTGTTCAGTCGTGTTTAGTTTTTTATACGTAAACCAATGATATTATAAACTGTATGTTACGTTCATAGTAATTTGCGTTTAAAATCTGTTCCGAGCAATCCAAAACTGCACATAATGACAAGTTTCACTATTAAGTAAAACAAAAGATACGAAATAGCACGCAAATGAAAGAGATAGTATAATTTTAATGATTGCACTTAAAGCAATGATATTAAACAATATCATTGACGTAGCCGTAGTAAAATGGATTGGACAAACGAAACCGTATTGCGATTTTGGGAATTATACCAAATGCATCCTTGTATTTTAGACCCCAAAAATGCCTCTCATAAAAACAAAAACTGACTGAACGATGCATGGATCGTTATTCAAAATAACTTACTAGAACCCTGCACAATAAAAAACAGGTGTTGGTAAGCCGCATTCAGGTAAATGTAATAAGCTGCTGCCACTGCCACGTCAATTTGTTTGTGAACAAGCAAATATTTGAGATGTTTGCCCGTACAGTCCATGTGTGGACGGCTTGTTTGACGCCAAGCGAAGTGCCAGATTATTTGGGCAAACACAACGATATCGCTACACGAACACGCTAAGCCAAGTGAAGTGCCGCCATTACATGTCGAGTATTTGTTTAGTGCGCAGCGGATTCCGCCTGCGCGATGCGCCGTGACTCAGGACCTGGCCTTACGGTTGACAATTATACTTACATACATATAATCTCGACTATCAACGCCCGAAGGGTTAGTCAGAGACTAGGCAATGAGGACCGCAAAAGCAGCCCTCTGCCATAGTCCACTTTTCACCAAATAGCGACTGCACAATGTACACAGCGTGACACGTTGGTGTGCCCATCGCCGCTCTATGCTTTTGGATGTATGTGCAATCTTTATTCCGTTAGTCGCCTTTTACGACACCCAAGGGTAGACAAAGCGTGGTAGTATTCTTTCACCGCTACGTGACACGGTTATATAATAATAATATTTAATAAACATATTCAACACGCCACATTTTACAGGATTCTAATTTCAATTCGCACTGAGATAGTTGAGAATGTGGAATGCCTGGCGTCGGAGATCGAAGTGGAGCCAGTGCCGCCGATCAGCGAACCCAATTTCGAGAAGAACGAGGAGTTCTTCCTGTTCGGCAGTGTGTTTGACGCTAACATGATCGACAAACGCCTCGTCGATAAACCGTTGCAGTTCGAGCTGAGCATCGGCAACGCTGGCAACTCGCTGGATGGACACAACGAGTCGGTGAAACGCCCGCAGGATCTCGAGACTGATGATCCGGGTAAGAGAAATCAATAAATTTTTATGGTAAATTGTCTCTTTTTCTAAAACTTCCTACTAACACATCTTACAAACCTTACTAACAAACTACTAAGTACTAACTATAAAACTGCCTCATAATCAAACTTGTGTCACTGGTTTTCCTGAAAACATTTTGCAGTGCAGTACCCTATTGAGTAAGTTTTATTTATTTTTTTATTTTACTTTAGAAGACCAACAGCACATGAAACATACTTACATCAAGATATAGGTAGCAAATGGCCAATAACAGGTCTCCACGTTTAAAATCAGATTAAACAATGCTTTGTGTGGACAAAAAAACAAAACATTAAATACTAAGAAATATAAAAAAAAATTACAGATTAATATTGAGAGTGGATGATAATAATGTCTTAAATTATTTAATAAAGAGAGATAATTTTTCTGGCACATTATTAATTTTTTTCCATAAAAAATTGTTAACTTGAATTTCTCGTTTGATGGCTTGAAGTAAGTAATAGCCAGCGTCTAATTTTGTGTCCTAATCTTTTGTCTTCGTCAATATAGGTAGGTACCGTCAAGCGGGGTTACTTTTGAATCAAATGTAACATATCGATGGCTTAGTGCACACATGTACTAACTACAAAAATTGCGATTTTTACTTTTTGACTGCCAACTGAATTAATTGACGTGCTCTACCGTTTGCACTTACCCACGTGCCCATATTCCATCTCTTTCTATCAAAAACCCAGTGTCACGGTTGTATCAAGTAAGCTTCGGTTTTGTCCAAAAGTATTAAAATCCTTTATTTTTACTAATCTGCTACGAAAACTTCCTAAGTGATTTTAAGATTCCCTCCCGCGGTACTAGTTAACGCACAAAAATATTAAGTACATTTACGATATGTAATTTTACATATTACAGACAATCCAGATGTTGTAAGTGCAGTTAATACAAAACAAATCTAATGCTTGCAACTGTTTTTAAGTGCACAAATGTGCTAAGTCGCTATGATACAAAAAATAACTGTATATATGTTTACAAAATCATCGAAAATCACATATCTATTAGTAAACTTAACTCATTTTTGTTTTGTTTCTTGAAATGCTCTACTAACGATATTTTAAGTTAAGTGTGTTTTCGATAATCGTTGCGCGCAATTTTTACGTGTATGCAAGAAGGCTAAGAAAAATTGGTCAATGTCACGTTCATACTGGCTTTTTCACCAATCTATAAGAAAACACCGTGTTTGCCAAACATTTTTTTGTATTATTAGCACAAGTATTATTAATATTTGTTCCAAAAATAGAGGACATGCAGGATCTTATGTTGGAATCACGTTGGCACTGACAATCGAAAAGGTAAAATTCCCGCAAATATAACTTCCCTAGGCTACGAAATTTGTGAAAGAGCAATATTGACCAGTACCCTCGAACTGAGTCTTACTATTGTCGCAAAGACTCCAAAAATTATATTTAGATAGTGATCTGAATCTGAACTTATCTCGCATGTACAAAATGTACAAAGAAATTTTTTCCCCAGAAAAACAAATAACTCCCGTAGGATGTATATACCACAGGATTTTTCACTCCTATGAGCCAAAACTAGCATTTTTATAAGCCCTGCAATGTGTATAAGCGATCAAATGAAAAAGCTAGTTTACAAGAAGAATATGATGCACACAAAAGATACGAAAAATACTCTTTGGATATGAAAAAAGAAGACAAAGAAATATGGTGCTTTTAGAGCAAATACATTCGATTCTTTCTATACCCCTTACGGGGATTGCAAAATATATTATTTACGAAAACTCTCATAGTCAAATCTAACTATTTTATATTTGATAATGGGTTCTGCCAAAACATTATGATGTTAATATTATGAAACATGACAATTTCTATGACACAAAGAATCGCCTACTTCGATATTTTATAACTACGACTTGAACGACTCAGATTTGGAAGAAATCAATATTTGCAAGGCAAAAAATGGAGGTAAAAAGAAAGACTTCATTAATATATTTTTAAAAAACCTGAAAAGAGTATACATATTTGGTGCTCCCTATTTCACAATGTAAAAAAAAAGATCTTCTTACTCTTTAAAGGATGTTGTGATCCCATCAGACTATGGGCAATACTATAGAGACTTACCATCCAGATCTGCAAATATTTCTAATATCAATATCACTGACACTGAAACATCTGATTATGAAGTTAAGAATCAGGATGAGAGTATTATTAATAACCTACCTTATTCTAAGACGATTTACTGATTTAAAGAAACTTGAATAAATAAGTACTTTCCCTAATTTTGTTAGTGTATAAGAAATACTGATTTAGGTACCTATACTATTCTTAATAATTAATTAAATGTTGTAGAACTTTAATAAATTATTACTTACCTACTATGCAATGTTTTATTGATTTCCTATTTAATAATATTATTATTATTTTATGTTCTACCTGCACAAAATATCTTGAGTCGGTATTCTGTGGTATTTAATAAATATTTTAATTTTGATAAGTACCTGTTTATCTACTAGAATATTGACCCCGTCCCACTTAGTACATTCGTGCATTCAAATTACTAAATTTAAGGGTTTAAATGTACTAAGTGATGGGGTTATCTAGAAATTCAGCTGAATTTGTTATCAATTTGACGTAATTCGGTTATGAAATCTACTTATTTGTAGAACCAAAGAATAAGTCTTATGAATAAACGTAATTTGAATTCCATATCATACACAGTTATTGTAATATTCATGCTTAAACTTTAAAATGCTCTCCTGAAAAATCAAGTTTTTGTAATTAGTACATGTGTGCTCTAAGCCATTGATATATAAACGCGAAAGTTTGTAAGTATGGATAGATGTTTGTTACTCTTTCACGTAAAAACTACTGAATGGATTTGGATGAAAATGGCATACAGATAGTTTATAACCGGGATTAACACATAAGATACTTTTTATCCCGATATTCCTACGGGAACGGGAACCACGCGGGTGAAACCGCAAGCGGCTGCTAGTCTTCTATATGTCAACTTACAGTATGATTACCAATATGGCTATCATACTAGAGAACTATTGGTATCCCAGAACGCTAAGGATACCAATTTGCAGCTACATAGGGATGTATAGTTGTGATCAATGTTATACTTGATTTGAAAGTAACCCCTTTCTACCGGTAGGTACCTACTCAATTGATCATGTACAGAAACCATAGTTCTCCATTTCCAAAAAATATAATTTCGATTGTTGCTATTAAGTTTTCTACTATTAAGTTGCTCCGTCGACTAACCAGCCCACGCTGTTGTACAGACGACCTTTGCGCCGACACCGGCTACTGGCAGAGTACGACCGCCGCCACAAAGGCCGCCTCCAACGACAAAAACTACTACTACCTGCCGTACTGGGACCACAAGCAGTGCATGCACGTCCGCAGCATATGGCCCGACCACCGCCGCCGCATGTACAACTCCAACATGATCGCCAACATCATCGAGAAGTTTGTGAGTTATCTTAGGGCCTAGACAAGTGGCGAACGCTCACCTTCTGTAGTAATTCGTCGTACACTGATGTGTACTGTGCCAATTGCTAGTAAAAATGGGCAATTATCCGAGATAAAAAAAAAAGAAATTGGTTCCTAATGACTTCATAGATGGCGCTTAGTAAAAGGCGAGTCCATTTAGAGCACGTGTATCGCTGCGTTACGGTATCAGTAAATATCAATACTGTGCAACTGTCAGACTGTGAACGAAATTATGGAAAATAGAAATAGGTCCTGAAATGAAAATATTAGAATAAAATGTTTACAAGAAAAAAATCAACCAGTCTTAGGAAGCTCGAATGGGATTCGAACCCACGACCTTTGGATTGCCGGTCCACAGCTCTAACCGCTAAGCTACCAAGACCCCAGAAGACTCGCTGAATTTTTCCTAGTAGTTTTGATTTACGCTGCAAGCTAGCGGTATTACGACACTGTGAAGATTTACCTACCCTCACAGTCGAAAGAAATACTATTGCAAGTATTAACCAATCGATAAAGACGTAATTGCTTATAAATATCTTTATTATTGAAATTTTGCATTCACAATGCTTTAAAGATATAGTATAAAATGTTTACTAGAAAAAAAAGGGTAAGGGCTCGCAGCGTAAATCAAAACTACTAGGAAAAATTCAGCGAGTCTTCTAGGGTGTCGGTAGCTCAGCGAGAGCAGTGGACCGGCAATCCAAAGGTCGTGAGTTCGAATCCCATTCGAGCTTCCTGAGACTGGTTGATTTTATTTTTCTAGTAAACATTTTATCCTATATATAGTATTGTGAATGCAAAAATTCAATAATAAAGATATGAAAATATTATTTTTTTATTTTTTTGGTTGACAAGCTCGGCTTTCATAAAACGCTATCTATCGAGTGTTTTTGAACTAATTTTAATTTTTTTAATTTGGTCTGTCAGAAAGTCGCCTATTATGACGAATTACGAATAGACAGGGAGTGAGGTGAGCGTTTCTTGTCTAGGGTGGCAGTAGTTTCTTTAGTAGGTACCTACCTTTTTCTACAGTGATAAATTCAAAATGTTCATACAGGCTGTGAACTGCTGATCCTTTTTGTTATTAATTAATGAATGACATATAGAGACATACTTGTAATTTTAGTAGGTACAGATTTATATTATATGTATATTTGTCAAAGTTCAGATATTTAAAGACTTACATACACACACATTACGCCCGCTCCGCTATTTAAATTGAAATATTACGCAGATAGGTAGTGGACTGCTTCTTCGGTCCTCATTGCCTAGTCTCTGACTAACCCTTTGGGCATAATAGCCGTGAATCAATTTATGTATTATTAATTTAACATTGCAGGAAGAAAGTCTGACCGATACCCAAGCGGCTATTGAGAGTGACATGGGCCCAGAGGGCAACTGCGTCGTGGTGCTGAAGTCAGCGCTCGAGATGGCCAGCAACGCCTGCGCAGCGTACGTGAGGCACATGACCAACGCGCCGCCCATAGGAAACACAAAGATGGACCGTGAGCGACAGAAGCTGTGTCTCTTCGAAATTGTAAGTTAATTGTAAATTCGTGTAAAACAAATTTAGTTTGATTCCGTATGTAATAATGTCTGTATTTTCGTAATATTTGATTGTTTCGGTTATTCTCCGCATTAGGTGTTATTTACGGGTCCATAATGAATCGCCGAGTTTTTTGTACTCCTAATTGTCAATGGCATACCTACAAACCATAAGCCTTAATTTTTTTCGCACAATTTAACTTTTCCTAACTGTGTTAAGCTTATTTTTACTTCGCCTAACTCTTTATCGCCGTATTTAAACTTCCCAAATGCGACATTAGACGAAACCATTCATAATCCCTACTATTTACATTTACTTACTAAATTATAATTCGCATAAAGTTAAAACGCACAAGAGGTAGTATAACGCCTAATCGTTTACCTATCACGTGACCTTCAAGAGTCCGCTACGCTGCGCTTCGCGATTGTCTTAAATTTCTAACCTATCACGTGACTTACAGGAGTAGGGCAGCTAATATTTCTGTTAACTGAGTAATAAAAAAAATAATAACCTCGAAATCGCTACGCTGCGCTTCGCGATTGTCTTCATTTTATGGCCTATCACGTGACCTACCAGGAGTAAGGCAGCTAGTATTTTTATTGTCTGATAAAAAAATGTATTTAAGTATGAACTTACTTAATCATCATCATCATTACATAATATTATAAAGTAAAGTGGCCGTTTTCCTGTGTCTGTGGCACCGCACTATTCTCCTAAACCACGCAATGGATTTTTATGCGGTTTCCATTAAAAGATAGAGCGCTATTAGATGGTTTTTGTTTATATTTTGTAGATATATTTTTTTAAATGAGTAAGACAGCTTTTATTTTTATTGTCTAATAAAAAAATATATTTAAGTATGAACTTACTTAATCATCATCATCATTACATAATATTATAAAGTAAAGTGGCCGTTTTCCTGTGTCTGTGGCACCGCACTATTCTCCTAAGCCACGCAATGAATTTTTATGCGGTTTTCATTAAAAGATAGAGCGCTAACTGAGGATAGTTTTTGTTTATATTTTGTAGATATATTTTTTTAAATGGCTGAACTATGACGGTCTTTCTAAGTTAGAGTGGACAAAGGCGCGGCCGGGCTGCTAGTTATAATAATTAATTAAGCTTTTCAACACTACAGCGTAATCTTCGTAATGCCGAAAGAAAGTTATGCCGACACAATTTAGTGCATTTAATATTAGGGATTCTAAAATTAGGGTTATTTTTAGGCAAAACTATAATAGTGCAAAAACAACTGTTACGCTAGACAATTATTGTTCGTAAGTAGCAGTTCAGACATATGAAATTAGAACTAACATTTTATTTTATAAGGTGACTGCTAGAAACCGCAAGAACTGCAAGAGTTAGTCAGGTCAAGTGTTATAAGCATGACAAAAATGACAAAAAAGGAATTAGGGTGGTTTTTCATTTTTATTTAAATACTTAATTCATTTTGTGAATTTTAATTGGATTGTCTTTGAGTACTTATCTAATTTATTTTAAAGCAATAATATAAGAAAAGTAAAATGAAAAACAATTAAAAATAACGATTATTTACAACGCGAGGGCAACGGCCGGCCGGCCGACCGTCTTTTGACCGGTTTGCGTCAGCTGGGCGATAAGTACCTACGTTATTCTGCAATAAAACCATTTTTGACATGTTTAAAACACTTGACCTGGCTAACCCTTGCAGTTCTTGCGGTTTCTAGCAGTCACCTTATATTTACCTAATCACTGAAGCCATTTTTTTTCTTCAATTCAGCTTAAGGGTACGTTTCCGAGACGGACCGCAGACTGCTGCGGTAGACCGCAGTGCTGCCTGCGGTCGCGGTTGCTTCTATTTTTAAGCGCGGTTACATGCCGCGGCTGAACAATGCATAGAACAATGCCTCTGTCACTCCAGTACCTTTGTGCGAGACAGAATGCATAGAAAAATTCGCCATTTTTGTACGTGACACGTGTAAACTTTCTGCGGTTCGCGAGACCACTGGTGCTGCAGTGACTGCAGACTGCAGTGCAGTCTACGGTTGCTGCGCGCCGCGGCCGCAGGCCGCAGTGTTGTCGCGCTTGGAATCAATTTCACAGAGCTGCATATAAACTAGTAGTGTCGCTTGCAGCCTGCAGCTGCAGTTTGCAGTCTGCGGTCCGTCTTGGAAACGAACGTTAAAAAATACTAGAATTTGAATATTTAAAAATACATGAATCAGCTGTAAAAGCTCAAAGGGCATTAAAATGGGAAAAGTAGTTTTTGAGTTATTGAGATATTAAATATTTCAAGACTACGGTAATTAGAACAGCGAAATATTTGTGACGATGGTAAACACAGAGTTGTTTAATAATGATATATCGTAACTTTTGTACACTAGAAAACTGTAATAAAACCAGGCATAACTCTTTTCGGGTAAAAATGAGAAGCTAATTTCTTCACAAAGTCAGCGTGTCGACACGATACGGTAATTAGAGAACAGAGGTTTAAAAAATATTTTCTGACAGAATGCTAGTTAGTAGATCCTAAATTTAGGTGTATCGCATAGATATGGATGAAAATTAGATTTACAAAATTATAAGAACAAAATTTTCGTTATTTACTTAAGGATTGTAGCGTGGACGCGCAAAAAATGGCTAATCGGAGAATGACCGATTTGCGTCAAAAAACGCTTAAATAAACTCAAAGATAACGAAATGAAAAAAATATCTACCTCATGGATACTCTATAAGGATGTAAATTCTAAGAGGTTGACACTGTTGCTATAAAAATATAAAGTCAAAAGCGTTGAAAAATTTCGTCAGGTCTAACCAATACCTCGGTGGCGGAGTGGTCAACGCAGCCGCCCGGATTGCGGAGGACGCGGTTTCGATTCCCGTCTGAGGTAGACATTCTTTCATCGTTTCGTTATCTTTAACACTAATGGTTAAATCGACGTATCCCACGAAAAGGGGCGTAATTGCAAAACAGCAACTTTTCAGGAGAAGCTTTTTGTGTTTATTAAATAATGTAATAAAGATATTGATATTTTTTATGATAATAACATGTGTTAGCATCCTGTAATTGGTCTAGAACATTTTTTGGGTAATAATAATCATATTTTCAATAGTTATTTCCCTTAATTCCTTATTCTGCGTTGTATTCTGTGTTGTTTTCCATTAGAAAGCACCAACATACGGTCCTAAGGTACATTGTGACCTTTTTCGTCGGAATTGTTTAAGCCACAATCGCTGTTAAGCCCTTTCTAAATTTTGAATTAGCTGGTTAATAAGTTATATTTGTCAATAAACTTATAATTTTAAAGAAATAAATTATTATACATTAAAAAGTAAATTATTCGGTAGGTATAAAATCAAATAAAAGTTAAATTTAAGGTACTTATTATATTTTTGTACATCTTAAACTTTCATGGTCACTACGATAACTTTGAGGAAAAAACGGAATTTTTACCATGTTTATATTGTTGGTTTTAAGTCCCCGATATTTCGGCGCAGTTGCATGCACCATGATCACGGAGTGACTGCAGTTAATGCGGGTGGATGTTAGGAGCAGCCGAAACGCTCTACCCTCTTTCTTGTTCGTTAACTGCACTCGACACCACTGTTCTTGATCGCACTACAAACTCGAACTTGGTCACGACACAGATAACTCATAGTATCACTCCGGGAACTGTTTAGATTCGTGCAGTTTTTACATAACAATATCACTGTATTCCAGACATTCGACCATTTAAACCCGTCTTCACGATTGGAATTATTTTTGTGCTTTTTTATTTCAATAGCTTCTCTGACCAGACTACTTGGTACATAGTGGCGTTCTGTCGAAATAATATTTTTATTTATTTATAAAACAAACGAGCAGGCGGGTCACCTGATGGAAAGTAATCACCGCCATACATGTACACCCGCAAAACCAGAGGAATCGCAGACGCGTTGCCGCCCTTTAAGGGTTAACTGTTCGGACGAAACACAACAGCACCAAGTGCCATTATTTCACGCCGAATATTCGTGAGAGGGTGGTATTACGCCGGGCGAGCCGGCCCAATGCGTGCTGCAACGCAGCGTGACTCTACCACTCAATCAGTGTCACTCATTTAGCACCACCCAGGTGTCACGTGTAGGAGCTCAAGGGTAAACCTACGAACGCTAGTAACTTTAACCCCCAAAACTCAATCCAGTGATTTGGGCTCAAGTGAATAAGAAGTTCTGCAATGGCTGATTTCTGAGTGTCGTTATTCTTGACAGTTTTAATGTGCTCCTTAATGCGACAGGATTTGTTTTGTTTGGCTTACATAAAAGCTACCACAGCTGCAGTCAATTTTGTACTCGCCACGTTAAAATGAAATGCTCCTTTCGTCTTCCATCTCATAAGTGAAGTTAATTTTAGGGTGAATGTTATTTTAATTGACCAAATTATCTTCAATGTGTTGCCTGCCACCAGGTAGTATGCAGAAAACATCGTCAACGTACCTTTTCTAGGGTTTGATTCGTGTAGGGGCAGTGGTGATGGCTAGCTCTTCGAAATACCTCATCCGCGCTGTCTTTTCGGTAACTATGGCTAGTCTCTGACTAACTCTTTGGGGATAATGATCTTACGGCTATTTGTATTTATACATGTAATTTATAAGACACATCACATCAGATTGTGGTGTAACATGACTTTCGTTTACTATGTAAAAGACACCAATTAATCTAATATATTATAACAAAACTCATTAATTAGGACAAAAAAAATATTTTGACGTAGATTAAAGACAAATGGCATTAAGGCCACCTCTTCCATACATTTGTTTTTTTCAATTCTGCAGAAAAAAGCCACAAACAACATTATGGTCTTGTTAAGGTGGCCCTAACGGCGATAGTGGCTTTCGTTTACGTAAAACTTTGAGCCACGCAATTGTGGCCTTTTAATAAACTTCAATATCAAGAAAAATATAAAACTTTTTAATACAATTTTTAGACTGAATTATGCCAAAATAAACGTAGAATGTAAAAATGAAATAAAAGAAAAAAGCCATTATGGCCGTAAGGGCAGTTTTCGTGGATACGACGAAATAAGAAACAGTGTTGAAATTTGCAAAAAAGTGTAGAAAATATTACACGAGCGGTAGTTGTTAACATTGATCCATATTTTTACTGTCTAGGAGCAAATCAGCACAATGGCAAAAAGTCTTAAAGCGTTGATCACGAAACATTCGATAAAGGATCGTTTGCGCACTGCTTACACCTACTTGAACAAGCTAAAGCACCTCTGTGAGGACGTAAGTAAATTTCATTTAAAAGGTTGTGAAATTGAAGCTTTTATTGCTTTTTAAATGTTTGCATCATTTTATTTTACAGTCCCAACATGCAATGCCAGATATTTTCATTTGGATGATAAGCAACGGTAAGCGTTTGGCTTACCAAAGGATTCCAGCTAGAGACATTATCCATTCCGATTTCGTTGATGAATGTGGAAAACAATGCGGGAAAATGCAGACCCTCTTCCTCAAGGTAAACACATCACTGTCAAATGATTATAGATATTGAAATGTGAAATTTAAAAATTGTGATACAACAAACTTTTTGCTTATAACATCGTAGTGGCCCGGTAAAAAGGCAGCTACACCCAGTGGCTGGGCAATTCCAGCCAAAATCACCGTTTACTTGTGGCTAGGACATTTGCTAGACAAGAAACATTACATAGACGGCTTGCCACAAGGTTACGAACTCAGCTCCGAGCTGCGCAATGCTGATAAGTTGCGGTCCAATGCTCCGTCTACCATATTTTATGCAGAAAAACATGTAAGAAAGATGGAATTTTAATATTTACTAGGTATTTTAAAAGTGATTACTATTTTATGTCATACAATATTTTCAGAACTTCCAAATGCGTGCGTATGTTTATCAAGCTCGATCGTTGATCGGATCAGACTCTTCTGGGTTGTCTGATCCATTCGCAAGAGTGGTAATAGGAGACAGTTCGACTACTACACAAGTAATTGACGAAACACTAAGCCCTACTTGGGATGAATTACTGGTTTTTGACGATGTTTTGCTGTACAGTACAATTGAACAAATAAAAGCGGACCCGCCAACTATTGTTATTGAAATTTTCGATCAAGATAAAGTAGGAAAATCTGAATTTATTGGTCGTACTCTGGCCAAGCCTCATGTTAAAGCATTTGAAGATACTTACGAGAGACCGCAGTTTCCTCCCTCACTTGAATGGCATGACATAGCTCGCGGTGATGATCGAGCAGGTGAGCTTTTAGCTACTTTTGAGCTATTAGAAATACCCTACAAACAAGATGTGTCTATTCTTCCGGAGCTGCCACCTCCTAGAGAAGCTAATGGGAACCCACCAATCGACACAAATAAAGGTCCCATCTTACCAGTTCCGAGAGGCATTCGCCCAACTCTTTCAAAATATAGGATAGAAGTATTGTTCTGGGGCTTGCGAGATCTTAAACGTGTTCACCTTCTTACTGTCGACAAACCAAGGGTGGATATAGAATGCGCTGGCAATATTCTTTCTTCGACCGTAATACAAAATGCTAAACGCAATCCAAACTTCACAAATCCTGTTAAGTTCGTTGACGTCGAGCTGCCCGATCAAGATTTATACAGACCGCCGTTGACCATTCGTGTTGTAGATTGCCGAAGTTTCGGTAGAGTTACACTCGTTGGAACGCATACAATAAACTCCATCCACAAATACATTTACACACCAATGAGCAAACGAGAAAGAGAAATTGAAGATAGGAAGAAGTCACTGATTCAGCTACAAAACGTGGATCTGCGAGCTAATTGCATCGTTCAAGATGATGTATATGCCATTGAGAATGAAAAAGAAAGTTGTCCATTACTGAATCGCGAGGGACGATCTGCTGTTACTTATGGCTCAGGAGTCAAACAACCGATGCGAAAGAAATTCAGTAAACGTGATTCGGCTAAAAAGAGGAAAGGAAGTACCGATTCAATATTAGATGACGATGAGGGTAGCAAGGACTGGTGGACCAAATACTTTGCTTCTATTGAATCAATGATTGAAGAGGAGAAAGAAGCTAAGCGTGAGCGACAAGGTTTCCTGCAACCGACACAAATGACATATGTTGATGAGACTCGCTCCCCGCGCGAGGAGGTACACTCGCCGAGGCCAGAACGTGACCGCAACAAGCGGCGACAGACTCCTTCGCCTAAAGCCAAAGCAAGCCCAACGATTCCAAAGAAAAATGAAATACCAGCTTCTGCTTTGACCAAGGTAAGTATTCTACCAAAAAACATTTTAATATTAGGATTTATTGGTCGCATTTTACTCTATATTATCACCCTTTTTTATAGATATACCCGCACGAACTCGAAGCTGTTCCAGAATATAATGAGTTCAAGGAATGGCTTCATTCATTCGAATTATACAGGGGAAAGAAGACTGGTGACGACTCTGAAGACGATAGTCGAATAGTTGGCGCTTTCAAGGTAAATATGATTTACAACTCACTCTTCTGTACACATCACAAATACCTACTTTTTCATCATATCCTAATCTTTTTTAAATATTACTCTTTATTTCCTATGAACTGTTCGCCTCTTATCTTCCTACTTACTCGTTGATTCCTTTTGGTAGGCTTTCTTTACACTTCCGTCTTTTTGTGCCTGCACACACTGAACATTGTTGTTGTGTTGTTTACTTGTTTCAACTATTATGAAATATTTTTGAAACTCTTTTTTTAGGGTGCTATAAAAGTTTATAAGTGGCCTCTGCCAAGAGGAATTGACGATCACACAGTGATGGGATTCGATCCAAATTACGGCTTTTTCCAAGGCGTCCCAAATAATGATCCGATACATGTTTTAGTGAGAGTTTATATTGTCAAAGCTACTGATCTCCATCCGATGGATTTAAATGGAAAAGCTGACCCGTACATAGTACTGCATTTAGGTTCGAAGAGGATTAGCGACAAAGAAAATTATGTGTCGAAGCAATTGAATCCAGTGTTTGGCAAGTGCTTCGAGATTGAGGCGACATTTCCACAGGACTCAATGCTGTCAATTCAGGTGTTAGACTGGGATCTATTGGGCTCGGATGACTTGATTGGAGAGACAAAGATCGATCTAGAAAATCGGTTCTACAGTCGTCATAGAGCGACTTGCGGTTTGCCAATGAAATATGAGGAGTACGTAATTTTTTTATAATTTATAATGAACTTGCAAATCTCATATTTTTTATACTAATAGAAGAAAAATCCTACCAATATTATTTTTACTTATTATTACCTAATCTTCTTTAGTTATTTATTGTTATATTAATAATTATCATTAAGTACTTGTCTAACAATAACTATTGATACAGGCAAGGCTACAACCGCTGGCGTGACGCTATGAAGCCCACTCAGATCCTCGCAAAACTTTGCAAGGACGGTAAACTTGATCCCCCCATTTACGAATATGGTCGTGTCAAAGTAGGCCGCACCGTATTCAACATGCCCATGGACGACGCTGAACTATTTACCAACCCCGATACTGTGGAGGAGCAGATGGCTTTAGTGGTGCTGCGTCGTTGGCAGGAAGTGCCACGAGTTGGAACCAAGCTGGTTACTGAACATGTTGAGACTAGACCACTTTACAACCCTAATAAACCTGGTATGATATTTTATTATTAAGTCACGTTTAAGTTAAGATAAATTACAGGTAACCATCTTCTGTTAATATTATAAATGTAAAAAAAATCAAACTTTTAATTTTATTGTAGGGCACTGTTTGTAGTTGCGGTATATGTTCAAGTCCCGTACTACGCAGGAATTCTAACGAACATATTTAAATTTTTTGTACTTTGCAAAGGTATCGAGCAAGGTCGCCTGGAGATGTGGGTGGACATGTTCCCCATGGATATGCCTCTGCCAGGTCCACCCATGGACATATCAGCACGCAAACCCAAATCCTATGAAATGAGGGTTATCATTTGGAATACTGACGATGTAGTACTTGAGGATGACGCGTTCTTTACCGGAGAGAAGATGTCCGACATTTATGTTAAAGGGTGAGGTCTTTATTGATTGTTTAAAATTTTCGGAAATACAATGACACATTAGTAATTCAACGATTTATATGGATCTGTTTATAATGTTTACTCTTGGTACTACTATTTTATTATGACATTTTATCGTCTTCCTGACCTTATCCCACTAGAAAGGATCGGCACGTGGTCGGCACAACGAATTCTTTCAATTTCTCTTCCATTCTCCTCTACCAGCTGCCATCTCTACACATGTCTCTTACTCTTATTACTTCTTTTTACTTACTCCCGCCTCATAAAATGATTTATTACATAGTGAGTACATTCATCAATCGTCATAATGATGTTAGTCAGGAATTTTTTCATGCTATCAGTAAGTGAAATGTCTGACGAATTTCTATACACAGATGGGTTAAAGGCCCAGACGACTGCCAATGTACCGACATTCACTACCGCTCTCTTACCGGAGAAGGCAACTTTAATTGGCGCTTCATTTACCCCTTCGACTATTTGGAGGCAGAGGAGCGCATTGTCATATCACGCAAGGAGTCAGTGTTCTCCTGGGACGAAACAGAGTGCAAGATCCCGGTCCGCCTGGAGTTGCAGGTGTGGGATGCCGACCACTTCTCGGCTGATGATTTCCTGGGTAAGTAAGTTGGCATAAAGATAATCTACGCTTAGTTTTGTAAAATAGGGCGTGTGGCGTCTGGCAGAGTAGAATAGCACCAACCCTCCACACACAAATACAAGGATGTCGTAATAGGCGACTAATACGTTTGAGGCAGTCTATCTTACACCTCAAGAGAGAACAGAAAATTTTGCGTTAGTCTATCACTGCGGTCAACAAGGCAAAATACTCCCACGGAAGAGGTCTACGTTCTACACTGAACTATAATTATGGGCTGTAATGGTATTTTTTGTGAATTGGGCTTGATTGTTTTTGTGAATTCTTGAGCTGACTTCAGCTGTGCCTGCGGATCAATTTGCTATGTTTTCTGCTACAGCATTATAAAATAATTATATCCATGAGTTTTGTTAATCAAAGTGGATATTTATCTGACTTATTTTATAAATAGACGAAGAAAGACACTTTCAGCAGTCGCCATTTAATGCAATAACTGCACTACGGGATTGCGTAACAATTTCTCACCGATTTATAATTAATTAATTTCATCTTTGCAAGCTATTAGTATTCAGTACTAATAACCTAGTACTGTACTAGACTATATCGGAAAACCGATAATTGAATTTGATTGTTCGATGCAATTCTATTGAAAAAGCTCTAGAACTTTTATTGGAGCTTTTAATAATAGTCTCATCTGGGTTATGAGTTTAAATCTGCTAATCAGGGCAGATTTCCATTTACCTAAGTCTTTGCTGCCTCGATTGTATCGAATTTAGTACCTATATTGAGGCGGCGTTTTTAAGCTGCACTTGACCAAAATTGGCAAAAGCGCTAGTGGGAGTGGGAAGTTATGGAGTTAATGGAATAATGAAATTATGTATTCCTTTTTACATTTTTTTTTTCTTTATCTTACGGATCAGCCAATTTTTTATTAGGATTTCAACTATGTAAAAAAAAAAATGTTAAAATTATGGTGTCCATTGCCAAAGTCTTCATGTATTTAAGTCAGTTTAAAGAGTTAAAGTAGTTTAATAATAATATGAGAGATAAATTAAGCAAAATGCGTGTGTCAGGAACGTAGGAAATTGTAAGAGGTGGTCTTTGCCTGCCCCTTCGAAAAACACATTTTTACAAATAGGCTGCCATTTGAGCAGCATATACGTTCAACTGCTATCCTAGCTACACTTGTTTACTTTATTGTTATGAAATCATGGTACCTTACATTTGTTGTCCTCTTTTCTAGGTGCCATAACCCTCGACCTGAACCGTTTCCCACGCGGCGCGAAGTCATCCAAACTGTGCACACTGGACATGTTGCGCAACGACGGCTCTGTGCCGATGGTAAACATGTTTAAGCAGAAGCGGGTGAAGGGATGGTGGCCGTTCTACATCAAACGGGACACCGAGGAGATGGAGCTGACGGGCAAAGTGGAGGCGGAGATACACCTGCTGACGAGGGAGGAGGCGGACAAGGTGCCCGCCGGGCTGGGCCGCAACGAGCCGGACCCACTGGACAAACCGAAGTACGTAGCGAACAGAGACATACTGCTGATGGGGAGTAAAATGGGCTGCGAGCCACCTTAGTACCCCGCGAACAATAGCCCTCTTAAGGGAAGGTCTGAATCCGAGCCCAGCAGTGACATGTTAACAAGCTAAAGACGATGAATCGTTTAGACTATTTGTAATGGTATCTATACAGGGCGTCCCACGGGTATGCCTCATGGAGGGAAAGTACCTTGAATCAGCTGTAAATAATAATAATGTAGCTTTATCATACCGATCGAAAGTCTTCATCCTAAGGTTTATTTTTTGCTAAATAACATAGTGTCACAAATAAAAGGAAGACCATAAATTTTAACATTTTTAATGCTAAATTAATCAATTTATGTATGTATTTATTTCAATGCCAGTTGTATGTCCTTACGGCAATGTCAACTTTTCAATTTTCTAAACTATATTTTAAATCAAATGTTAAAATTCGTGGTCTTCCTTTTGATTTGTGACACTATGTTATTGAGCAAAAAATAATCCTTATGATGAAGCCTTTCGATCGGTATGATAAAGCTACAGAATGATTATTTTTCTCATGTAACGGGTTCGATTTCGCGTTCAACCATGTAATTATTTAAATATATATGAATGCAGTTTAAATTAGAACACATTGGGATTAACGGTGATCTCTTAAGGTGGTTTGAGTCTTATATTTCCAACAGATCCCAAGCTGTTGTTATTAATAACTATATTTCTAGTTGGGTCGTGGTACCTAGCGTAGTGCCCCAGGGTTCTCTTCTTGGTCCACTTTTGTTTTTGATCTTTGTAAATGACATCGGCTCTTGTTTCCAGGCTGCTTTGTTCCGCAGATGACATGAAAATATTCAAATCCATTTCATGTGAATCCGATATAGTGGATCTTCAGTCAGATCTGACGCGTTTGGATATGTACTGTGAGGCAAATAAACTGGATCTTAATCCTTCAGAATGTTCCGTTGTAACTTTCAGTCGAAAAACTGTCAATATTTTGTCGGGTTACAAACTGAAGGACACAATTTTACAAAGATTATCCAATATACGAGATCTTGGAATTCACCATGACTCAAAGCTTCTTTTTGACGATCACATTGATAGGACTGTTAAGAAGGCTTCACAGGCACTGGGATTTGTGATGAGATCCTCGACAAGTTTTAATGACATTAAAACTATTAAAATATTGTACTGCACCTTTGTAAGAAGTATACTGGAATATGGATCGGAGATCTGGAATCCGCGCTACAATAAGTACGTTGACCGCATTGAACATGTGCAGAAAATTTATAAATTTTTTATGCTATCGCCTAAGGTTGCCTTATAATTATAGCAACTATTTGGAACTTTGTTCGCGGTTTCACTTTCTTCCCTTACAAAGACGAAGGGAAATATCAGATATTGTGTTTTTACTAAAAATAATTACGAACAAAATAAGTTCTCCTGAGCTTCTTTCTAAAATCTACTTTAACATTCCATCAAGATCAATAAGACATTACATTCCAATTAATATACCGTTAGTTTCATCAAATTACCATCAGAACGTATTTCTATGGCGAGCTAGCAGGAGTCTAAATGAGTTTTGTAATACAAACGACTTCGATATATTTCATTCTAGCATAGCAACAGCAAGGCGGCTATTAAGTCAAGATTTCTTTATTAAATAATTTAAGACATTATTATAATCCACTCTAAATATTAATCTGTAACTTTTTTTTTATATTTCTTAGTATTTAATGTTTTGTGTTTTTGTCCACACAAAGCTTTGTTTAATCTGATTTTAAACATGGTGACCAGTTATTGGCCATCTGCTACCTATATCTTAATGTAAGTATGTTTCATGTGCTGTTGGTCTTCCAAAGTAAAATAAATAAATAAAATAAATTGTTTTTTTAAATTCAAATAATGTCTTCTTTCAGTAAAATGTTCCATCTACAATATTCAAGGTACTTTCCCTTCATGTGGCATATCCGTGGGGCGCCCTGTATAGTGGCTTTCTACGATCGAGAGGAAACTTTCTTTCGACGCTGTAAAATAAATGCCCTGGCTGAGTTTCTTGCTGATTATTTTCAATAATGGCAAAGTGACATTCACAAAATGTTATGTTCAATTATTTTTTAGCTTATCGAAACAACTGAACAAATGATTTAATAGATACAACGCTTTATTGCATATACAAAAATAAAGAAAACATACACAAAGAGTAAGCATTTTAAAAAAAAGCTAATGTGGGTAAAGGCTTTTGAGTTTTGAATTTTAAATGGAATATTGTCCTGAATGTTTAATTGTCAAGGAGCTCAATGGCGCAGCGCCTATGGCGTTTATTTTGCTATTTTTCCGGAAAAGCAACTTTTTCAATGCGGGGTTTCAAAGTGACCCGGCATTGTGAAAGTTGCTTTTACATCCATAGGATAGGTGACCAAATTAACACATCGAGTTCCCCCGTGCTCCGTTGGTCCCGGTTGTAGTCGTAAGATGGCAGTTTTTAAAATGCACCAATCCGCATTGGGTCAGTGTGGTGTTCTATGGCCCGCATTTGGGACGTTTATAGGCTGCTGATGATGATGATGAGGAATCCCTTATTTTTAACTATTTTTATTGTTCTAACTTAATTTGGCATAACGAGTTAGGCATATTTTTTATGTCATAATAATATTTTGACATAGGTAAATATTTTTTGACATACTATTTCAGTAAGCATGAATATGGTTTATGCTAATGTTTTAGCCCTAATTTTGACATGAATAAAATTACTTATAGGGCATATTGTTTATTCGTCTTCTTCTTTATTTCGTTATAGTTATTAGGCATAAAGATAGTCTGGTAGATTAGACAAGACAGAAGGTTAGGTTAAAGTTTCAAAAAAAGTCATAATTTGGATTGGTTTTAACATTGAAAATGTTTTTTCGATCGCTCCGGTAGGGCCTCATTTTCGCTGAAAGTGTGTTTGCCCCGTGGTATATATTGGTTTAGGGCCATGAGGACGTATGAGGGCTCAAAAGACGCAGAACTTGAATGGTTTTCAGACAGTTAATTTTTTTTAATTTTAATTGTAAAAGTCGAAATTTTTTTCGAAAATTGATAAAAAAACAAATAAACCTTGATTTTTTAACACCTTCCCTCGGAATATCTTTGATATCTCTTGAACGAGGTCGAAAATCGAAAAACTGAGAGAGATGCCTAGAGATATTGAGACAGGAAACACTTTATGGCTGATACTTTTTTTTTGTGGGAGTGATAGGAGGGGCGGTATGCTCCCCCTTAGCGGCGCGTGGAGCGTCGCCGTGCGGTATTACTCGGGCGTCATAGCCCTGTGGAACTTCGCAGCTTTGAGATACAAAGATCTATTAAAATTTAATAGACGCGGATAATTAAGGGCTTTAGGATAGTATAAACAAATTTTGGAAAAGTCGATATTTTTTTTTTAAATAAAAAAAAAATTCATTAATAATCTATAGGTAATAGCTAGGTTGATTTTAAATGCCCTTTCAAGTCGTGTAGAGCACGAGAACTGTGAATTTTTTAATAGGATTTGTTTCTGCAATATTTTTTTTTATTTTATTGATAGCTATTTGAATCTGGAAAACCAAAAGTAGGTAAGTATTAGGTATATCAAATACAAATTTCATACCGTAGTGTAATAGGAGGTTAGGGTGCGGTGGGGGTGGACCTTGGGCCACCCCTAAGCTGCAACATGTTTATTTTATGTACGAAAAGGATTTAATTAAATGCAAACACAAAGTTCCCAAAACTTAATTTTACCCTATATAATTATTATGCCTATCAAAATTATGCTTAAATATCATTATGCGTAAGCAAATTTAGGCTTTAGAATAGTATGTTTAACAATTATTTTACGCTTATAGTAGTTTTGCTTAAAAAAATGTGCCTTAAAAGTTATGCCTAATTAATATTGTGCGTAACTATTATTAGGATAAATAAAAGTATGCCATGTTAAATTATGACATAAAATTGTATGCAAAGAAATAGGGAACCTGATGATGATGATGATGATGATGATGTTGAATTGTTCCAGCCGCCCCGACGCGTCATTCATGTGGTTCCTGAACCCGTTAAAGTCGATCCGCTACATCGTGTGGCATAACTACAAGTGGACCATCCTGAAGGCGGCCATTGTGCTGTCGGTAGCTCTAATGTTCCTGCTGCTAGTGTACGCCGTGCCGGGCTATACCGTCAAGAAGATGCTTGGCGCCTAAACCTATACAAACATATACACCCTATTTTGTATCATTACACACGCCAGCAGTCAACCTACCCGGAGCTGTTTAATTTCTGCAATCGATATTGATCCTTAGACTTATAAAGTTCAAAATTTATTGTAGATACATTTTGTGGTAGATTGAATTGTTTTAAGGATACGATTACGGCAGTTTTTGCTCATAATTTTGCACAACTTTTACTATGTGATCAACTCTGAAATCATGCAAAAAATCAGCTGTCCCACTCATTAAGTTATACCTAACTCGATTCAAACGTAAAACTATTCTTAGAGTGATTGCAACAGGGGTGTGCAAGAAAGGAGATCGAAATCGTTAGATACAAGTGGACGTCCGTCTTTTCAATTTCCCTTAAAATTGTGAGTTACTTAATTTTTTTAATTGTAATCGCTGTCTATGGCACAATTTAGTGGACCGAAGTATCCACAGTGACTTGCCACGTTAAGTCCAAATCCTTCTTTCTAGTGACTTCTCTCCATCATTATTCATTTCCTACTCTTCCCCACCTCTTAAACCACTCCTCCCTTCTTGATTTGAACGTCCACGCGTATTTATTATTATAATTCTTTAAATGTGCGCATAATTTTTAAATGTGTTACTAATATGATTTAAAGCTGCCATAGGTATATTTTTAATTTAAATAATTTTGAAATAATAATTATGTCATATTCACAAAAATATCGATTGCGGGCGGTGCGGGCGTTGACATACCTAGGGGAAAGAACTGCCAGTGCCACCCGACAATGTTATTGTTTGGGACAAAATAAATAAAATGAAAAAATGTTGTTTGTAAATTATGTTACAGAATCATAGCTAATTTACCTAAACTGTTTAAAACAACATATAAAATTATGAGCACATTTATTAAAAAATATCATGATAAAATACCTACTGTTAGTAATTTGTGAGCGAGCTCGCACACGACCTGTTTTTTGGAACCTGGAATGGTAAGTACTTATATAAGATGACTGCTAGAAACCGCAAGAAACTTTAAGGGCTGGTCAGGTCAAGTGTTTTAAACATGACAAAAATGACAAAAAAGGTATTAGTGTTTTTTTTTCATATTTAATTAAATAATTCATTTTGTGAATTTTAATTCGAAAGTCTTTGAGTATCTAACTTATTATAAAGCAATAACATAAGAAAAACATAATAAATGAAAGCAGTTAAAAATAACGATTATTTATAACGCGCAACGTAGGTACAGCCACGGACGGGTCAACAGGCGGCCGGCCATTGACCCGTTAACGTAGGTACTGACGCGGCCGGGTCAACCCCTTGCCCGCGCGTTGTAAATAGTCGTTATTTTTAATTATTTTTATTTCATTTTCTTATGATATTGCTATTGAATATGATATGATATTGAAAAAACATGAATTCATTTTTGTCATGTTTAAAACACTTGATCTGACCAGCCCTTGAAGTTTCTTGCGGTATCTAGCAGTCACCTTATATAAATTCATATGAATTCCATAATACTGTCGCACAAGTTCTTAAAGAAGTCAATCCAACTATAAATCGGTGTCCAAGCTTAACTTTTGTTGAAGTATAACTTGGGCTAGATAATTAATGTGAAAGTGGAAAAGTTAAGAAATTAAGTTAAGTTAAGGTCTCCTCTCTGATCCGATTGTCGGTAAAAAATTACGCTTTCAAAGTAGGTATATGTGCGTTGTGTCCTTCGATCAGATAAATATATATGATTGAAGGTTGAGTCAGTCAATAATAGAAAAGAAAGTATGACACAGATATTCGGTGTGCGTCGTGGTAATCGTCTTTACGAGCGAGTACAGTTACGTAGAAATACGTAACCGAAGAGAGGCAGTCCCTACTACGTGTTTCAGTATGTACCTACCGAGCGGCCGTAGGTAATTGTTTCAATGACACTGCCGAGCTATAGTAGGTACCTACTGATTACTTATTATTCTGTGTACTACGGTATCAAGGGCAAATCTAACGGTCGAAATCTTTCATTATCAATATTTATAGGAATATCTACATCGTCTAGAAGCGAAACTTGTCTTTCCTGGCAGCTATTCTAATGACTGGAGCAGTGACTTTAAGTTAATCTATAGATGTAGCTATCATTTATGCTGCTATCGATTGGGCGTTGAAAACGTTTCGATAAGTAGTATTATTCAAAATTTTATGGTTTTCGCTTCTATCACGCCAGTGTGTATCTTATCACGTAACCCCTAGTCATACTCGTATATTCAACTGGATCTCTTATTTATTGTAGAATCGATGTTTATTAATCTCGAATGCATATTACCATTGTATTTAGCGTACACAGTGCGCGTCTTTTAATCATTAAATGAAATATATTCGCTCTTATTAGCTATCTACAATGATATTTTATTTTTGCCATATCCTCGTTATTATCTTTAACTTACGATTCGTTCTTGAAGTAATGAAACCTTTTACGTAAAGGGTTCACCTCACCAGAGCAACAATACATACTCGTAGGTAAGGTCAATGTGGGGAAGTCCGGCATACTTTTATAAAATTTAAGTTTAACAGAACTTATTGAATCGAGATACGCTATATAGCGTAAATAAAGTAACTTGTGTCGTCGGAAATTATAGGTAATATATTTATTTACTTATAATGGTCTAAAAATCATATGAATTGCAATCATCTTTAGATTTATATGATATTTTTTTAAACTCGGCGTGTAGACGGACTTCCCGTGCAGTTTAAGGTAAATCCGTCTAGTAGCAATATAACCAAAACTTGTGACGTAATATGTTTGAAAACAGTTTGTAGCAGTGATGTACAACTGGCGTTGAAATGTGTGTTTTATGAGTTCGTCCATAAGGTTTAAATTTCAATGATAATTTACTTTATTTCATTTTAAGGCTTTGGTGACAGTGGTTGCAAACATTTTTAATAAAATAGTAACGAATTTCCTTTTTTGTGAAAAAAAATACTAAGTAAAAACATAAATCATTATTTCTTAGTGAACATTATAAGTAGTGCTGCAAAATGAACAAATACGTTCCCTCATTATCATATAAGGGGTCAGAAATTTTTTAACTATAGTTTTTGCACACCTGTCAACTTTCTTTGGTTTTTTAATAAAAATCAACATTTGTATTTTTTATGTTTAAGTATTTGTCTCATGTACGCCGTCGTTTTGAGCTAAAAACAAAGAAATTTGAAAGGTATACCAAAAGATTCGAACCCGTATTAGACATTTGCTTAAAGTAAGCAAAAAATATTTTATTGGGCGACTACTTTTTAGTAGTAGCTAGCAAATACAAAGAATCGTATAGTAACATAAAATACGTGTAGCTGAAAAGGTTGACAATATCTGCAATCGAGGCAAGACCGGCATATGACGGACTTTCCTTAAGCATGTAGACGGACTTCCCAACTATTATTACATTTTGAGTTTAGACATTTGTTGCAGGTAATAATTACGAAACTCAAGGGATATTAATAAATTCATCACTAGAAATAAGTATAATATGGATCACTAAATGACTTACGTAATGAAGGAAACTCCAAAAGTTCCTTTGATTTTCTACTTTTTTTTTAGTTTTTTGAAGAGACGTTACACTCTAACTTCAAGTACACAACGCGAAAAAAAATGGCCAACCGATTTCTTTCGACCTAATGATGTTAGCGACATCTATGATTCTCAGTTCGAACTAGCTCCTTAATACTGTTTTACCGACCGAGGCATAAGAACCTAGCCGTTCAAATATGCAAGTTATTGCCGCTAGACGGGCTTACCTCCTAGACGGACTTCCCCACATTGACCTTACCTACTTATGTGTAATTGTGCCAGAGCATTTCAAGTAAGTAGGTAAGTACCTAATCGTTTTCAAACTTGTAAATGCTCGATTCTCCTCGTTCCGAAACTCCGGGCATTACAATTAACAGTAAGTACCTGTAATGACTATAAGTACAATTTGTAAAGTAGGTACCTAATAGGTCCTCAAAGTGGAATCTTGGAGACGAACCAGGAGTAACCCTGCAGTGTACGATCGAGGAACCTAATGGTTGACCACTTTTTGGTGATAGGTAGTATTCACATGATCTACGCGCAGGCATTGTCCTAATAGGTACAACGCGAATGCGCGATCATCGTACGAGTCGACGAACAAACATATTGATCTAGAATAGGTGTCCTAACTGAGGTTCGCGCGATGATCACGTCGCGTCGCAAACTGTGTGTCGAGCGGTCATAAATCGTGATCGCGTATTCGCGTTCTATTTTAGGACACCCAGTTTTTGCTATCACGCAATCACGCGAAGGTCGCATCGCTTCCTCGCGCGATGATCGCGCACTCGCGTTGTATTAGGACAATGCCGCACGCTACTGTACGTACGCGCGGTCGGAATGGAGTGTGTGAAGTTGAATATCGCCGAAAAGTGGTCAACCCTGAAATTCCTTGATTGTACCCACGCATTGTATCTACCTACCTACCTAACAAACATCACAGGTAAAAGATACCAAGAGGTGAGTCTCTAACTGTCCCACGGCAGTGCAAAGTGATAATCAAAAAAATGTTGCTAACATAATTACATACATTTTTAAGTATAAGTGATTATAGTCGTGATTATATAATATACTAGCGGCCGCTCGCGGTTTCACCCGTGTGGTTCCTGTTTCCGTGGGAATATCTGGATAAAAAGTAATTAATCCAGGTTGTAAACTGTCTGTATGCCGAATGCATTTAGTAGTTTTTACGTGGAAGAGTAACAAATCATATCCATACTTACAAACTTTCGCGTTTATAATATTAGTAGGATATAATCACGACTATTATTTTCGAAGGGTTAGTCAGAGGCTAGGCAATGAGGACAGCAAAAGCAATCCTCTGCCATAGTCCACTTTTCACCAAATAGCGACTGCACATGTGCTCGGAGTGACAGGTGATGAGCCCATCGCCGCTCTATGCTGTTGGATGTATGTGCAGTCTTTAGTCCGTTAGTCGCCTTTTACGACACCCAAGAGAAGAGAGTGGGTAGAAGTAGTCTTTCACCGCTACGTGACTACTATTAGAGTACATAGTACCTACCTAATTAACATTCATTATTACCAGCTAGCGCACGGCAATGATGATAATATTGCTATTTCGTCCGTGCTTCGAAAGGCACGTAAAGCCGTTGGTCCCGGTTGTCGTCGAAAGATGGCAGTCGTTAAAACTTACCAACGCATTGGGCCAGTGTGGTGAGTTAAGCGTGTACCAAACTGTTGAAAACAAGTCCCAAACCGAAGTTTTCAACTGTGGTTTACAACAGTGCGTATAATTATTGATTGCAACGAAATTTTGGCGAACATCAACGGCGGTTGTAAACCAGCCTCCCGCCAAGGTGACCTGGCGGCGAGGCTTGTTTACAAGTCTGGTACACGCTTTATGGCCCAACCTCTCCTTGTGATGTTGTCCCACAGACGTATAATAATACGTCTGTGTGTTGTCCATATGCGGAGACCTGTGCCCAGCAGTGGAACGTTCATAGGCTGATGGCTGCTGATGACTTAGAGCATGTATATATATCAATGACTTAGAGCATTAATACTAGGCAGTCTTATGGCCGGGTCCCACGGCGTGTCTTAAGACAATCCGCGCCGCGCCACTCCGCGCCGCGCCGTGGGAACGCCTGTCGCGGCGTGTCCGCAAACGGGCCGTGGGACCGGCAATGCCTGTCGCGGCTTGGAGCGGCTTGGAGCGGCTTGGCGCGGAGTGCCGCGGCGTAGCGCTGGCGATGGATCGCACAGGCGACGACAAATGGCAGGCCGTGGGACCACGCCATTATGGAGCGTTCCCACGACCTGTCTAACCACGCGCCCAACCGCGTCAACAGGCCGTGGGAATCAACGCATCCGATGAAGCCTGCCGCGGCGTGCCGTCGCCTGTGCGATCCATCGGCCGCACTACGCCGCGCCGCGCCGTGGCACTCCGCGCCAAGCCGCTACAAGCCGCGTCAGGCATTGCCGGTCCCACGGCCCGTTTGCGGACGCGCCGCGACAGGCGTGGCAGTTAACCTCTGTGGTGGCGCGCGATTTTATTATGACAGCTGTCAAAATACCCCAGGGTGGCGCGCAGTCATATAAGGTGACTGCTAGAAACCGCAAAAAACTTCTAGGGCTGGTCAGGTCAAGTGTTTTAAACATGACAAAAATGACAAAAAAGAAATTCGTGTTTTTTTATTTTTTATTAAATAATTAATTTTGTAAATTTTAATTAGAAGGTCTTTGGGTATCTAATTAATTTTAAACCAATAACATAAGAAAAATAAAATTAAAAACAATTAAAAATAACGATTATTTACAACGCGCGGGCAATGAACGGCTGGCCGGCCGACTGTTGACCCGTGCGCGTTGTCAGCTGGGCGATAAGTACCTACGTTAGTCTGCAATCTTTTGAATTAGGCGTAGGTATAAGGTGCAGTTATTAAGTCCAACGACTATCGATAGCATCAAGTTATGTTATGGCCACATTTTAACTGTAATTATGATAAGTGTATGAAAGTAATTTCAAATCAATCTTAGTAAAAATCTATTACACCACACATTATGAGAAGTTACAATTATCTTTCCTTACAAATGAAAGATCAATGGGTAGTTATCTAATGTCGCGTCCGCACGCTAAGCACTTGCCGCTAACTCCAAACCAAATGACCAGATGACCTTTCATGTCCTCGACAACTAAACAGCCTAAAGCATTGAGATAATAAGTATCAGTCTTACCTATTTATTTACACTAAATTAAGTTAAACTAATGTCTCGCAATAAAGGCAACGTTAATACCTAAAAAGCAGCGTAATTAATAGGTGTCGGTAGGTACTTACATGGTGTTAAATAGCATTCCAGTTTATTCCAGCGAACAGGAAAGGTGATAAGCTTCCCATCACACTTAACAGGCTTTCAAACTAATGTAATATTACATAAAAATTAAACCTCCACCAAAATTACGTACTTAAATAAAATAAAATTTATTAAAGGACGAACTAAAATAACTTTTGTGATCGGCACATATTTATTATTACACTTATTCAACGTGTTTAAAAGAACACCACCTATTCTACCTACAAGTCTTACTACGACTTAACACCCATTTGTTGCTCAAATCATTAATTTTTTACTGAACTGATTACTTTATTCACGATAGCCTATTCATAATAATACTAATCCTTCACCTATTAACTCATACTAGTTATTAGTTTAATCGCGCATACACAAATGCACCTCACATACCACAACACAACTAGGTACCTACACTACACAACAAAATTTCCCCGAGGAAACTGAACACACCTGCTGCGCATGAGAATCAGTGAGTTCAGTGCAGTGACTGACTCAGCACAGCGCAGCGCAGTGCCACAGTGCGATTCTCTAAGTTAGAGTCGTGAAGTTGGTAGCAGCGGCTGCCGCTGCGATGAGAATGACTCTGTCTCTTTCATATTCATAGAATTGGAAAGAGACAGCAGATGACAGTCATGCGCACAGCTCGCATTCGCATGCAGTCCGGCAGATCTGACGAGAAATCCGTCAATTTGGCAACACTGTGTGTGGCGGCGTTTCTTCAAAGACGCTTGCGACGATCCATATCTATTTAGGGCTGCCGCTAACTATGAGCGGTTCTTTTTCGATATGAATTCGAATTCGTAATTCATATCGTGTGTAAATTGTGTAATGGATGTAAAGTGAAAGAGGTTTGATGAGACACTGTTGCTTAAAACACAAGTCAAATGCGTTGAAAAATTTTGACATGTCAAAAAATATCTTGATGGCGGAGTGGTTAACGCCGCCCGCCTCCCGGATTGCGGAGGATGTGGGTTCGATTCCCATCTGAGGTAGTAAACTTTTTTCGACGTTTTAATATCTCAATGTTAATAAGATAAGAATTCGTGATAAAAGAAAAACGTTGTTTATTAGAAAAAAGAAACGGTGGCGCGAATAATTAATAAATTGATTTCAAGTACCTATGTAGCATCCACATAAAAAGACCTAATTTTGTTGTTGATTTATTTTTCTTAATTCTGAATTCACGTGATGCAGACCAAAAACAGCTAGTCGCACTAGTAGTGATGCGATGCGTACCAGTTTGAATCTCAATCATTACCATCAGTAGCTTGTTCAACCATTATGTTATGATCCTTTTAAACTTTTACGAGCAAACATTTTTGGATATTTTTATGACCAACACAACAAATCCCATAAAACTGTAGTCAATACAGTAACATGTTAATCTTAGAATTGATATTCCAAGTGTGTTAGTTTGTGTACAATGTAAACCTGCTGGTGCGTTGTGGTTACGGATAATTAAAGTTTTTGTTTTCTTTTTCTATTGAATTGCAATCCAGATTTATTAACATTTACTTGATAGTATAAGTTTTTTGGTTTACCAAATTAACTAATAAAAATTAACATAAATTATTGATCTAATCTAATAACTTTTATAATTGTAAATTTGCTTAATATTTAAGTTTGGACGATAGCTTTAATTATTTAAGTTTGTCTATTCATGTTTGTTCAAAAAATGTGAAAGAGTTTGTTATCAACAAAAGGCCAAAGTTTTGACATGTCAGTAACTTCTAGGATCTAAGTAAGTAATGGTTTTATTTTCTTGTGCGTGTCAACCCTAATCACGTGACCTACACACGGCTGCTTTGATTTTTTCGGCAGTCAACTTATGCATTCTGGTGCATTCGCGTCGCGTCGCGTGTGCGTGAAAATGCCTAGGTATACGAACCAGCAATATCTTGAGATGCTATTTTGCTATCGTGAGAGTGACGAGGTAGTAAGTGGTGCTATGCGCTTAAACGAAGAGAGAGTTTTTTAGTTTTACGGTGTAAATAAGACTTGTAAATACATAGGTGATGAACTTTTAAACACGCCGAATTAGTGTTATAATAATCATGTGCCGATCACAAAAGTTGGTCTAGTTCGTCCTTTAATAAATTTTAATTTATTAAGAAATTTTAGCCATTGAGCTATTAAATGTACCTCAATGATTTTAGCACAGGTTTTCACTTTTATTTAATTATTATTACATTAGTTTGACAGTCCAAAGCCTGCTATGTGTGATGGGAAGCTTATCACCTTTCCTGTTCGCTGATGTAATAAACTGGAATGCTATTTAACACCATGTAAGTACCTACCGACACCTATTAATTACGCAGCTTTTTAGGTACCTATTAACGTTGCCTTTATTGCGAGACATTAGTTTAACTTAATTTAGTGTAAATGAATAGGTAAGACTGATACTTATTATCACAATGCTTTAGGCTGTTTAGTTGTCGAGGACATGAATGGTCATCTGGTCATTTGGTTTGGAGTTAGCGGCAAGTGCTTAGCGTACGGACGCGACATTAGAAAACTACCCATTGATCTTTCATTTGTAAGGAAAGATAATTGTAACTTCTCATAATGTGTGGTGTGATAGATTTTTACTAGGATTGAATTAAAATTACGTTCATACATCATAACACTTATCATAATTACAGTTAAAATGTAGCCAAAACATAACTTGATGCTATCAATAGTCGTTGGACTTAACTGCACCTTATACCTACGCACATTTCAAAAGATTGCAGACTTACGTAGGTACTTATCGCCCAGCTGACAACGCACACGGGTCAACAGTCGGCCGGCCAGCCGTTCATTGCCCGCGCGTTGTAAATAATCGTTATTTTTAATTGTTTTTAATTTTATTTTTCTTATGCTAATGGTTTAAAATTAATTAGATACTCAAAGACCTTCTAATTTAAATTTACAAAATGAATTATTTAATAAAAAATAAAAATATAACACGAATTTCTTTTTTGTCATTTTTGTCATGTTTAAAACACTTTACCTGACCAGCCCTAGAAGTTTTTTGCGGTTTCTAGCAGTCACCTTATATTATGACGGCTGGATGGTTGGGCCGTTGGGCCGCGACAAAACACGCTATGTTAAACAAGGATACCAATACAATTAAACAGCGTTATACGAGAGAATGTTTACATTAACAAGTTGACCCTTTTTTGCCGCCTTATCGACCCGCCGATTTCAAGGTCAAGAGTTCTTAGACTCACTGTGTAAATAAAATGTATGAAGACTAGTAATTTTCTAATCAGATTATTGTAATTCAATGTGTAATGTTATAAAGGAAACAAATACTTCTTTGAAAAATGGTTTTATTTATACTGTCTTGGGGTTTACAAAAAAAAATCGGAAAATAATAAATAAATAAAAACCTTATTTTTAGCTCATTATTGAAAAAAACGAATAGTTTCAATTGTAAATATTATTATTTAGGCAGTTAGCTTATTTCATTACGAATACGTAGACTTATGATACATGCATATTTCCTTCCTAACTTTTGAGATATGACTCATAAAGTAACCCGACACCGGAAATGTACTAAAAAAAATGGCTACCTGGCGGGGGGGGTGCCACTTGACGCCATCTTGGTTTCAAGTGTCCCGCAGTCATAATATGACTGCGTGCCACCTCAGAGGTGCGTTCCCACGGCGCGGCGCGGCGCAGCTTGTCTTTAGACAGGCCGTAGGACCCGGGCATTACTAGAACTACTAGGGCGAGCTAGAACTAAAAACGAGTCGGCGCGAGCAGCGAAAGCTGGTGTGTAGTTCCGATAGTTTTGTCTGTTAGAGACGGGCTATTACTCGCGCCACTCGCTCGCGGCGGCCGAGCCTAGCGTACAGCAGTAGGATTCTCTATATCCTTGATAGCAGCGGCTGCCGCAGCGCTGAGAATTGACTCTGTCTCTTTCATATCCATAGAATTGGAAAGAGACAGCAGATCACAGCCATGCGCGCAGCGTCTGTGTCGCTTAGAGAATCGCATAGCAGTCCTCTTGGCGGGA
Source organism: Scoparia ambigualis (assembly GCA_963921215.1). Classification (NCBI taxonomy): domain Eukaryota; kingdom Metazoa; phylum Arthropoda; class Insecta; order Lepidoptera; family Crambidae; genus Scoparia; species Scoparia ambigualis. Next base: position 43,503,564 of record OY992501.1, on the reverse strand, counting down.
AATGACCGCAGCCGCTGTTTGGTCTCTCGGCGTGAGTTCTGCTCGCTGAGTGAGTATCGCTAAGCGAGAATTATCTTTGATAGTTCTTGTCGCTCAGCGACGAACTAGTGGAGCGAGTCCTCGCCGGCGGTGTGAACAGTCAGAGATCAACTATGTTTATATGCATCTCTTTTGTTTACACATGAAAGAGACAGAGTACATTCTCAGTGCTGCGGCAGCCGCTGCTACCAAGGCTTTATCTTAGAGAATCGCTCGGCTCGGCCGCCGCGAGCGTTTGCCGCGAGTAGTCGCCCGTCTCACTCGTACACTCGCTTATAGCCCAGCGACAAAACTATCGGAACTACACACTTGCTTTCCGCTGCTCGCCAATTCGTTTCTAGTTCTAGCTCGAGTCGCTTCTCGTTCATTGTCGGCTGTGGGACAACTGCGTAAGGCTGATGATGATGACTATTAATAAAACTAATAACTCTTTGTAGTTTTACTTTTTTTCTAGAAAAGTAAGAACTTTTTAACATGACACACGACCCACGACATCGAAAACGTGACAACCCAACAGTTATTCTTTTATTTTTCCATGCGATGACACGTTATCCTACATAATTTTCTAAACGTAAAATATTTTAAATTCAATGATTGCAAACACTATTTCGTCTTTCAAGCAATGTTGAGATCGTAGAAGCAAGTAGCAATAAAGAAAATGTCACACAACGATGAACACGAGAGGCAGGAGCAGAACACGGCCAAGCTGGTTATGAGCACATTCTACAAAGTGGTCAATGAGGATGGGACCACAGCGGACGACATCGCCAGGTACTGAACAAAATAATGTGCTCCAAGTATCTACTTACATAGCTGTACCTACTGTGGACTCTATGCTATGTAGTGCACTGGCAGGTTATTAGTTGTGACAACTTATAATTTATAAATTATCACAACTAAGAACTAGACTAAGACTAAGACTAGATTCACGACTGTTATCCCAAAAGAGGGTCAGATACTAGGCTGAGGACTGCAGATGCAGTCCACTGCCATTGTCCACGTTTTACCAAATTACAACAACGCGATGCTCGGTGTGATAGGCGGTAAGCACATCGCCGCTCTATGCTTTTGTCGCCGATCTATGCTTTTTGATGCATGTGCATTTTTTAGTCCGTCATTCGCCTTTTACGACACCCAAGAAAAGAGGTGGTTGGTATAAATCTTAAATAGTATTTCATAAAAATCTGAACTAATTTACACTAGATGATTATGATGGCGAAGGTACGGTAGCCACTTGAACGACCGCTAAACTCGCACGGATTCTCTAGACTTGTCGGAGTCATGCATTAATTAGCCTGGCACAGAGTTCGAAGAGGCAGCTAAACTAAAAAAACAAGCAATAGGTTCCTTTTAATGCTAAGTATGTCAGGATTGTAGCAAATGGAAAGTTGTCCCTCCGGAACCATCGGTCTACTTTCTCGATGGGTCCACTTTTGCAAACCGTCTACTTTTGCCATTTGGTAAACTTGCTTTTCCTTATCCGTCTACTTCCTGATCTGTCTACTTACCAAACGGTCCACTTTCCCTTACTATCTACTTGCATCTCCTCATCCCTCTGTCTTTACATTTGGGTCCAAGGTAAAATGGATTATAAGTCTAGTACAAACTGCAACAACGTTTAACTGTATACATTAGTACCCTGTCATTTTAACGTCATGTATGAACTGGCATACAAAATTTCTCCCAAGTGTCACAACAACAGGGTTGTACTCGTAGGTAAAGAAGGCAGTAAGGGTAAGGGCCAAGACAGATGGACAGTATTCTGATTGCAACTCGGCTGCAAAATAGGCGTTCAAGTGCAGTTCTGATGCAGTCCCGTTGGCCGCACACTGACTGCACGGTTGTAATGCATTCCTATTGCAGTTGTAAGGACTGCAACAGAACTGCAATTCTAACTCTATTGCAGCTAACTTGCAGTTAGTGTACGGTTTAATCAATTACCGATCCACAAGCAAAAATATACAAATATACAAGAAGCATAGGAGTTTAAGGTTAAACGATAGTGTAGATTTTCATACTTTCTATGCCTATTTGGTTTGAAATTATGATAACCAAACACTACTAATTTTCATATACTGAGCATTGCATTTAAAAATACCCTTTAGTTCTGTGGTTTAAGTCTATATCGTCCCTTGGCAGCCAAAACCGCTTAACCACACAAAACGTACTTTTGAGAAAAACGCAAATAAAGATTTGCGTGTTAAAATTTCTAGGAAGGATCACCGCCTCATGTAAGTTTCGCTCGTTTGCTCATGTGGACCGATCGGGAAAGTAGACGGTTTGTACAAGTTGACCGATCGGGAAAGTAGACGGTTGTACAAGTCGACCGATCGGGAAAGTAGACGGTTTGAACAAGTTGACCAAATGGGAAAAGTACCGATGGTTCCGGATGGAAAGCTGTGATCTCTACATGTACGTAGGTATGCATATTAATTACGAAGTAAATTTTACATCAACAGATACTTGCAAGATAAATTCGGCGATGTATGGCGCTTGACGGCGTTAACGAGTAAAGCTGATGAGACTCTAAAGCGGAGTGCCGCTCTTGGCTTCTTGGACCGTCGCGGGGACCGTTACATTGCGAAGATCACGCGCGAAATGGGCTGCAGCTGCCCTCGCAAGCGCAAGCGCCGCCGGCGCAGCCGCTGCGGCCGGCGCAGGCAGCGCCGCCGGGGCTTATGCCGCCGCAGGCGCAGGAAACGCTCGTGCTGCTGCAAGTAGACGCTCTTGTTTTGTCTCTGAATAAATTTCAAGTATTGTACAACTGCAGCTTTCTTTGTTGGTCCGATTAGATTTATTTAAAACATTAATTATTGAAGGCTCCACGGTATAATTTTCAGCCATTCGGAGCATAATTTAGTCCGTCCAAGATACTCTGAATAGATTATTTATGAGATTTTCCTTGCCCTTATAACAGTGATATTGTAATGTTTAAAATATTAAAACAAAAAATACCGTTGTGCTAAAATGAGGTCTGTTTTAGGAGAATTATGCCCCAGAGATTCACTTTTCCCGTAGATACACTTTTAATATAACTACGCTTTTATTCCAGTCTTTCCCCGTGGTCCCGGTGGGTCGACCCATTTATGACCCACCGGGGTGTGGCTCATCTTGGCATGGCCACCATCACCAACTCGGGTACGGCTGTCAATACCTACAATGCAAAAAACCTTAGTAGCAAATAATCCACATCTCATATTCTCTACTTTGTATTACGACTAAATCGCGTAATGACATAGTAGCGAAATGCCTACTTTTTCAAAATAATACAGTTAGATACGGAACTATTTACACGCTGGCCACTTCACTCAACCAATAGAATGACAGTTTTTACAGATACGGAAGAAAATTATTCACCAATCGTGAATTATTCACTAAGTCTTTTAACGTTCTTTTTATAGGTAAAATGATAACAATTATGTAGATTTTATGTATGAATAAAAATGAAATGTGTCAAAGTGGTTTTCTTCTCGATTGTAACTTTGAAAAAGTAGGCATTTCGCTACTATGTCATTATGCGTTTTAGTCATAATACGAAGTAGGGAATTTGAGATGTGGATTATTTGCTACGTAGGTTTTTTTGCATTGTAGGTATTGAGAGCCGGACCCCTCTAAATCTGACTTTATAAAAAGTATGTCGATAGTATGTTGAAGTACGAGTATGTCGCTATACTTATATCAGAGTTTGTCGGTATACCGTTCAAAAGTTATAAGGGGTCATTGGTGGCCATTTCAGGATAAAGCTCATCCTGGCATGGCCACCTTGTATCTCAAAAACTACAAGTCATAGCGAAGATCTGATTACACCAATATTATGTCGAGAGTGTGTCTAAGTATGTCGCCAAATATCAGAGTTTGTCAGTCTACCGTTCAAAAGTTATATGGGGTCATTAGTGGCCATGCCAGTGAGCGGGTGAGCGCTCATCCTGGCATGGTCACCTGTATCTTAAAAACTACTGGTCGTAGCGAAGATCTGATAACACCAATAGTATGTCGAAAGTATGTCGAAGTATGTCGCCAAATGTCAGAGTATGTCGGTTTACCGTTCAAAAGTTATAAGGGGTCAGATAAGACTTTAAACTATCGCGTTGCATTGCATTAAAACTATTTTAACGGGACCTAACACGATTAATTTTTGTAAGTAAGTAGATATGTACTTACTTACAAAGGTTAATCGTTTTAGGTCCTGTTAAAATAGTTATAAGGGGTCATTGGTGGCCATGCCAGGATGAGGCTCATCCTGGTATGGCCACCTTGTATCTCAAAAACTACAAGTCGTAGCGAAGATCTGATTATACGGGGTCATTGGTGGCCATGCCAGGATGAGCGCTTATCCAGGCATGGCAGGCACCTGTATCTCAAAAGATACAGGTGAAGATCTGATTTCACCAATAGTATTGAGAGTATGTCAAAATATGTCAAAAAAAAACTCCAGACTTTGTCGGTGCTTCTATGAAAAGTTATATCAACATCTTTTTTCCAACAGCAAATTGTATAATCGCGTACATGAGAATTAAATATTTTTATTAGGCTATTTAATGAACGCATAAAGTATTGAACGAAGAACGGAACTTCGATGTGTATGTATGTTTAGCAGGTGCTTATAATCATGCAAAACATTAGTTTACCGAAAATAAAGCGGTAGGTACCTGATATGGCCTTGATTTTGGTGTCATTAATTAGACTTCATTGCATTTCTTTTTATGGGCTATTAGCGAATAGGCGTAATTTAGAACTATACATTTTGTTATCTGTTTTATAGACGAAAACCAAACCGTTGATTGTGATAGTCGAGTACGAACATTACAAGAGGTTATTTAAAAAAGGGAATACTTACTAATAAAAAAATATGTAAGTGTATGTAATATGCTTTATTTAGAAATATCCATCAAATAGGTAACTACTAAGTTAACCCTTAAAAAAACGCTAGTCCCTGGATGAGATATTAAGAAAATTACAATGGATTCCGGGTAAATGATAATCCCAGATTTTATTTTTGGCAATGAAAATATAAAAAAACACAGGAATGAGGGGTTTTTTTGGTGGTATATAATTTTCCATTGTCCATTTAGAACTACAACATTCGAGATGTAAGTGGTAAACATTTAAGTAAAAAACCTTTTTAAAAACAAGGTTTTAATAATATGCGCTAAAAAGAAAAAATAAACTTTTACTTTAAAACTTTTACGGAAGCATCACCTAGTTAAAGAATTAATGTATTTTGTCTAGAAGTATGTCTATTTGGGTTACTCTCATAATGACTAATTACGTACACGCATATTGACATACACGCGTTTTGACTTACACGCACATACTCGCATAATGACTAATTACGTACACGCATATTGACATACACGCGTTTTGACTTACACGCAAATTGACTTACACACATTTTCACTTACACGCATATTGACTTACACGCATATTGACTTACACGCATACTGACTTTCACGCATATTGACTTACAAGCATATTGACTTACAAGCATATTGACACACAAGATATATTTAAGTATTTAACGCTAATGTTGATGTCTGTCCGATTTCCCACCGTAAAAAGTGGTAGCCTGTGTCCAAATCTATTTCTGTGCAAAAGAATAATGAAAATTAGAAATTGCGTAGTTTTGGGAGTGTGGTGATGACTTTCCGAAAACCGAATTTTGCTGCAAGCGATTTTTCCATTCGCATAATTTCCTAATTTTTAATTTTCTGTGCGTTTTTTTCCCGGAGGGTAAATTATTGATTTTTCTAATTTTTTTATTACATAAGTATTATAAACCCCTAGAAATGGTCAAAGTCGATCGGAGGGCTATAAGCCCTATGAACATACCTTACGCATTTTTATTTATCCTTTCATTGGTGATTTAAAATCAATAAAAATTCAAAATAAAATCCTTTTTAAAAAACATGCTTTTATTTATATGCGCTAAAAAGAAAAAATAACTTTTTACTATAACTTATAACGTCGTTACACAATTTATATGATATAAAAGGTTGTCGCGAGATTTACTTGTGTAAATAACAAAATAAATTAAATAACTTGATGTAATTGATTAAAATTTTCAATTAAAGTATAGTTACATACGAGTACTTACATAATCTCGCGACAACCTTTTAAATCATATAAATTGTGTAACGACGTTATAAGTTGATAGTAAAAGTTTATTTTTTCTTTTTAGCGCATTTAAATAAAAGCTTGTTTTTTAAAAAGTAATCTACCTTTGTCATTTCGCGTAGTCGTTCCCGTGTGTCATTTCGCGTATGCGAATATGTGTCAATTCACGTATGTCATTTTACGTAGTCGTTCCCGTGTGTCATTTCGCGTATGAGAATATGTGTCAATTCGCGTATGTCATTTTGCGTAGTCGTTCCCGTGTGTCATTTCGCGTATGAGAATATGTGTCAATTACCGTATGTCATTTTGCGTAGTTGTTTTCGTGTGTCATTTCGCATATGAGAATAAGTGTCAATTTGCGTATGTCATTTTGCGTAGACTCTATGTGTCATTGTGCGTTGGGCTACCAAAATGGGTCATTATGCGAGTAACCCGTTTATTTTGTTCTTTTCTGTAATATGTCAGAATTTCATTAATAAAAAAATTTGCTCATAGTACGTGGTTTAGATTATAGAGAAACTAGGAAAGTGACATTTCGCAAATGGGACATTTCGCGTACGGGACATTTCGCGAACGGGACATTTTGCGAAAAGGTCATGTTTTTAGAGGCGGGACATTTTGCGAAAGGGACATTACCGTCCGAATCAAACTTTATTATACACAATTTTGATATAAAAGGTTGTCGCGAGATTTAAGTAAGTAGGTACTCGTATTTTCTTAGATTGAAAATAATCACATCAAGTTATTTAATTTACTTGTTTATTTACGTCATACAGTATATAAAAAATATTGCGACAACCTTTTATATCATATAAATTGTGTATTATAAAGTTGATAGTAAAAGTTTTAAAGTAAAAGTTTATTTTTTTCTTTTTAGCGCATATAATTAAAAGCTTGTTTTTAAAAAGGTTTTTCACTTAAATTTATTTTTTATTTTTTAGTATTCTTACTGAATACAAATATTTATGTATACAATATTTATTCACGTACACCAAACCACCACCACTCACCACCCTTCAAAAACAGTGCACCTATTAAGACGAATAAAACTCGACGCGGTTGTGTCGCTTAATTACTGAGTTCCTGTGGCCACCTTTCAGCTCCATCATCAGATCCTGGTTACCATCTAGCACCACAGTACTCGTCAAGACAAATAAAACGAGCCCATATTCGAGGGGTTATGTCGTTTAGTTACTGAGTTCCTATGGCCATCTTCTAGCTCCATCATCAGACCCTGGGTACTGTTATATCGGAATTAGCTCTGTTTGCCATATTAAATGAAATTGCTGAGTTTCCCATTGCATTTGCGTCAATGCAATAGGAAACCCGAATCGTCATTATAGCTTCAGTTAGTTTTCACATTAGATTGGATTGGACCTCCGTCGGGCATAGACTGTCCATTCTTTTAATAAATAAAATAACGTGGTTCAAATAAAATATCTTTTTTAAAAAGACTTTCCTGACCCGCCCCGTAACAGTGGTATCAGAAGTGGGATACCAGTGTTGAAATTCGTTAATATTCGTTGATTCCATTCCACTGGTATTCCATCAACGGGTCGCGTGAAAGATTATCCGTTATAATACTCCGTATCGTCCAGTCCGTCTCCGGAACGTGAGTAACCACTAAGTAACTACGTTTCGTCAAGTTCCCGCTCGTCTCCTGTGGTTGAGTCGCGACAGTCAGCCTTACAGCCGTAAGCCTGCCGACCAGCTTCCGTAGATAGCCGCTGTATCCCGCCGGTACGTAAGTCGCGCCGCCGCTGCCGCCGTCTCCCTGCTGCTGCCGCCTGCTGGCCGCCGCCGTCGCCGCTGAAGCGACGCTCTGCCATCGCCGCCACGTGCCGGTGCCGCTCACGCCGGGTCACCGCCGCTGGTGGTAGTATTCGCCGCCGTTCCTGCCGCTCCAGTCGCTGGTCGCGTTGCCTGACGCGTAGCGTGCCACGCTGCTCCGATCCTGTGAACGCGCTGCTCCAGTTGCAGAGATGTCCAACTCCTTCGTGATCCTGCTAACTCTGTAAGTGGAACATAATATCATCTGTTACTGCTACAATTTTCTTATAAAGTGTTCTATAAATTGTGTTAGACGATATATCATACTTACCTTATAATATCCTATTTTCCTATGCTATAAATCCTTACCTAATTACTTACCTTATTATTTTAATATGTATCCTTTAAACTTATCTAAATAATAATAACGTAATCCTTTATACTTACCAACCGTGTCCAAATAATACAAGTAAGTACTGTGTCTTTTTACTTTCTATTTCTTTTCTATATCATAATGTCTACTGATTCGAAGAAAAGCAGTGCTAGCGCGGAAATCTCATTGAACGAACAGTTTCCAATAAACGTGTTATGTAATTTTATTAGTCCTTACAAAGGACACCGCGAAACTCTCACCGCTTTTCTTACAAATTGCCAAAACGCTCTAGATCTAGCATCGTTGAGTCAAAAAGTTTTATTAACCAAATATATTTTATCTCGTTTGGAGGGCAAGGCCCAAATCGCGTGTTCTAATAAAATTTTTGAAGATTTTAATCAATTCAAATGTTTTCTCAAACAAAATTTCGGTGAAAGGAAACATTATAATCATTTACTACTAGATCTACAGTCGTGTAAGCAACAATCAAACAATACTGTTGCACAGTTTGCGCTCCGCGTCGAAGGCTGCCTTATTGATCTGCAGTCTGAAATCTATAATTCCGAATCTCTTAAAAAAGATTTATCCGGGCGTATCGCTATGACAGAAGATCTAGCGCTCTTCTCATTTTCTCTAGGGCTACATCCGCGATTAAGCAATAACGTTAGATGCAGAAGCCCTAAATCTCTCAATGATGCAGTAAATATCGCTCTTGAGGAAGAAAAGATTCAAAATCTTTTATTTAAGACCGTGACTAAGCCTAAATGCAGAATCTGTGGAAAGCTCGGGCATCCAGAATCCGAATGTTTCGCTAAACCGAAGCGGGCCTTTCCGCCACGTGTTTCCTCTGAGCCTCAGCCGTCAACGTCATATAATAATAATTCCGGCTCACACGCTTTCTGCAGGTATTGCAAACATAAAGGTCATGATATTACACAATGTCGCAAACGGAAATTCTATAATGCACAGAATTCTAATAAGTCGTGTAACGCGGGGTTTATAAAAGTATTGCCAAAGCCAGTGCTGCGCATACGAACATCACTGCATGCCTCCGCCTTCTTTCCCCCGCCCGCCTGCGGCCCGCGCCAACGCTAGGGTCCGCTGGCCGGCGCCCGTAGAGAGAGCTTCCCGATCGCCGAAGGGAACGGTTGAGTAACGATATCCTCCGCGAATCTCTTTAAGCGTGACGTATTAGGTATATCTTAGTTTCTGTACTTACCAGTTGTGTTAACAATGAATATATTTCAATCATTTAAAGTCTTTCGCTTTAAACTGGCGCCCATACTTGTGGCTCGAACCGCGTGTGTAACAAAGTTATACTTACATAAACAATAAAAACCGTGTACGTGAAACGTGCCCAACCATCTACCTACCTTGTCTAGAAGTACGGACATTCCACCTTATCCTAAGTGTTATCATCACTCGTAAGTTCGCGACGTGAAGATGCCGATAACGAGGAAAGGAGAAGCGCTCCGTCAACAGCAAGAAGAAGATGAGAATGACCTCACGCTCACTGAAGGAGATGACACTGTCGTTGAACCCGGCCGTGCTGACGAACCGAGTGCCGGCACGAGGCCGACACAACCACCGGCGTTCCAGCTGCCGACGGATCAGTTCCTGTCCACGCTGATCGAGTCGATCACGCGTGCGCAAACAGAAGCCAACAGAACCCTCATTAACTCGCTAATGGAGTCCAGTGGCGAATTAAGGACTTCCTCCCCAGTCGGGGCCTCTCCAACAACCAAGGCGTGCGACAAAAGCGCCGCCGCCAGTACCAGCGCCGGTGCCGGTGCCAACTTCACCAAGTGCACGGCGCGTTTCGACGGGTCATCCCAAGACGCCGAAGTCTTGGAAGCATTCCTGGACACCGTCGAGGTATTTAAGGAGTGCGCAGCGGTGAGTGACTACCATGCCCTCCGGGGATTACCAATGCTACTCGAAGCGGAAGCGGCAGTATGGTGGCGCGGCGTCAAGGCGTCGGTGTCGACGTGGCCGGACGCCATCGCCCGTCTTCGCGCTATGTATGGCGTGGTGCAGCCCGCGCACCAAATTCTACGGCAGATTTACGCCGCCGAGCAACGGGAAGATGAACGCGCAGAAACCTTTTTGTGTAAAGTGCGCGCGTTATTATCGAAACTTCCGTATAAGCTCGATGAAGTGGTGCAATTAGACATTTGCTACGGATTATTGCATAGACGTGTAACGAAAAGAGTGCCCCGCGAAAATGTTCGTAGTTTAGATGAATTAATGTACAAAACGAGGATCGCGGAGGATACATACAAAGCCCATAAGGTGAACACTATTAAAAGTAATACGAATACGAGGAATTCCTTATCGCATTCCCAAACCAAAACATTGCCGGTCCCCACGATCGACAGTAACCTGACACGATCTAATTCACCTACGCGCGCGGCAAGTAACAATAACAATAGAAGTAAGATAAGACCGCGATGTACCTACTGTAAATTATTCGGTCATACAAGCGACGAGTGTCGCAATCTTGAAAAAGTCTCTATTATTAAGGAGTCGACTAGCGACACTACACAGAAAGGGCTGCGTTGTTACGGTTGCGGTAAACCGGGGGTCGTGAGGTCGAAATGTGATAATTGTGTCAAACCAATGTCGTCGTTTAACAATGTTGTTGTAAACAACGGTTTTGAGAACAAGCACAGTAACGTTTGTACGGGTACGAGAAATTCGTGTGTACAATTAACGACAGTGAGTGCGCACGAATCCTACCCGATGGTAAATATTAGTGTTATGGGCCGTAACGGGGTTGCGATTGTAGATACTGGGGCTACACATAGTATAGCGAGTCCCCTCTTATACCGAGTCTTAGTTGACTCAGGAGTAAAATTTAGTGACACTAGGCGTTACGTACATTTAGCTGACGGAACACAGGGTTGGAGAGATCTGTTAACAGCCGAAGTTGATATTGTTATGGAATGTCGTAGCGTGCGTTGTCAACTATTGGTGTTGCCCGGCGATGACACGAAGACGCTTTTAGGTGTAGATTTCTTAGCACGAGCCGGTATGATCATAGACGTTGCCCGGCGTACTTGGATGTTTTCGGACAATCCCGGACACTTTTATGATTTTGTTTATACCTACACGCTTAGCTCGGCTGATACTAACCTGATGCGCGCCGCCTCTACTGAGTTAACTTTGCGCTCGGATGAAGGTACGAAGTTAACGCCAGAGCAGAAGCGTACACTCAACGCTTTTATCGATAAGCGCGCGCTACAGTTCGCACGTGACGGACCACCTACGGAGTTCGCCACGCACCGAATTAAGGTAAGTCCACAACAGGAACCCATTGCTTGTCCGCCATACAGGATGTCTCAAAACCGGAAAGAGGCCTTGCAGACGGAGCTTGATAAGCTGCTGCGAGATGATGTCATTGAGGAGTGCGAATCCCCATGGGCTTCCAACGTCGTATTGGTGAGTAAAAAGGACGGAAGCTTACGGCTCTGCATTGACTACCGGAAGCTCAACGCCGTTACAGAGCCGGACCGGTACCCGCTCCCACGCATCGAGGACATCCTGCACGCCGCCAAAACTAGTGAGTACATGACTACGCTGGACCTCCGGTCAGGCTACCATCAGGTCAGCGTCTGCGCAGAGGACCAAGACAAGACTGCGTTTACATCACCTCTTGGCACCTTCAGATTCAAGCGGATGCCGATGGGACTTCGAAGTTCTGGAGCCACTTTCCAAAGGTTGATGGACAGGTTCCGTTCGAACCTGAAGGAGGTGGAACTCCTGGCATATCTGGACGACCTGATTCTGCTGTCACCAGGACCCTTCGAGAGGCACCTGGCTGACCTAGAAGCAGTCTTTGATCGACTGGCCATGTTTAAATTAAGGGTTAACAGGGACAAGACTTCGTTTGCAAGAGAGTCTGTCAAATTCCTAGGGCACGTCATCGTTCCAGGTGGAATCCAAGTGGATCCTGAAAAGACGATAGCCATTGATAACATGGCTGCCCCTCAAAATGTTAAACACTTAAAGAGTTTTCTACAAACGTCCAGTTGGTTCCGACGTTTCATTGATAACTACGCGGAAGTCGCGAGACCTCTTACCAACCTCCTGAAGAAGACGAGTGTTTGGCGATGGGACGCTGAGCAACAGGAGGCGTTTGAGCGCATTAAGTCTCTTCTTGTATCTGCTCCTATTCTGTGTCAGGCAGATGAGTCGAAGCCGTTCGTTCTCTACACTGATAGCAGCGCATACTGCCAGGGGGCTGTTTTAATGCAGGGGGAGGGACACGACGAGAGACCCATTGAGTACGCAAGTCGACTCCTCACCAGCGCCGAGAGAAACTACTCCACGACCGAGCGAGAGGCTCTCGCCGTCGTGTGGGCACTTAGTAAGTTCCGCGGCTATGTAGAAACGGCGAAGGTAATTGTTAGGACAGATCACCAACCCTTGCGATGGCTAATGAGTCAACGGTCACCCAGCGGTCGACTAGCCAGGTGGGCTCTAACGTTGCAGGAGTTCGACCTTAGTATCGAATACACACCCGGCCGCTCGAATGTGGTTGCAGATACTCTGTCGCGACCCGTTTCTCTGCAGGATCAGGGTGAATGTCAGTTTTGCATGACAGTTGTCAATATGCCAAAGAGGACCAGCAGTGAGATCCGCGGTAATCAACTTCTAGACCCAGAGGTGCGCAAGATCATTGAAGACATTGAGTCCGACGAACCTTCTAGGGGGAGACCATGGTCCGACCGCGGATACACCATATCAGACGGAATCCTTTATAGGTACAGCTTAGAGTCAGACGACGGAGAGGACTGCTGCTTAGTGGTGCCTGAGCAAGAACGCCGGCAAGTCATGGCAGACCTCCACGACGCGCCTACTGCTGGACATTTTGGCGTAGAGCGCACGTTGAGCCGTGTTCGTGCTAGATATTATTGGCCTGGCATGCGCACGTTCATCGCAAATTATATAAAGGACTGTGTGCCTTGTCAGAGATATAAAGCTGACAACCGCAAACCGGCAGGATTGCTGCAAACCCCTGCTGTGAATAGGCGATTTGAAGTAGTCTCCGTGGACCTGTTTGGTCCTCTTGTAGAGACATCCAGGAAGAACAGGTGGGTACTGATTGTAGAAGACGTCTGCTCGCGCTGGGTGAAATTGTTTCCACTAGAAAGTGCCACCAGCGTCGAATGTGGTCAAACTCTGGCAAACGAAGTTTTTCTAAGGTATGGAGTACCACGCCGCCTCATCAGTGACAACGGCGTGCAGTTCGTGAGTGAGGTGATGCAGCAAGTCTGCCATGTTTTGGGGATCAGCCAGTCACTCACACCTTACTACCATCCCGAGGCTAACCCTATAGAACGGAAGAATAGGGACCTGAAACCTCAGTTGGCCATGCTCGTAGGTCAAGACCATACCACCTGGGACTTACACCTCGCTGCGATCAGGTTTGCAATGAACTCTGCAGTTACAGGAAGTACAGGGTTTTCGCCGGCATACCTGACCTTCGGTAGAGAGCTGCGAGCTCCTTCCGATGCTGCAACGGACATGAGGGCGATTGTAGAGCACGATAATTTTGTGCCCAGCATCACACCTTACTTAAAGAAGATGGCTGCAACTTTGGACGACGCTAGGGACACACATGAGAAAGCGCAGGCCGTCCAGAAGAAAATTGCTGACCAGAAGCGGAGGGCACCGCCAGAGTATAAGGTGGGTGACCTCGTTTTACTTAAAACGCAGGGACCGAACGACGCAGGACGTGGACAGACTGCAAAGTTTATCGAACGCCGTGACGGCCCATACAAAATCGGGACAATTGTGAGTCCCACCACTTACAGTCTGGAGAACGTTCAGACCGGCAAAAACGTGGGCAAATATCACGTTTCGCATCTCACGCCCTTTACCGGACAAGTAGAACCTCCTATTAGGGAGAAACGTAAACGGGGTAGACCGCGTAAATTTTTAGACTAGCCCAACTGTAGGGACCCTTAGTTAGGCTAGAGGGGGAGAATGTAACGCGGGGTTTATAAAAGTATTGCCAAAGCCAGTGCTGCGCATACGAACATCACTGCATGCCTCCGCCTTCTTTCCCCCGCCCGCCTGCGGCCCGCGCCAACGCTAGGGTCCGCTGGCCGGCGCCCGTAGAGAGAGCTTCCCGATCGCCGAAGGGAACGGTTGAGTAACGATATCCTCCGCGAATCTCTTTAAGCGTGACGTATTAGGTATATCTTAGTTTCTGTACTTACCAGTTGTGTTAACAATGAATATATTTCAATCATTTAAAGTCTTTCGCTTTAAAGTCGTCAAATATGCATCACGTTACATACGACCCGCCGCCGACGCTATCGCCGCCGTCACCGACACCTTATCAAGTTTCGTGCGAAAACGTCGAAGAGTCTTACGACGATTTAAACTAAATAATCGGTCTACGAAAACGTGCCGTCGTTTTCCGAGTGATTTAGGCACACGCGCATTTCTAGTTAAGTCTCGTTCAAATAATAAATCTCAACATGCTCCGCCGCGAGTCTCTGTTTCGTTGAGTCCTAGAATTAATAAACCTCGATACTGTCCTCCAGGACCCACTGTTTCGTCGAGTCATACGTATAAAAATAAATCTAATAAATAAACGAGCCTATTCCTTCCTTAAAGGCCGGCAACGCGCCTGCGATTCCTCTGGTTTTGCGGGTGTCCATGGGCGGCGGTGATTACTTTTCATCAGGTGACCCGCTTGCTCGTTTGCCTCCTTCTGCTATAAAAAAAAAAAAATCTCAACACGCTCCGCCGCGAGTCCCTGTTTCGTTGAGTCCTAGAAATAATAAACTTCGATACTGTCCCTCGGGACCCACTGTTTCGTCGAGTCCTACGTATGCACAAATAGCTCAACATGCTCCGCCGCGAGTCCGTTTCGTTGAGCCCAAAAAATAATAAACCTCGATACTGTCCCTCGGGACCCACTGTTTCGTCGAGTCATACGTATGCACAAATAGCTCAACATGCTCCGCCGCGAGTCCCTGTTTCGTTGAGCCCAAAAAATAATAAACCTCGATACTGTCCTGCGGGACCCGCTGTTTCGTCGAGTCGTACGTATGAACATAATATATCTCAACATGCTCCGCCGCGAGTCCCTGTTTCGTTGAGTCCTAGTAATAACAAACTTCGATACTTTCCTTCGGGAACCGCTGTTTCATCGAATCCTAAATATAATAAACCTCAACACGCTCCACCGCGAGTCCCTATTTCGTTGAGTTCTGAATCTGTAAAACCCAAATATAATCTACCTAGAGTCCCGGTTCCACCGAGTAAAACGTCCCATTTGTCCTCGGGACCCTATGTATCGCACAATCCGGAAAACCGAATCGAGAATAATATAAATATTCCTGTATACGAGATTAATTCGTCATTAAAAAAAATATCCTTGCCACATGTACATCTTAAAACTAGTTTTTCTACGAAACCTCTTCGTTTTCTCTTAGATACGGGCGCAAGTATCAGTCTTGTTAAACGATCAAGCCTAAGCAAAGCACCTGACTTGTCTCGCGAAATTGTTAAAATAAGAGGAATCAATAGCATAGAATCTTGTTCAGAAACCCTTGGCACATTTCAAATGGATATTATCCTAGCCAAGAATACTTATACGTATAAATTTCATATAGTCAACGATGACGTCAGTCTAGAATATGACGGCATCATCGGTAGCGATTTTTTGGGCTATTTCAAGGCCACTATAAACTATGATTTGAATTTAATAAATATTTACGGGCAAAATGTGCATATGAATTATATCCAGCCAACTTATATTATTCCCGCTCGAGCCGAAGCTGTTATCGAGTGCGCGGTATCAAATTACTCGCCCGAACGCTATCAAAACAATGAAGGGTTATTACTAGATCATTCTATAAGCGATGGTGTTTATGTCGCTAACTGTCTCGTTTTTATAAAACCTAATAAAAAAATAAACGTAACTATTTTAAATACTACTAATTCTGAAGTTGAGGTCAAGGACTATGCTGTAAAGTTAACGCCTCTAGAGCCTAAAAACGATATCACTGATTCATCTCAATGCGTAAATTCTATATCTTACACAGCATCCGATAGAATACAGAAGGTATTAAACCTTATTCGTTGCTCTCATTTAAACTCTGAAGAAAAAGAGTCACTTCTCGAGTGTTGCTCACAGTACACCGACATCTTTCATATGGAAGGCGAGCCTTTGTCCTTCACAAACGCGATTGAACATACCATAGACTCGGGAGATGCGCCTCCCACTCACGTAAAATCATATCGCTTTCCCGAATGTCATAAAGAGGAGGTAGACACTCAGATCCGTAAGATGCTCGATCAGAACATTATACGTCCTTCTGTTTCGCCATGGAGCGCCCCAGTATGGGTAGTCCCTAAAAAGATGGACGCTTCTGGTAAAAAGAAGTGGCGAATAGTTATAGACTATCGCCGCCTCAATGACGTCACCGTATCTGAGAGCTATCCTCTGCCTCTTATCACAGACATATTGGACTAATTAGGACACTCCAAATATTTTAGCACCCTGGACCTCTCCAGTGGCTTTCATCAGAATAGCATGAGTCCCAAGGACGCTCCTAAAACAGGTTTCACTGTCAATACCAATTCTAGCACTTCCGGACATTACGAATTTACTATAATGCCCTTCGGGTTAAAAAAAATGCTCCTACCACCTTCCAAAAGCTGATGAATACAGCTCTTTCTGGCCTCCAAGGTCTTCACGCTTACGTGTATTTGGATGACGCCATAATCTATAGCCATGACCTCAGAAGTCATATCACAAAACTTACTTTAGTCTTTGATCGATTGAGAAAGTTTAATCTGAAACTACAGCCAGATAAGTGCGAGTTTCTACGGCGCGAAGTCGCCTATCTAGGCCATATAATAACACACAAAGGTGTGTCTCCGAATCCTGACAAAATCAAGGCCGTCTCTCAGTTCCCGACACCTAAAAATCCTAAAGATATAAAGTCTTTCCTAGGTCTAGTCGGATACTATCGTCGTTTTATAAATAACTTTTCTCAAATAACAAAACCATTGACTTCCTTATTAAAAAAGGACGCCACCTTCCAATGGTCTCATAATCAGGAGCAAGCCTTCATCCAATTAAAGGATAAACTAACTTCGGCACCTCTACTCCAGTATCCTGACTTCAAACAACCTTTTCTTTTGACCACCGACGCGTCTAACTACGCAATAGGCGCTATACTGTCGCAAGGCGAAATAGGTAAAGACAAGCCCGTCTCGTATGCGTCACGCACCTTAAACAAAGCCGAGGGCAACTATTCTACCATAGAAAAGGAGCTCTTAGCCATACTATTCGGTGTAAAGACCTTTCGTCCTTACTTATACGGTCGAACTTTTAAAATAATAACAGACCACAAACCACTTGTGTGGTTCTTTAATGTCAAGGATCCAGGCTCCAGGCTTATAAATGGCGCCTAAAATTAGAAGAGTACGACTATGAGATCGTCTATAAAAAGGGAAAATTAAATGCAAATGCCGATGCATTATCCCGTTTTCCAGTAAACGTCTTAAGCGATGACGATAACACAGACTCCATGTTATGTAATCCGACGCTATTACCAGATAACGAAGACGACTCACATAATTTACCTTCCATATCAGAAACTTACGAACAGTTTCTTCAAATAATAAAACAACCCGGTGTCTCGTTTGACACTGAGATTCAAGAGCACAACGATTCCTTACTTAAGGCGAAGTGCAAACTGATCGCTTATCCAGCATCAGTCGATTTAGATGAGTCCGTGCCTTACTGTCAAGACATCATAGATGCTTGTCCAAATCCGCCGGACATTCGTAGTATTGAACATGATCTGCACACCTATTATTCTACGTCAAACGATAAACATACGTTTACTCATTTATTTGTAAAAGCCAATCACTTTGATGAAACGTCATATAGAGATATTTTTAATCTTCTCCGAGATTATCGAGATATGATCAAGTACTGGTACATGGAGGAAAAAGAAATCGCTCTACCAGACTTCACGGATCCATTTACTAAACTATCATTTACTAAGGTCTATAACATTATATCGTTTCTATTTCACAATACTAATATTAAAGTTAACATATACCGCAATTCTATAAAGTATCCTACGCCGGACGAGATCAAACAAATTCTTAAAGATAATCACGACTCTCCTCTCGCCGGTCATCCCGGTATCTCGCGTATGTTAGAGAGAATTAAATCTCAATTTTGGTGGAAAAACATGCGACAAGATATTGAAGATTATGTAAAGAACTGTCGCTCTTGCCAAATCAATAAGCCCTTAAGGCAGACAAATCGGGCCCCTATGATAGTAACTTCCACAGCATCTCGGCCCAACGAAAAAGTTTATCTTGATTTGGTCGGTCCACTTCCGGAAACTCATGAGCACAAATATAAATTCTTACTTACCTTACAAGACGACTTAACCAAATTTTCTCAAGCATATCCTATGCTAACATGCTCTGCTGAAGAAACAGCTAAATTATTTGTAATCTTTATCTCCCATATGGGAATTCCTAAAATGGTCGTCTCAGATCAAGGTACAAGTTTTTGCTCAGACGTTGTAATGTCATATTTTAGCTCGACATTACATCTTCATTTTTTTCTTTACCAGAACGTATTAACGTTAGGCTGTATGGGCGATTGCCTTTGTCTTTGCTTTAAAACATTCTCGCGGTGGTGTCAATGTGACAGTTTCCGGGTTGTCATCTTTTTTGCAACGCATCGCTAGGATGGCGTTCGCATAATTTTGTCGGAGATGAAAATCTTGTAGAATCCGGTTTTGATGATGATTTGAATCCTTAAAAAAGGGCTTCAATGCCTTAATTGTTTTTTATTTTGGTAAGTCAGAGCGTATTTATTGGAATTTCGTCTTTTCTAAATCACATGTCGAAATTGGTTACCTATTGCAAATACTTGTTTCAGAATTTGGTTTAATATTGTTTGGCGAAAAGTACATCATTCAATAATGTATGTCTAGCCGCATTTTATGGAAGGCGGTAAGTTTTGTCGAAAGCCCTGGTGGTCAATGCTAAGCACATAGACATGTGCTAACGTGTGTTTTTGTTTTCAGCCCTCGTGCGTCTTCCATGGTCTCCCATCGTCTTTCGGATAGCTTTTATCTAACTTCCAGAGCTTCTAGCTAACTTCTAGATGTCTCTTAATTTTGTCTTATTGGAATAATTTCATCGAGTTTGCTGTTGTCGTCGACAATGCGGCCACTCGCATTGTTTCGCCGGAACGCTTAAACGGTACCTAATTTATAAAAGCCAAGGTTAGTAATTTAATATCCTATTGGTTTAAACGGTGCTATATTCACAAAAATACTAGTTATGTTCACATCATATTGTTAGAGTCACGATACAGTGTTTTTGGTTAATTAAATTTATAGGCCTAGTTCCTATGTATCAAGACAATTAGTCTATTTGATCTTCTTTGTATTGAATACATTTAAAATACATAATATGTAACTTTAGAATGCTATCCTGCGGATAACTTTATATCCACAAGAATAAACTTTGTTTGTTAGTATTAACTTAAGCGGTAAAAGTTAGCAAGGGATTTTAAAAATAAAACAATGGTTCGGAGTAATTAGTTTTATTTTTTAGCCACCCCCCTAAAGATTAAAAGTCAATCTCTCCGATGACATTCCGAGGTAAAATTTATTTTCTATATATTTAATTTGATAGTGATACTACTGTCTGGCGCCCGAATTTTAATTTAAGGGTAATTCCCTTTGAATATTTTGCATTTACAAATTTTCTTATATTACATGACAAACATGGCATTGCATTTGCAACCTTTGGTTTTATTTAACATTAGAATTTTGTTCTTATACGCATGTAAACCCCCGGTTACATGACAATTGGCACCGCAAACATGGACTTTGACTTGTTTCTTTTACCGTATAATTGTTTACACAGGTTAGTATTTGTTTGAGACAAGCTCTTTGTTTGAAATGTAAAGCTTGTTATTTTGTTGTTTTGAGTGTAGGAGTTAATAATATAGCACAGAACATAATATGTTCTGTGCTATATTCACTCAAAACAACAAAATAACAAGCTTTACATTTTATGTAATTTGGTTGTTGGAAATTTCCACATTTTGTTATGACATTTTGTTAAATTTGTTATTGCCATATAACTATGTGACTTTTTTATTGATAACAATTGTGTCACGAATAATTTTGTTTGTTTGTTTGTAAAGAATACATCTTTAATAACTTTTTTAGAAAGAATTAATCTTTACTGGTTTTGTTGTAAAGAATACTTTATTTTTTAATATTTGGTTATGCTGTTGTTAACTTTAACAATTAGTAATTTATTTTGTTTTCATTAACTTAACTGCACAGAAGCGGTTTCATGTGTGGAGTTGTATCTCTTAAAATGTTATACATATTTAAAACTTAACATAAGTGTTATGCAGTTTACTTTAAGCCACAGTTACTTTTGTCAGTGAATAAAGCACCTAATTTTGATATTTGATATAATAATTTACAGTTTAATAACTTAACAGTTTTGATAAACAAATTTAAACATTTATATAAAACATTATTAGCTTTGATATTTAAACATTAATTTTTATTAAACTTTAAAAATGGATAAAGCGATTCAGTGTCCGCCTGTTGAAGACAGTTCACCTGTTGTTAGTATTCTTAGATCGGCCGGTACCTGCACTGCTGATGATGGTATGGAGTATGATCATTTTGATAAGGTTGTTAAGGAGAAGCCTGCTCATTCTTCGTCGTTTAATATGATTAATGAAACTATTAGGAAAAATTTGCCGAAGTGTTCTAATAAGCTGCCGGACTTAAAGCGAAGCGGAATTTTATTTGAAGGTAAGACTTGTGTGCGAGAATTTATAGTTCAAATTGAAGATTATTTTCTTTATAGGAATTTTGACGAATCTGTTTTGGTTGGAGCCTTTTCGGAACTTCTTTCTGGAACTGCTGCCAAGTGGTTTAGAGCAAATAGATTTTTTATTAGTTCGTGGTTGGATTTGAAAGTTGCTTTATTGAAACGTTTTGATAGGTGTGATTTTGACTACTTTTTAGAACATGACCTGCGTATTAGGAAACAAAAATTTAATGAATCATTACCTGACTTTATTACAGAAATTCTTGATATGTCTAACCGTCTTTCAACTCCTCTTTCGGAACCAACTTTAATAAATATAATTGAACATAATATGTTGCCAATTTATACACCTTACATTTTAGGTAAAGATATTTTTTCTTTAGACTTTTTCACCGCCTTTGGGAAGGAGTTAGAGCCACTGGTAGACAGAAAGCCGTTTAAGGCGCCCGTTAAAAATGTTAAATTTGAGAAGAATTATTCAAGTGCTGCTCAGAGCACTATTACTTGTTTGAAGTGTGGAGAGATAGGCCACTCATTTAAAAATTGTTTAAAATTTCCTGGCATAATTTGTTTTAAATGTAAGAAGTTGGGGGTCATTACTAAAGATTGTGAGGCGTGTGTTTTGGCTAAGAATAGTAATTCTACTAGTCCAAAAAACTGATTCGGTCGCATCGCTCTCCAGTTTTGGCAAAACCCAAGGATGAGTCGATGTGTAAAATTGTTAATCACGCTTATAGTAACAAACCTGACAAAGCTACTTGTAAAAAAGAATTTTCTGATTGGTTAGAATATTTAAAAACTTTCTTTGGTGTTTATAGGCTGCTCCCATTCTCTTTGTTAAAAATAATGATTCAAGACCGTTTCTACAGTTCTCAGTTGGTAATCATAAATTTTCTGGTTTGTTGGACAGTGGTTCGAACAGATGTATTTTGGGACGTAATAGTCATCATAAATTTTTAAAATTAAAACATTTTCTGAAATTATTTCAAATTATACTTACACAGCTGATGGTTCCGCACAGAAAGCTATAGGCACTATTGATATTCCTATTACTTGTGATAATAGTACTAAAATTATTAATTTTTTAATTATTCCTTCTGTAGATTATTCTGTCATTTTGGGATTTGACTTTTGGTTAAAATTTGATCTTGCTAAAGAACTTTGGAAAAATATTACTTTCATTGCAGATAAGAATGTTAAACTTGGAACTTGTACAGTTACGGCTGTCGCTGAGCTTGCACCTTCCGAAAATAAATTATTGGTAGAAACAATTAAACTTTTTGAAGATATCTCGTATGAAAAGATAGGTTTAGGTCATACTCATTTAGTTGAACATAAAATTAACGTTGTTGGTGAACCTTTTAAACAAAAGTGTTGGTCTTTGAGCCCCGCTATACAAAAAATTGTTAATGATGAAATTGATGCTTTACGAAGAAGGAATAATACAATCTTCTAAATCTCCTTGGTGTTCTCCTATTGTTATTGTAAAGAAAAAAGATGGTAGTCCGAGACTCTGTTTAGACTCGTCGTTTAAATTCTATAACTGTTAAAGATTCATACCCTTTGCCTTATACCTCAAAAATATTAGATAGCCTTCGTGGTGCCCGTTATATTACTGCTATTGACCTTTCTAAAGCTTTTTTACAAATTTATTTGGAAAAAACTTCTCGTGAGAAGACTGCGTTTGCCGTTCCGGGTAAAGGACTGTTCGAATTTGTTAGAATGCCGTTTGGTCTCACTAATGCACCAGCTGAGCTTCAAAGATTAGTAGATAGGATGTTTGGACCTGAATTCGATGGTAAACTATTCCGATATCTTGATGATTTAATTTTGATAAATTTTGAGTTTTCTGAGCATATTGAGGACCTGCGCAGAGTATATATAATTTTAAAAAACGCCGGTTTAACTGTTAATTTGAAAAAGTGTGAATTTTGTAAGGAAAGACTCCGTTATCTTGGTTATGTAGTTGATAGAGATGGCTTGCACACTGATCCTTCTAAATTAGATGCAATAAAGAATTTTCCCCGTCCTGTAACTGTAAAACAATTAAGAAGTTTTCTTGGGCTATGTTCCTATTATAGAAGATTTATTTTTAAATTTGCTGATATAGCTTCCCCTCTTACTAAACTTACTGCTGGTTCTAGAAATTCTAGGAAACCTTTAATTTGGAATGATGAAGCTGAAACTGCTTTCGAAAACCTTAAAGAAGTGTTAATTTCTTCACCAGTTTTGCAACATCCAAATTTTGAGAAACCATTCTTTTTACATTGTGATGCTAGTTCTGTAGGTATTGGTAGTGTATTGTGTCAAGACGATGATGAAGGAGAACAGCATCCCATTGCTTTCTATTCTAGATCTTTAAATAAATGTGAACGTAATTATAGTACAACAGAGCGCGAATTGCTTGCTGTTTTAGATTCAATAGAACGTTTTAGACCTTATGTCGAAGGTATGGAATTTACTGTGGTTACGGACCATTCTTGTCTGAAATGGCTACTGAGTTTAAGTAATCCTACTGGTAGATTAGCTAGATGGGCTACCAGAATTTCGCAATTTACATTTAATATTGTTCATAAAAAAGGTATCTTGCATCAGGTTTCGGATGCGTTATCTCGTGTAGAAATTGCTGCTGTTATTTCGTCCCCTACGGATAATATAGTATTACCTGAGGATGATATAGATGATCCCTGGTATAAAAGAATTTTTGTTAATTGTCAAAAGTTTCCTACTAAGTTTAAAAATTTTAGAATTGATAATAATACTTTATATAG
This sequence comes from Scoparia ambigualis, assembly GCA_963921215.1. NCBI lineage: Eukaryota > Metazoa > Arthropoda > Insecta > Lepidoptera > Crambidae > Scoparia > Scoparia ambigualis. The sequence goes on along the minus strand of OY992501.1, from coordinate 43,479,627 downwards.
ATATTGTAAAAATAAATTTGGTTACAATAATCGTTTAGATTGGAAAATAGTTATTCCAAAGGAACATATTATAGATACTATTCGTTCTAATCATGATGATGTTAATTCTGGTCATCTTGGAGTTCATAAAACATTAAAAAAGCTTAAACAACATTATTTTTGGAATGGGATGTTTAAAGATGTTCATTTGTACATTAAGTCTTGTGATGTTTGCACAGCTAATAAACATAGTACTTCTCCACCTTTTGGCCATATGATAAACCCTAAAAAAGTAGATTTCCCCATGGTTATGCTTTCTGTTGATATAATAGGAATTTTACCTAAAAGTTATTCTGGTTATAAATACATACTTTCGGTTGTAGATGTTTTTACTCAATATTGTTGGATATTTCCTTTAGCTAAGGCTACTACTTTGGCAATTTGTAAGATTTTTGAAAAAGAAATATTTCTTAAGTTCGGTGTTCCTAAAATTATAGTCTGCGATAATGGTACTCAGTTTACTTCTAAACATTTTGTAGATTTCATGAAAAGTTATAACATTAATAAAATATTTTATAATACTTTGTATACCCCTCAAAATAATCCCGTAGAGAGATATAATAAAACCATTGAAACTTGTATATCATGTTTTGTTAAAGATGATCAGAGGACATGGTCTAAATTGTTGCCTCATGTTCAGTTAGCTTTGAATAGTAGTGTTAGTCTTGCTACTGACTTTACTCCTAACTTTCTCATGTTTGGTAGAGAGTTAATTGTTGATGCCTCGTTGCATAGATTTAGTAATTCTTTTAATAATTTAAATGATGTTAGTTTATGTGAAAGAAATTCTTTTGCTTATTCTTTAAATTCACTTAGTGATATTTTTGTTAGAGTTCAGATTCAATTGTTTAGAGCTTATAAACGTAATGCGTCTTATTATAATAAGGGTCGCAGGGTTATTTCGTTTGCTGTGGGTGATGTTGTTTGGAGGCGTAGTTTTGTTCAGTCTAATGCTCCGGCTTATTTTTCGGCTAAACTAGCACCTAAGTTTGTAAAATGTAAAATCATAGAAAAAGTTTCGGATAACGTTTATGTTTTAAAGGATTTAGAAAAGGGTTACGTTGGGCGTTATCATGTAAAGGATATAATTAAATATTGAAATTTAATATGTTTTGGAATTTTCAGGCTCGCCGTTGATGTCTTGTTTTGGGGACTCTACCTTTGTAAGGGAGGAATGTGATAGATGTATGTGTGGATATGGTAGTATGTAATTAGATGATGTATGATAGGAAAACTTCAGGACGGATGTCGATAGAGTTTGTTCTAAAAGTTTAAATCTTAGGTCAATTTGGATAGATAGTAATTTCTCTAGTTTGTTTACCCATAGTAAATGATTTCTTTTGTTTGGTTGTACATTTTGTATAATATCCTAGTGTACTTTGTTTGTTGTATTTTGTTGGTTGCACTTTGTTGTCTACACTTAGGACTAAGTTGGATTAGTTATTTGTAGTCTAATTTTAATTTTGTTTATTATGTAAGTTCTGGATACCATACCTGGACATGACATTTTGTTCTGACCAGACAATTTATTCTTTTCAGGAAAATTGCTCATTGGTACAGTTTTTTCTCTTTTGGATGACATTTTTGTTTGTCCCTGACATTTTGTTTTTGGACACTATTTTGGTTGTCCAAGACCCTTTCTCTTTTGGATGCCACTTTGGTTTTGCCGTTTTGGAAAACTTTTGGTTTGGTTTTCCTTGACCTTTTGTTGTTGGATTCAATTTTTGGATACCATTTTTTTTGGGATAAAACGGACATTTTGTTCCGCTATGTTTTCTTTTTTTTTTGTGCTTTGTGCCCGGTAAATCGGATAGTGTTGCGCCGATCACAAATTCACTTTTGTTTGTTTGCTGAATTCTTTTCAGATTTTTTTTGTTGACTCTGTGCGCAGTAAGTCGGTGGTGTTGTGCTGATCGCAGATGATACTTTTAGTTGGACGTTTTGTCTAACGTTTGGTTTAGTCGTTTTGTTCGACGTCGCCTTGCTTTGTCTAGGGCGATTGGTGTCTGCTTTTGGACGCGTTGTAATCCGACGTGTTCGCGTTGTTTTGCGATCTGGAGGTCGTAGTCGATCACGAGAGCTTTTTGATTCGGTGACTGTTGTTGTCCAACCGATATTAATTTGCTGTGCTTTCGATGGTCCGGAGGAATGTGTTATTAGACTCGGCGACCTTAGTGTCCAACCGATTTCCCATAGTTTGAAGGAAGGAGAGTTTCTGACTCGGTGACCTTAGTGTCCAACCGATTTCTCATAGTTTGAAGAAAGGAGAGTTTAGACTCGGCGACCTTAGTTGTCTAACCGATATCTTGTGGGTTGTAGAGTAGGAGTTTGTTTGATTTGGTGACATAGTTGTCTAACCAATTCAATTAGTTTTGTGTCGACGTTAGGGTCTGACCATATTTTGTTTGAGATTCGTTTTGGTGTTGGGTTATAAACACATTGTTGTTTTATTTGTTGGGATATAATAGTTTTGGTGTTGGGTTATAAACACATTGATGTTTTATTTGTTTTGAAATAATAAGTTTGGTGTTGGTGTTTCAATATTTATAAACTTGGGTTTAGAGTATTAAGTTTTTTTGTGTTTTCAAAATCCCTTGTATTCCAACTAGAGTAGAGTTTGATAGAGTTTTGATGGAGTCTTAGTAAAATTTTGATAGTCGTAGTAAAGTTTTGATAGAGTCTTAGTAAAGTTTTGATAGAGTCTTTGGTAGAGTTTGTCATAAAAGAAAATGTCTTTTCTTTTATCTTTTTTAGGAAGGGGCGGGTTGTAATGTCATATTTTAGCTCGACATTACATCTTCATTTTTTTCTTTACCAGAACGTATTAACGTTAGGCTGTATGGGCGATTGCCTTTGTCTTTGCTTTAAAACATTCTCGCGGTGGTGTCAATGTGACAGTTTCCGGGTTGTCATCTTTTTTGCAACGCATCGCTAGGATGGCGTTCGCATAATTTTGTCGGAGATGAAAATCTTGTAGAATCCGGTTTTGATGATGATTTGAATCCTTAAAAAAGGGCTTCAATGCCTTAATTGTTTTTTATTTTGGTAAGTCAGAGCGTATTTATTGGAATTTCGTCTTTTCTAAATTACATGTCGAAATTGGTTACTTATTGCAAATACTTGTTTCAGAATTTGGTTTAATATTGTTTGGCGAAAAGTACATCATTCAATAATGTATGTCTAGCCGCATTTTATGGAAGGCGGTAAGTTTTGTCGAAAGCCCTGGTGGTCAATGCTAAGCACATAGACATGTGCTAACGTGTGTTTTTGTTTTCAGCCCTCGTGCGTCTTCCATGGTCTCCCATCGTCTTTCGGATAGCTTTTATCTAACTTCCAGAGCTTCAAGCTAACTTCTAGATGTCTCTTAATTTTGCCTTATTGGAATAATTTCATCGAGTTTGCTGTTGTCGTCGACAATGCGGCCACTCGCATTGTTTCGCCGGAACGCTTAAACGGTACCTAATTTATAAAAGCCAAGGTTAGTAATTTAATATCCTATTGGTTTAAACGGTGCTATATTCACAAAAATATTAGTTATGTTCACAACATATTGTTAGAGTCACGATACAGTGTTTTTGGTTAATTAAATTTATAGGCCTAGTTCCTATGTATCAAGACAATTAGTCTATTTGATCTTCTTTGTATTGAATACATTTAAAATACATAATAAGTAACTTTAGAATGCTATCCTGCGGATAACTTTATATCCACAAGAATAAACTTTGTTTGTTAGTATTAACTTAAGCGGTAAAAGTTAGCAAGGGATTTTAAAAATAAAACAATGGTTCGGAGTAATTAGTTTTATTTTGTAGCCACCCCCCTAAAGATTAAAAGTCAATCTTTCCGATGACATTCCGAGGTAAAATTTATTTTCTATATATTTAATTTGATAGTGATACTACTGTCTGGCGCCCGAATTTTAATTTAAGGGTAATTCCCTTTTAATATTTTGCATTTACAAATTTTCTTATTTTACATGACAATTGGCATTGCATTTGCAACCTTTGGTTTTATTTAACATTAGAATTTTGTTCTTATACGCATGTAAACCCCCGGTTACATGACAACGTATTTAAACAACTCGAGAAACTTTTTAGTATAAAACATATATTCGCATCTCCATATCATCCGCAAACGTGCGGTGCTCTAGAAAGGAGTCATTCTACTCTTAAAGAGTATCTTAGATCTTATATCGGTGAAAATCAACACACATGGGATCTTTATATCCCAAGCGCAATGATTGCGTACAACTCTAACGTGCATAGCACTACAGGTTCCTCGCCTTTAGAGTTGTTATTCGGTTATAAGCCTTATATACCTACGAGTATCGATACTCTCGATACCAATACATATACAGATTACATCCGAGCTCTTAATCATCGTCTTTATTATAGCCGCCAAAAAGCGCTTCAAAATATTCAAGCCTCTAAAGAAAAATCTAAAAATTATTACGATTCGCACACTAAACCTATAACTTATAGCGTTAATGATTTAGTATATGTACGTTGCCACCATAAGCAAAACAAAGCCTTATCTCCAGTGTGGAAGGGCCCTTTTAAAATAATAAAGCTAAATGGAAAACATACTGTTACCTTACTGATAAACCGTAAGCACGTACGTCATCACTATGACGAGATCAAGCCCGCTAGTGATAGCGCGTCATAACAAACACGTCACGTGGCATGACGTCATATTATTACAATTCCTTATCATTTATTTCAGATCGGCGCTGTCGTCGGTCGCGTGCGAATTCGTATCGACCATAGCCAGTAGTCCCGGGCTTTTCTTCGATAACTCTTAGATGTTAAGTTTACTAATAGTGACTGGAATGTCGTAGCATATGACATAAGTCATATACAGACTAATTTAGATAAAATCTAATTACTATTTGAAAAGTTAAACGTGTTTTGTAACTCATTTACATCTTCTAAGATAGAGACTGATTGTCTCAATTCTTTATCTGCGTTGAGAAATCAACATTTAAATAATGTTAATAAGTTTTCTTCTATTTCATATCTCCTGGTAGATGAAAGGCCAAATAAGCGTTATAAAAGAGCTCTCATCGATTTCGGAGGATCGTTGCTAAAAACTATTTTTGGTACATTAGATTCGGAAGATGCTGTTAAATATTCGAAGGCTATCGAAGATGTACAGACGGATGAGAAGCAGCTGGCTCATCTGATGAAAGATAATATCTACGTGATAAAATCTACTATCACATCTTTCAATAACTCTATATCCAAGGTCGACCAAAATAAGAAAAATCTCATGAGAAATATGGAGACCATTCAGAAAATCTTAGAGAATGTCTCAAACTCTAATGACAAATTAGAAATCAAATTGCAACTTAGCTCCTTATTGAATTCATTAGAGTCTATAATACTAACTTTATCTTTCGACATTGACGATATTAATAATGCTATTTTATTCGCGAAGCTCAATATTCTGCATCCGACTGTACTTAGCCCGCATCAACTATATAACGAACTAGATAAGCATAGGAATAGACTACCTAGCCATTATGAACTCGCTGTATCCTTAACTCTACAAAATATACATGAACTTATAGATATATCTAAGCTAATATGTTATTATCATTTAAATAGAATTATAATCGTTATTAAGATTCCTTTAGTGTTACCTCAGGTCTATGACCTTTATAACATAGTTCCTTTACCTGTCCCATATGATATATCGAAACCTGACACATTCATTCTCATCGAGCCGTCTAGCTCATACGTAGCAATAACAGCTGATCGCATGTTCTACTCACTGATAAGAGACATAGAGAAGTGCAAACTTATTAGTGACAAGTGTTATGTGTGCGTACTTATAAATGTGTTTTCAGTGATCGCGAATCCTACGTGTGAAACGACTCTATTAAGCGAAGTTGTGAAGAAACTTCCAGATGTGTGTTCTACGAAATTGGCACACACACACATTGGCAAGTTTTAACCGATATCTGTTTGTACAATCAGAGCCAGGGAAATGCCTTATCACTTGCAGTAATCGAGATGTAAATTCAGATCTCATCTTGTTCGGAACTGGTATATTGTCATTGCCAAAAAATTGTAAAGCATTTTATAAAACATTACAGTTTACCGCCGTCGGCGAAACTACAATAGGTAATGTTACTAATAAAATCTCAGATTTTAATATTTTATTAGATGACTGCTGTGAACGGTCGAAAGTAAATAGAACTTTAGAGAAATTACCTTATACTAAGTTAGATAATATTAATAATCTTGATTCATTGTTACATGCTAGCATACATTTAAACTCTTTGGAACAAGACTTAAATAAATTAGAGACTCCTTCTCATTTTGAAACCTATGGTATTCACTATATGTCTCTTAGCTATATATCCAGCTTCCTAATATTAATGTATGTACTATTCAAATATCGTAAAGTATTTTGTAATCGCTCGTCATCTTGTTGTATTCAAATTTACAATCAATGTAATAATTCTAAAATAAAGAAAGATCCTGTATCTCAAATGGTCATCTATCGAGATGCACATGTAGAAACATCTGAGGAGGCTGATGTTACAGCAACGCCAACTCCTACTAAAAGAAATATTGTTTTCACTAAAACACATGATCTGTAACAATTTAATCTTTTATTTTAATACTATTTCTATATTTTCTTATGTTATAATCATGGATGCTGCATTCTGTAGCACATACATATCTTTAGATAAATAAGTTTATTATTGTAAGTTTTATTTACTCTTTTGTGATTTTAACCGCTCTGCCAAACGTAAGTCCAATCATAGTTCATTTCGTCTTGGGTTAATCTCTCATCACTTTGAATGGTGATGATCGATCTTAACGGGGGGGGTTATTATATCGGAATTAGCTCTGTTTGCCATATTAAATTAAATTGCTGAGTTTCCCATTGCATTTGCGTCAATGCAATATGAAACCCGAATCGTCATTATAGCTTCAGTTAGTTTTCACATTAGATTGGATTGGACCTCCGTCGGGCATAGACTGTCCATTCTTTTAATAAATAAAATAACGTGGTTCAAATAAAATATCTTTTTTAAAAAGACTTTCCTGACCCGCCCCGTAACAGTACCATCTAGCTCCATGCAAAGTACTCGTCAAGGCGAATCAAACGAGCCAAGACTCGATGGGGTTGCCTTGTTTGTTTACTAAGTTCCTAGGACCACCTTCCGGCTCCATCATTAGATCATACCCTGGTAACCATCTAAAAACAAAGTACTTGTCAAGAAGAATCAAACGAGCCCATACTCGATGGGGTTATGTCGTTTAATTACTGAGTTCCTATGGCCATCTTCCAGCTCCATCATGAGACCCTGGTTACCATCTAGCACCAAAGTACTCGTCAAGACGAATCAAACGAACTGAGACTCGATGTGGTTGCGTCGTTTCTTTACTAAGTTCCTAGGACCACCTTCCAGCTCCATCATTAGATCTTACCCTGGTAACCATCTAAAAAGAAAGTACTCGTCAAGACGATCCAAACGAGCCTAAACTCGATGATGTGGTATTGCTTCGTTGCAAAATTCCTATGGCCACCTTCCAGATCCATCATCAGATCAGCACCATGTCATCATAACATTGTATTGTCACGCGATTTACACATGTATGCAAAATTTCAGCTCAATCGGTAACCAGGAAGTGAATCAAAATTGAGTTGCAAAATTCCACCCGAACAAGACATACATACATGGGTTACTCGCTTAATGACTATATAATTACGTACACGCATGTTGACATACACGCATATTGACTAACACGCATATTGACTTACACGCATATTGACTTACACGCATACTGACTTACACGCATATTGACTTACACGCAATTGACTTACACGCATTCTGACTTACACGAATATTGACACACAAGATATAATATTTAAGTATAGTTTACTAGTTTCCCGTCAAGCGGTTTGCCTAGGATGTTGATTTCTATCCGATTTCCCACCGTTAAAAGTAGTAGCAAATTCAGCTTAGCTGAATTTGAACTGGTTTTAAATTCAGTTGCAAGATTTATCCCACACTAACTAACAAACAGGGAAAGTCAAATAAAAGCTTGTAAAAAGGACGAACTTTATGTACCTATGTCACTTCGCGTAGTCGTTCCCGTGTGTCATTTCGCGTATGCGAATATGTGTCAATTCGCGTATGTCATTTTGCGTAGACACTATGTCTCATTGTGCGTTGGGCTACCAAAATGGGTCATTATGCGAGTAACCCGAAATGTTAAGATAGTTTATGAGTCATTAATTTAGTGTATCGGTTTTAAATTCATAATTTTCAATATTGTAGAGTAGGAGTATGTTTTGTTCCTAATCCTGTAAGATAATTTTTTTAAAGCCCTGCAATTTGTCCTCTTAGATACATTTTTCGGTACTGTTGTGTATAAAATCACTCTGTTTTGTGAATACTTTATTAAACAATGGGTGAAGCCCAACATGATGCCTTATATTTGTTTTAATGGTCAGAGACACCGCACCACAAACTCAATAAAACTAATAAGGACGATTTAGGCACTTTCGTGCTATGTCCCGGATACTCAGTAGGGCCATTTCGTGGTACGGCCCTTTCGTGGTAAGGCCCTTTCTCGCAAGGGCCCGTTCTCATGTACCGCACTCACAGAGCACACTTTCTACTGTGATCATTAACCTTTTTTTTATACAAATCCCGGCAAAAGACCCCACTCCACCTGATGTTAAGTAGAAGTGAAGTCCAGGCGCGAGGACAACTGGTGCAGCGTAAATGACGTAGCATCAGTCACCCTCACTCTGCCGGCCCACAAAGTGCCTCTTCACGCCTCGTTTGAAGGACCCTATGTCATAGGTAGGAGGAAATACGTGTGCTGGTAGACTATTCCTACCTATTTTTCGAGGTGCGGCAAAGAAACGAGTCACCAAATTTCTTTATAGATATACTTATAGAAATTGGTGCATGTAAATTGGTGACTCCGGAGAGCAGCACGCGTACTCCTATGGAGGAAGGGAGAAGGAGGGATAAGATCAAAGAGTTCTTCAGAGCACTCGCCATGGTATAAACGGTAAAAGACGCTGAGTGATGCGTCACTCAGCGTCTTTTACCGTTTATACCACGGAGCTCCGTGGTTTATACCATGGAGATATTGCGATATCTCTACGCATTGCAAAGGCTCGAGAGTGTTAGTGACCTCTGCATTGCCGATAATGCGCACAGCGCGGCGCTGCAGGCATCGCGAAGGTACTTTGCGGAGCCGTCCCAAAGGTGAGAGCAATACTCCAAGCAAGACCGCACCTGTGTCTTGTATTATAGACACAACTGATCAGGCGTGAAGAAACGCCGTACCTTGTTCAGGACACCGAGTTTACGTGAGGCATTTTTAATCACAGCTTCGATGTAGTCCTTTTGGTTCTGATTGCAGCGGATATCTATACCGGGCATGTTAATACTGCTCAGCAGGCCTAGAGTTGTATCCTGAAGAGATGGAAGGGTAAAGAATGGCGACTTTTTCGCTGTGACCGCGCACACCTGTGTTTTACCTAACCTAACTGTAAATCGTAATTTTATAGGAACTTTTATACGTATACTTAGAGATTAACCACGATATTTTGTCACATGGTGCGTACCTAAAAATGTGTTTAACTTAGAGCAAACTCGGAACCTAATAAAATGTTCTAAAATTTAAGGAATAAAGACGATTTAGGCCCTTTCGTGCTATGTCCCGAATACTCAGTAGGGCCAATTCGTGGTATGGCCCTTTCGTGATAAGGCTCTTTCTCGCAAGGGCCCGTTCTCATGTACCGCACTTTCTAGTGTGATTATTGATCTAACTATAAATAGTAATTTCATAGGAACTTTTATACTTATACTTAGAGATAAACCACGATATTTTGTCGCATGGTTAAGTGTGTGCGTAATTTGGGGGCACGGCAGTGCCCCCGCCAAGTCGAGCAAAAAAACGGCACAGCCGTACTATCCTTTTCTCAAAGCAGTTCAGGCTTTTTCAACCCCCCCTGTAACTTCGTTGTGGATAAAACTAGAAGCTTAAACTTTCAGTAACTAAGCAGGCATTGTAAAACACGGTATATTTTAAATTTCATTCAATTTGAACCAGTAGTTTAGGAAGTAATTTCTTAATTTTGTCACTCACTGACTGACCGATTATCAAAACTTTAGGGCACTTCTAGCAGACATAGAAGCTTCAAATTTAGAATACATAGTGTTTAGTGTATAAATCAAGGAAAAACTAAAATATTTTGCAATGTTGATCCAGTTTTCTAGGTATTTTCTGGCAAGGTCGCATTGGGTCAAAGTCGCATTTGGCAAGGTCGCATTTGGTCTAATTTTAAACCACTATACATACGTCTGTGTTTAAAACCGATATTGTAAAAAGAGGTTATCAATTCGACCCGCACATAATTATGTGTTTGTATGTATGTAATAGTATGTTTTTCCATGTCACAGATGAAATAATCATGTAGTTCCTAGAAATTAGGAATTAGATTGCAATGATTTGAGAATTCGTTTCCCAGGAATTCGGTACTTTCGGTACTTTTGCTATAACTTAAAATTACGCCAATATTAGGCTCCGCGTTTGCAGTAGTCGTTACCGGTAACCTCAGCCTATGCTTTTAGTTGTAAACCAGGCTAATTTAGTAGCTTTACCAAATTTTTATCTCTTGAATGCTCAAACGTGACGTCACCGGTACTATTTACTGGGGAAAATTTTTAACTAATGTTCCCGTACCCTACACCGTACGGTTTCATCGTCATCGCACTCTAATGATTTGTAATTCCATTTAAATAATTTCTTTTTTGTTTGTTTATTTAGCTTTACCTTCCAAATGAACTCGAAACTGAACGTCATTTAAAATATCGACGCCAAGGATTCCAATAGTCGGATTGGTATCAAGGAGAGCTCCCTCATAGTTCAGAGGTACGACAAAGTGATGTTTTTTCGCGGTAAATGCGTAAACTTGTATTTTGAAATGGTTCAAGTGGATAGATAGATAGATAGATACGAGGGGCGTTCAAAATATTCTCGGTATGTGGATAAAAACAAACAAGTACGAAAAGTTTGATATTTTTATTTTTCAATATACTCCCCCCCTATGTTCATACACTTATAAGATCGATCAATTATTTTTTTTAATCCCTCATAAAAATATTTTTTTATCTTTGGTGTAAAAATGCTCCTCCACGGCCGTCTTCAACGCTTTATCGTCAGAAAATTTATTTCCACGCAGATCCTTTTTAAGATTGGGGAACAAAAAGAAGTCGCTTGGGGCTAAGTCCGGACTATAGGGTGGATGAGTAACAGTTTCAAACCCACATTCAACAATAGCTGCCTTGGCAATATGAGCAGTATGGACAGGGGCGTTGTCATGCAGAAGCAGAACACCTTTGGTTAACTTTCCTCGCCTCTTTTCTTTGATCGCATCTCTTAATTGACGTATAACGTTAGCGTAGTACTGCCCTGTGATATTTACACCTTTTTCTTTATAATCGATAAGCAAAACTCCTTCACAGTCCCAAAATATTGTGGCCATGACCTTGCCAGCTGACGGGATTACCTTGAACTTCTTGGGATGAGCTGAACCCTTAATGTGCCACTGCATGGACTCCTGTTTGCTCTCTGGGTCATAATGATGAACTCAGGTTTCATCTCCAGTAACTATTTTTTGCAGCACCTCATCGGGATTTTCACCACACAGGTCGATAAAATATGAACAGCAAGCCACACGCATATCCTTTTGAAGAAGCGTCAGCATTCGCGGAACCCATCTTGCACTTACTTTTGACATATTAAGATGGTCATGTATAATGTCATGTACGGTACCAATAGAGAGATTGGTTACTTGAGCTATAGATTTTACCTTCACTCGGCCGTCTTCCAATATAAGTTTTTCCACTTTATCAATATTTTCTTGTAAGGTAGCCACTACAGGCCGGCCAGGTCTAGGGTCATCTTCAATACTCTCCCTTCCACGCTTAAATTCGCTTGACCATTTTTGAATAGTAGATAAAGAAGGAGCAGACTCACGGTAAACACAATCCATTTCCTCTTTTATGGTTTTTTGATTTTTACCCTGTTTTGTCAAGAATTTTATGACGGATCGGTGCTCTAATTTCGTTAAAATTGTTAATTCGCTCATGGTGTTCATGTTTGTTCGGCAATTGCAGAAAAACAAAAGAACATCTCAGTTCCAATTTTACTTTTTTTTAATGTCAATGGATGAATCTTAGCGGCCAGTAACAAATATATATATAAAAGAGGTTGTAACGTATCAATACCGAGAATATTTTGAACGCCCCTCGTAGATAGGTAAAACGCTTTATTAAACATACAAAAATACAGAAAATATAAAACAAGCATATTTAAACTAATGTTAGGACTAGATTATGTCGGCCCCAATTCGAGACATGACTTAACATGTTCTCGGTGTTAGTCACAAGTTAATTCCGGTTCTTGATGACGCTTTCCAGAGAAATATTTGCTAGTCCGGTGTAGAGCGTTACTCCCGTAATGCTGTTGTTATGCAACATGTCATTGATATGCAGAAGAAACAGAGTGGGGGCTAACACACACCCCTGTGGGATTTCAGCATTCACGGGCTTCATGTCAGAGCATGAACCGTAGACTGCGACTCTGATGCTACGCCCAGAAAGAAAGCTGGCATCCTCGAACACAATTTCTCAGGAAGCCCGTATGATGGAAGTTTAGAAAGCAGAACCCTGTGCTTATACCCTGTCAAAGGCTTTCGCTACGTCTAAGCTAACTGCCAGTGCCTCCCCTTTACTTTCGACCGCCCCGGCTCATCGGTGAGTAAGGAACACTAAAAGATCATCAGCCGAACGACCGCGACGAAAACCATACTGGCGATCGCTTAGTAGCTAGTTTTCTTTTAGGTACCTTATGAGCTGGTGGTTTGTAATGGACTTCATTACTTTGGAGAGCAAAGAGGTGATGGCTATTGGTCTGTAGTTCGACAGATCTGATCGATCGCCTTTTTTGAGATTCGGGTGGATAAGGGCTGTCTACCAAGAGCTCGGAGAAAACGCCAGTAGTGTAAGAGAGCCGGAAAAGGCGCGTTAGAACTAGCGCCAATTCAGGAGCACACGTCTGCAGCACAATGGGAGGAACTGTATCAGGCCCACTCGACTTATGGATATCAAGAGAAAAAGAGCCTTACGAACTGACCTTTGTAGGAACCGGACGTTTAGCATTATACAAGCGTAATGCGGTATGGTTGGTGGAGTTTTCCCTAACGTCCAAGGTCAAGTTTAATGCGAAAAGAGTGCCCAAGAGATCGCCTTTCTCCTTTGCAGTATGGGCCAGGCAGTCATCGGTTTTGTGCAAAAAATGGTGGTAGAGATAGCTGACAAAAATTCCCTAAGATAGCTTTGGCGAGAGACCAGATCGCACGTGTACCCGAAGGAAGACGCACTAGCCTCTCGCCAATTTCACTTGATGACTTCGCCTTGGCAATTTCCTTCTTAAAGGTCCTGGCGGTAAAGTTGTACCTCTTTCTGAGCGCACTGATGTTGAGATCCTTTGATGACACCGCATTAGCCCAGGCTTGGCAATATTGTCGCTTTTGGCGAGACGCCGTTATGCAGCAACGACCAAACCATGGTTGGGGCCTGCCGCCAATGGGAACCACAGAGTTTGGATTAAAAAGTTCTATTCCCTGCAGTATCACATCAACGACAGAGTCGGCGGCGACATCAAGATCATCCAGCGAGAAGCAAACTCGCCACCTTGGGTAGGACGCAAAGAAACATCGCATCCCATCACAGTCCGCTGACCTATAATTACAGACTCGACATTTTTGAAGTTTCTGTGAGAGGCACAGTGCTACAAATCAGACAGTGGTCTAATGAGGCTAGTGGTGTATCAACAGAAACTTGATAGCTGTCAGGGTGCGAGGTCAGCAGAAGGTCCAATAAGGAAGGTGCATGGCCCTCCACATCTGGAACCCGCGTAGGCTCGGTTACCAATTAGGACACAGTAGGCCAAAGCGAAGTCATGAACGGCTCTACCCGCGTGGTAAGTGAACCAAGCCATGCGACGTGGTGGGCATTAAAGTCTCCCAATACCATAATCTCGGCCAAAGGGATCCGTTGGAGAAGGAAGGGTCTGTTGCCGTTTGAACGGTCTCTGTTTGGATGAATTTATATTATTTACTCACCTTAAAACGCTCATGATAAAAATCCATTGTAGGTAGGTATATAGACCCTTTCAAATTTAAAACAATTAACTCGGATGACCTCTAACCAATTCCATTCGACAAAGTGATTCCACAGCTAGTACAACAACATGCAAAACAATTTTTTTATTTTAATTATTTTCTGTAATATTTTATTTTGCTCAATGATCCATATATCAAACGTTAGTTCCATCTGGGTTAAAAAAAATCTCAGTACCGAAAAGTACCGATATTTCCCGGTTTTCCCGGTACCAGAGTTAGCGAAGTACCGGGAATGTCATTTTCTCCACAGTACCGGGACTGCAACCCCTAATGGCTACCTGTATCTCGAAAACTACAGGTCGTAGCGAAGATCATAATAGGTACAATATGTAGTGAGTAGCTATGACGATTATTTATTAGAATTTAAAGAATTTATAAATTATCGATTACTGACGTACTTAATTCGGTTCACACTAGCGTAGTGGGTAGAGAGGTAATCGTGAATTACCCGTCCACCCACCAGTGGGAAAGTCTATTGGGTGGACGGGTCGTCACTGGACGAACAGTGACGACAAAGCTCCAGAGTTTGTCGGTGTTTCGATGAAAAGTTATAGGTATCAACTTCTTTTTTTCATACAACAGCAACATGGTACAATCGCGTACACAAGCATAAATATTTTTATTAGGCTATTTAATGAGCGCATAAAGTGGTAAACGAAGAACGGAACTTCGATCGTTTCTTACCTTAGGCACTACTGCTTGGCACTACCAGTAGTGTCATGGGAATTTTACTTTCCCATGACACTACCGGTAGTGCCACGGGAAAAGAATTTCCTGTGACACTACAGTCGCCTTAGTAGTGTCACGGGAAAAATTAATTTCCCTTAGCACGCATCTTATCTTCATACCACAGCATAGGACCATATAAAAATAATAGAAATTGTTTAAAGTAAGCATAATACATAATAGAAGATGTGGCGGTACCACCTACTTGCATGACGCCGCACATACTCGTCGTTCGACACGAAGCAAACACCGTCTCAACCGTTTCAACTGATCGCCACAAAAGCCAAACTCAACGACATCTCCATACTACGACGGTGAAATAGTACCTATGGGAAGCCTGCATCGCGATAGCGAAGTATGGGTTCAATCTGTGATCTGTCATAATGGATCTAGTGAGGTTTTTTTTCTCATTGGATCTTGATTTCAAAGTGTGGATCTACCGAGATTTTTTTTGTCAGTTGATCTCTTGGCCAGATCCACGATGGATCTAATGAGATAGGTTACTCGAGATATGTATTTCTCATTAGAACAAGTTTTGAAGTTGTAGATCCACTAAGAACTTTCCTTCTCAGTAGATCTATGCTACGGACACGATTTACGTTGGGTCATTTTTTAAAGTGCAGTTACGCTTCCATAGTTATTTTAGTTTGCTGCCAATACATCGCACCATCAGTGAATAAAAGGCATAAGTCGAAAATGTTGATTGTTAAGTAGAGCAAAAATCTGATTATTTGCCAATATTTACATTTTTTTAATCGTAGAAAATTTTAACAAACATCAAAAAAAGGGGAAAAAATTGATATTGCGGGTTGGTTTTATATTTGTATGGTTGTGTCTAGTTTATTCGGAATTGTAAAAATAAGCTATTATGCTACTTTTTATAATGTAAGTACTTTAAATATAAGATTTTAAGTATCAAAAGTTATGCTTCTTTTTCCCACAAAAATATAGATATGGTACAAAGTATGTTCAATTAAAGCAATAATGAACTTTTAATAACGAACATTTTTGCTACTGTAACTTTAGTAATTTGTTGTTTATGATGCATGACAAATACATGTGCCCTTTTTTAGTCGAAATACTTGTTAAGAGACCTTGTAAACACTAATATTGTTATATTCCACTATATATTATAAAAATCTTACATGCATATCTATAGATATTACCTACTATAACTATAATTTGTAATGTAATTAACAGATTTGAACAATTACTGCCAAGAAATATGTAGTTCTGGTAAAGACCGAAGAAGAAAACACAGTAACTGATACATTTACGAATTTAACACAAAATATTCGGAAATAGCTTGATAAACTATTTAAAAATAACGTAAGGAGTCAATAACATTTTGCTGGCACCTTGTAACAGAAGGTTATGTAGGTATTCTTAATAAAAACTAATAAAATCAGCATAAATTGTTAACAAAATCAGGTCTTGGAAGGTACACGCAGTATCTTTTCTTTTAAAATAAACAAGAGTCAATTATTATTGTCTTTATTAAACTGTGTTATCTTAAGAATATCCCTTTTTAAGACTGACTAAAAGAATACTACTTACCAACCCATCTCGTCCCTTGCTTGTCGAAAAAGGCGCCTAACAGACTAAAGACTGCACAGTCATACATCCAACAGCATAGAACGAAGATGGGCTCACCACCTATTCCCTTGAGCACATGTGCAGTTGTTAAGAGGAAACAGTACGTCGACGTGGCATGCAAAATTCTCATACAAAACACAGAAAAACGACGTTTCGTAGTCCCCTATTTCCTCCTTGAGATATGGACCAATTTTTATTTCTTTTTCAGCATCGGTTAAAGAAAGAGATTTTCTATGTTTATGTGTTTGATTTTTTTGCATTAAGTTATTTATTTAATAACCAGGAGCTTTCAAAGTTTAGCGAAATCACTTCGTTTTTAGGCGTCTTCAGAAACATTGAGTGGTTGGTTTGAAAAATAAATCAAACACACAGACATAGAAAATCTCTTTCTTTAACTGATGCTGAAAAAGTAATAAAGATTGGTCCAGTTCTGAAGGAAGAAACAGGGGACTACGAAACGTCGTTTTTCTGTGTTTTGTATGAGAATTTTGCATGCCACTTCGACGTAGTGTTTCCTCTTAACTTGTGAAACGTGGACGATGGCAGGGAACTGCTTCTGCGGTCCTCATTGTCTAGTCTCAGACTAACCCTTAGTTAGAGGACTAATAGTCATAAGTGTATTTAGGTTATATTCAGGTTCAGAAAAAAGATTACAATATTGTGTAACAAAATCATACTTACAATAAGAAATAAATAAATTACTAAAAACTTAACCTAGACTGACACCGGCAGCGGGGCAAGCTATCGGTTAGGCCTGCAATGTGAGGAATTCCGGACAAACGTGCCGTGTCAAGAAGTAGGTACTGCTTTTTGTATCTGATCCGTGTTCAACCACAGACATGTATATGTCTGTGTGTTCAACCTTTCAGCCAGAGCGTCTCTAGATACTATTCGAGGCTTTTAGGCGTTGTTCAGACCAAACGTATTGTCTGCCGCTAACTGTGAGCGCGCGTTACGCAGTGTATCGTTTTACCATATTATATTTAACTTCTCGTTCACACCGAACAGACTATACGCTATTACGTAGTGCGTTGGCGCTGATTCTAGGCTCGGTGAGAACGCATACAGCAGACTGAGTTCATGTTCACACTGGGGCTGCCAGTGAGCATACTCACAGTCCGCGGCTGACAAAATATTTGGTCTGAACAATGCCTTAGCTATACACCGAGATTTTTCATTGGTTTTGGAGCCGAAACCCTATTCATGTTTATCATCAGTAGAAGCTAATTAGCATGTAAAACTAAAAATATGAGCATAAAAAAAGAAATAAAAAGCACTCTCCAATAATTTGTATCTTGTGTGGCTGTGGGACACATCTTTGCCTCTGACTAGACTCAATGATAGAACCAAATCATACCCTTGATGGAAATGAGGTGTGACAAGATTTCCCCTGAGTACCTACATGTACAAAAATAAAAGTGTCCCAACCAGAAACCAATGAAATTAGAGACCACCGTCTCCAGAGAAACACAGAATAATCTGGTACACCAAACGTGGTCTGGTACGGATCAAAAATGGAGTCGGGCACTGGAACAAGTATCTTTAACAATGACTTCTCACACAGTCAGAGTATGGGAAAATTTTGTACTGTAGGTATATCAGGCAAAACTTTCGTAATTCTCCTATGCGCTAAAAAGAACTTACCATATTTATCCTGAGTGACAGCAAAGCCTAGCTATATCGTCTCGGATCGACTCTAGCCTTGTACTAGGACAACAGGGTGAGATTGATCTGCGTACCAGGCCACATGGGAATCCATGGCAATGAGATGACCGATGCACTTGCTAAGGAAGGCTCAGAGACACCATATGTTGGTCCTGAGCCGTTTATATCACTGGCATCGAGTACAAGGCCTTTATGGACCACATCTAAAAATAGACATAAAACCTAATGGAAACAGCTACCCGGAATGCGACACCGAAAATCCTTCATAGGCGAAGGCACCCTAGGACGCAGTTAGATCATATGCGGAGGTGGTGGCCCTGACTGGGCACTATACCACAAACAAATGCTCCACAAAATGCAACTAGCAACAGACAACCTGTACAGAGAACGTTGAACGGAGAAAACGGAGTCCATGCTACACCTATTGTGTGACTGTGCCTTTCTTGCTAGGAAAATAATATATCTCCTGAAATCGGCCTACCCGAAACCAGAAGATTTAAGGCTCTTCGCCCTCAAAGACATTGCCAAGCTTATGGCAGTCATTTCCACTAAGGAGGCAGAGTGATAGGACGAGGTTGCAGAATAGATCCCAATGGGTCGACGTGCTGCTGTGAAAGGGAGAGAGAGGAGAAGAGATCTCTGCAGGACTAAGATTAGATAAGACCCAATCTTCTTCCAAGACGCCATCTTGATACACACTACGTTGTCTTTGACCGATCGGCTATCTGACGCTGCGATATCTGTCTGTTGATTATACGCCCTAAGTAAATGTTTTAGCGCTGCAACGCTTGCAGCAAACTTTAGGTCTCCTTACAGAATTTGAACAAATGGTTTGTATGAACGTTCTTGTCTATTCTTCTAGGTCAATAAAAAATACCTTCTAAAACATAGGTACCTACTAAACTTTCAAAAATGTAACTTCATTACTTTCCAAGTTCTAGGGTGGCTCCTAAATCCAGACTGTATCGATTGAGGAGCCACCTTTATTTTGATGTACCTAAGAAAGTATTATACGACAAATTCCAGTATTTGTCTTACTAAATTATTTTGTATAGGTACATACTACTAATTAATGGTAGGTATGTTTTTCCTTTAAAAATGAGGAGCGGCTCCTCAATCCTGATGTACAGTCACGAGCATTAATATATACATTTCCACATTTTCTAAAATATGTAAACTTATAGCATTTTAAAAATATCTACTCAACAATGTGTTCAAAATTTTGCTGAAATTAGGTATACGTTGGGTTCACATTAATGTAAACGATACATAACCAATAACAAGTACTCACTATGTATATCAAATTTATGTAAACATGACAATATCTATAACATGTATACAATTTCAATTTTAAACTAATTTGGAAGTGGAGACTGTGTTGGCCGAAATATCAAAAATATGTATACAAAATTCAGTTTCAAAATTATGTAAACTAACGGTAAATAGTGTATTTTCGTTAATAAATATAATATTTTATTACAAGCTTTTATGTCTTCTGTTCGGGTGGAATTTTGCAACTCAATTTTGATCCACTTTCTGGTTACCTGATTGAGCTGAAATTTTGTGAATCGTGTGACAATGCAATATTAAGATGACATGGTGCTGATCTGATGTCAGCTGATGTGAGCTGGAAGGTAGCCATGGGAACTTCGCAATGAAACAAATAATTTCATCGAGTTTGAGGTCGTTTGAATCGTCTTGACGAGTAGTTTGTCTTTCAATAGTAACCAGGGTCTGATCTGATGATGGAGCTGGAAGGTGATCCTAGAAACTCATTAAAGAAACGACGCAACCCCATCGAGTCTCGGCTCGTTTGATTCGTCTTGACGAGTACTTTGGTGCTAGATGGTAATCAGGGTCTGATGATGGAGCTGGAAGATGGCCATAGAAACTCAGTAATTAAACGTTATAATTCCATCGAGTATAGGCTCGTTTGATTTGTCTTGATGAGTACTGTGGAGCTAGATGGTATCCAGGGTCTGATGATGGAGCTGGTGGTCATAGGAACTCAGTAATTAAGCGACACAACTGCGTCGAGTTTGATTCGTCTTAATGGGCGGACCGTTTTGATGGGTGAATGGTGGTGGTTTGGTGGATGTGAATAAATTTTGTAAACACGTTCAGTGAGATGAAAAGATGAAAAACGTGTCCAGGGATAACTAAAAAGTAAAAAATAAATTAAAATTGAAAAATCTTTTTAAAAACAAGATTTTATTTAAATGCGCTAAAAAAAAACTTTTACTATCAACTTATAACATCATTACACAATTTATGATATAAAAGGTTGTCGCGAGATTTACTATATAAGTACTAATACAAATGTGTAAATAAATAAGTAAATTAATTATCTTGATTTGATTGATTTTAACTATTAAAATTTTCAATCTAAGAAAATACGACTACTTACTTAAATCTCGCGACAACCTTTTATATCATATAAATTTTGTAATGACGTTTTAGGTTGATAGTAAAAGTTTTAAAGTAAACGTTTTTTTTCTCTTTTTAGCGCAGTAAAATAAAAGTTTGTTTTTTAAAAAGGTTTTTTTTTATTTTGCATGTAATGTAAATAGATATTATTCATACGTATGTAGGTGAATTTTGATATTAACGTTACGATACCAATGAGATAAAAATAAAGCCTAGTAATATTTGTGTTATGTTATAGATGGTAGATGTGAAATCAATCGGCGAGCGACAACTGTTTTTTTTTCCGTATTCCTACTTCAAAACTATTACATTGCAGATCATTCGCAAGTGATAAGTGCTGATTACGGTTATTTCCTGTTATGTTTCTAGTAATAGTGTAATAAAATAAATGATACCAATGTGCCCTATCGTGATACCCATGGGAGACACAAAATTATTATTCTAAAAGAGCAAGGACTTTCTGTTACAGACATTGCAAATCAATTGGGAGTAACGGTAAGTCTGCAATTTATTATTATTTTTATTTTGGAACGTCTAAGTTTTTTGTAACAACGTTTTAAATCGATACATCCAGTCAAATATGTGTATAAAAAAAACTGTTAAATAAACATGATTTTTGCTTACAAATAATAATATTTAATTATCGATTAATTTAATGAAACCGTGCGCGCAGCGTTAAAACCCACCAACCCGCATTGGGCCAGCGTGGTAAGTTATGGCCCAATATCCCCACGTGCTATTGTTCACGTAAGAGGCATGTACCCAGCAGTGGGACGTTGATGATGATGTAGCGATAAAAGAATGCTACCACCTCTCTTTCCTTGGGTTCGCAAAAGGCGATTAACAGACTAAAGACTGCACATACATCGAAAAGCATACTCACCACCTATCACGCTGAGCACATGTGCAGTTGTAATTTGGTGAAACGTGGACTGCGGCAGTGGACTGCTTCTGCGGCCCTCATTGCCTAGTTCTCTGACCAACCCTTTGGGATAATAGCTATTAGTTATTCTGTTAAAATTGTCGTGAATCTATGTAAGTAACTACTTACGTATTTTTATTAAAAACGATATATTTCTAGATTATTCCCATTTTTATCTAAATCCAGTTCTGATAGAGGGAACTCTTAGGAACTCCTTAAAGCTCAAAGACATCTATTTTTAGGTACTTAATGTTTTTGAAGTCGATTTTTATTGTTAAAATTATTCAATTTTGAATATTGTTAAATCACAGTTTTGATTATTAATAATGTTTTAATAATCGATTAAATCACTGATTCTGAACCCACATTTTTGTTTTATTGATTTCTTGACAATTCAGACATAGTACACATAGTCCGTCCGACACTACATTTTCGCAAATTGCGCCCAATTTATACATGTTAAAGAAATTGATATGTTTACATAAATATGATAAAGACAGTGAGTAGTTTTTACTGATTATGTATCATTTACATTAAAGTGAACCCAACGTATACCTAATTTTAGCACAATTTGATGGCTACATAATTTTGAACACATTGTTGAGTAAATATTTTTAAAATGCTATAAGTTTACATATTTTAGTAAATGTGGAAATGTATATATATTTATGCTCGTGACTTTTTTTGCATGTACAAAAAGAAAATGTAAATAAAAGCACAGATGGATAAAAGTGATTAAAAAATAAGACTTTATTATAAAAACATGATAGACAAAAACAAAATATCTATCTCGGAGGAGACCAGATAAAAAGTTAACTAGTATCTATGAAATCACATCACAACACAGGACAGTACAGCACACTACTGTCACATGAAGGCACATTTATGTCACAAGTCCGATGGTATGCCCGAGCCTGAGCGCCTACTCACACAATCCGTGGATTCAGAAAATGCTTTAAAATCACTTTAGCTCACTATTTGCAGTATTCATCTGATGCGTTTTCAATAACCGGAATTTAAATTGGTCTGTTTCCACAACTGTTAGTTTTGTAATCCAAGAATCAAGACGCAAAAAAGTACGCAAAACCGGGTCAGGAATGTAGTCGTTGGTACCTACGTGTCACTATGGGAAGTAAAATCCCAGTAATTTCGTCATATGATAACTATAGCAGGACTATTGGGTGTTCACGATAGTCATGCTATAGTTATCCTCCTCGCTCTATCTCTTGCGTCTATTTTTCTTTCGCAACTTTCTCGGCTCAGGTACGGGCAGCAGCAGCCGGCGGCGGCAGGCGGCGGTGGTGGCATCGGCAACAGCTCCGCCGCCGTCGGAATCTCCGCCAGCGTCACCTACGGCTGCAACTGCGCAGCCGTCGTTTGCGCCTCCCACGGCAGCGGCAGTCTGCGCGGCCGACGCCGGCGGGCGGCGGCGGCGGCATCGGCAACAGCTCCGCCGCCGTCGGATCCTCCGCCGGCGTCTCCTACGGCTGCAACTGCGCCGCCGTCGTTTGCGCCTCCCACATATACCCATCTCACGCCCCATCCAATTCATATAGTGAGACCCATCCCTCTCCAAGAAACCTAACGCGGTCCCATTGTCCAGGATCGTCTTCACCACTTCGTCCAGGTCTTGCACTTCATGGTAATACTCCGCTCGCAAGTGCCGCAATATCTCGGTAGCGGTAGCACCATTCTTGTTTTGTAAAAGATACTTTATCACTAATCTACCAGCCGGATTTGTTGGTGTTGTCATTGTAAAAATTTAGAAGAAGGAAGTTTATTGTTATAAGAACATGATGCCATTTTGGTTGATTTTGGTAGTGTAATTTTTTATGACAGATAATATTCGGCAAAGAAAAGGTATAATTGTCAATCAGTGTCAAATTGTGACAAGTCCACGCCTACGCTCATAAGCGTCGTAACGCGTGAGACCTAATATGTAATATTTGGTCCGAGCGTGAGACATTAGATTCTATAGTATTCTATGCGTGAGACCATAGAATAATAACTAAAACATAGAAGGAGTGCTATGACATTTGAGTGTGCACTCCGTTTGAAAACAAACAATTTCATTGTGCTGTGATCCCTTTTGACATTTTATCGATATCGAAAGATGCTGTTTGTCCATAAATAAATTTAACACTTTTCATCTACAAAATGCCTATAGAAGTTGCGATTTATTTATGAAAGAGATTTGAAAAAAAAATAAAGAGACATATTCATAGAATAATAACTAAAGCATAGAAGGTGTCCAAATGAGACTCGTATAGTTGCCCTATATTTTTAAATGGGCCATAAACGTTGAAAGGAAAGAATCAAAATAATTGCCGAAATGTAAAGTGAAAAAAAGGGTCACCCTGGTCGCCATTTAGGATACCGAATTCAAAAGCGATCTACACATGTGATTCGATGTCAAATATTATATGTTAATTGACATTGGCAAGGGGCATCGCGCCCGTGTATTTAGTTACGTTATACTTTTGTGTGAGCATTTCACAATTTGTCACTATATCGCATCATTTTGTAAAATTTTATTATTTAACTGAATAATACTGCAGAGCTTGTGCTAGTAAATCCAGGCACAGCGTACAAAGAATGCCCTGCATTATTGTGAGATGTAAATCACATTCTTCCCGAATGAAAAATAAAGCTGAAACCACCACCGGCTTCCATCGGTGAGTAGACAACAAACCAATAATTTGCTAAAACTCTGTACAGAAGTGCAATAATATCTAGTAATTAAACTTTATTATGCAGTAAGTAGTCATATTTTAAACAAGGCCAATTAAAGGCCAAGGCCAAAATATTTTTACCAATTTGTTTCATCGTGTTCTAGTGTTGTGCTGTATATTGTGGTATTTCTTTAGATATCAGATTCATTTCAAGTTAAATAATGTTTATTTCTTAGGCAAAACAAATACCTACTTATGCAAAATTTTTTTAAATCACAACGGGAAAATGCGCTTGATCTACATCTCACCGAAGATGAAAGAGCGCTTCACCCGGATTCCTCATTTTATCGAGGAGCTAGGGGGGCTTATTGTCTAACTTCAACACCTATCGCAATTCCTTTCAAAGGTTTAACGATTGTGATAGCGATGGATGAAATTGTGTAATAGAAAGTCGCAATCGTTTAAATGAATTAATGTTCTGAAGTCAG
>OY992501.1:36176767-36240028 GCA_963921215.1 Scoparia ambigualis | reverse complement strand
CCCCGAAAAAACCCGACTTTTTTACATTTATTCAAAATCAAAAAAGAGTTACTAGTCGATTTTCAAAATTCAAACATTCACACGTGTCTCGATAAATTCTTCAACTCTTGGTACTATTTTTATCTCGATCCTCTCAAAATCCTCGGAGCTATGGCTAAGGAATGCAATCTCGCGAGATTGGGGCTCAGGCGAGATCTCACGAGTTTGGCAGTTTATTGTGTTACGAAAAAAGTAATAAGAATTATAGGAATTATTAAATAAACATTTTTTTACACGTCTCAGGCGATTTGCATTTGATAACCATTTTCAATGGTAAAACATATTGACACATTTTAAGCTTTTCTTTCCTGTTCTTCAGTTTTATTTCAAAAAAGTATTTCTATTTTTCTTGCAAATCTTTAGCTTTCCACTTAACGGTCATTTCACTTTCAAGAAACGATTTTAAATTTATAAACTCTTTATACATTGAATCATCTAATACGCAGCCTTAACTTACGAATTGTATGCATACCGGGACAAATTACTAGCTGTCCGGGACACCGGGACACAACGCTTCAAACCGGAACATGCCCCGGTGTACCGGGACGTATGGTAGCCCTACATAGCATCAATGTTCTAGTTTTTTTGTAATCCGATAGTTAGTCAGTTAAGATAAGATAACTAGTTTCTCAAAAGTTGAATATACCGGATGAAGTGCGCTCCCACTATCGGTCTCATCATCACCTATCATCAGGTGAGATGAAAGTCAAGTGCTTATATGTGTATTGATTAGTACCTAGGTATACGATAAGTTAGTTTTGATATCACTTTTTTATTTAATTTATTAAGGTGTCTAATTACGAACGGTGTAACTAACAAAGAAGTATCTGAATACCACTACGTGTTCTCTACGTGCCCATACGTCCGTACTCTTTTTTTGTAACATTTTCTCGCAAAAAAACTATAAACAATTAAAGTTGCCTGCATAGCGGAGTAGCGAAACGCTCCGGTGTTTTCGAAAAATGGCCCGGGTTTGTGATTGAGTCAAAACCCATGAATTGTAGCGATAACTTGATTTCAAGGATGGAGGTCCGTCAGCGGGACAGTATAGGCCTGTTTTTGGTTTCCCCAAACGTTAATCGCTAATGAAGGCCTTATAGACAAAATGTTAGTCGGCTCAGTGCTGAGTGTGACTCTAATTCACCATTCAATCGCTTTAACCCTTTAGGCTCTACCAAAACATATGGTCGAAAACCAATGAAAAATTTCAATACGCTGTGCACGGAAACGAACAGCGTATAAGCTGCGCCTTTTTTATAAGTGATGGGCTTGCTCTTGGCCACATTCTTATTCGTAGGATTAAGATGAGGCCGACGATGAAGCGAGCTTGCCCAGAATCAGCCTATTCACTCGGGCTTTAAAGATGTTGGGGCTACATGCACTCGGGAATACAGACTCTCCTTGTAAAGTGAGGTACAATTTCGCCATACGAATTCTGTGGAAGGAAGTGTGTGCATTACTCAATATCGTTCATATCTCGGACCAAATATTTGGTCCGAGGTTCATATAGCTTGATACCTGTGACAGCTGTGTCAAATTGTCATGCCTAGGGTTGAGACATTACTTAAATAATTAATAATTGAAGTTAACAATTGAATATCCTTAGGTGTAGTTAATATTTTTTTGCATCAAATTATCATTTTTGAAGCTATTTAGATCATTTCATTTTTAGAAATACATTTTACATAATATTTACTTAATTAAAAGTACGTGAATAAATTTTAAACGTTTTAAAAATGAACAAATGTTTATATATTGTGTTGTTTTAAATATTGTGTTGGTGTACAACCTAAATCATCACCAAAATATATAATCAATATAATATTCAATATAATCGTTCTTTTACTCAAGAAAAATAAGTAAAGACTAACAAATCAATAATAATACAGCTAGAATTATAAATACAAAATTGAAGTCAATCGTTTGGTTATTGAATATCAATTGATTTACTATCCCAACACAAGTATTTTTTTTTGTTTTGGAATGACTTTGTAAAGGGGTAGGTTTTTTTATTATAATGTTTAAAAATTGTGATAAATGTGTGTTGTGTGAGTTTATTGGAAAATAACCTAATCTAATCACAAAAAGTAATTGTAGTATGTTTAGTGATGAATTATAAAAAATAGTAGGTATTATTTAAATGTTGTCAAATATTTTCATACGCTTTAACAAAGTCACGGCGTCGTTTTAGATGACACCTGTCACCAAAGGTATCAAGCTTTAATGAACAGACTATAGTAAATGAAATGCTTTACTTTGCCTACCCCTCCAGGAAACGGTGATGTATGTATGTAGGTGTATGTAAATTGTCGTTTTCGTTATCATATTCACACTAGGCTCAGAGTGCAACAATACCGGTGGTGGCAACTACTGGCACAGTATAAATATAAGCTAAAGTTATACTGTGCTACTGGCGTGGCAGCGTTGAGGTAAATAAACTAGAGACGACACCGCGAAGCAATTTTTTGCGCACGGAATTGTAGCCAGGGCTTGGAACCGGTACCGAAAAACAGGTATTTTATTGGTAAGTACCGCTATTTTCCATTTCGGTTTCTGGATACCGATTCTTCTACGAGTAAGTACCTCAAAAATACCGGTATCTATCTGCGACGTTGCCAGTCTGTTTGTCACGTGTATCGGTATCGGTATTTAATCAATACCGGTATCTTATTTAAGTATAAGGTACCGGTAATAAAAAATACCGGTATTACAAGCCCTTGTTGTAGCCGATGCGCTACAAACGCCTTAGTGATTGTGCGTGTTTCAAGCAATTATCGACCTTGCGGCCGCAAATCAGTGCGCAACAAATTGCTTCGCGTTGTCGCCTCTCTAGTCTTTAATACCTCAATGCATGGCAGTGTAGGCTGAGTGCGGCTGCGCGGGTCGGCGCGGGCCCGTATAAATCAACTTTCGTTTCGTCCAAGGACTGCGATTACGCGCTCGTTCTATAGCAGGTCTTTGCTGTAAATAACGAAGCAGATAGTTAGCCTTTAGTTTTAAGAACAAATAAAAATTAGCGCACAAAGTCGTTTGAGAAATAGTAGGTAGGTACTTAGCACCTCTTAATATGTATGTGGAAAATAGAAATCTGTGATTACCAAAACATACGTTATTTCTTGCGTATGCGTGTTGTGGATTTCATTGACATTTTTAGAGAGAGATGTCAAAAAATAAAGCATTATTTAAAGCATTTACATTAAAACCAAATCAATCTGGCCGAAAGGTCAGAAGCGCAGCAGACGGAGATAAGAACCAAACGTAAACATAAAAAGTTTTTTTTTATTACTTACTTATATTTGCGATAACTATAAAAACAATTTTTACATTGCAACCATCAATGTTTACTTATTGGATATTACCTAAATCATTAGATGTAGTTAGTAACTGCAATTTGAACATTACCTATACTATAAGTATATTTGCCCTGTGCGACAAAAAAACTACTAACGCAAAGTAAATCACATTTTATAATGCCGACGCGCTACACGTGGCCAACTGCTATAATTTATTAGCACTCGATGAAGACTCGATGCTGCGCCGAGTGCAGCTCTGACGACATTCTTCGCGTTCCATCCAGTAGATACCATTGATTTCCCGATCATGATGCAGTGCATAAAACCTTACGCATTATTGGTTTCTCTGTTTTGTAGCATGCTTTTTCGCCACCTCTTACCGTAAAGAAGAGGTAAGTACTTAGCTCTTTAAATACGTATCAATATGGACTCCATGTCTGACGTTTGCTTCATATTGAAATGAATAGCCATTACTCCGATTTAGTGCGGGAAGCCGATCACCAATGCAAGTGAACTAGGTCGCAATCACAGGCTACGGTACCTAACGTAGCTAACACACCGGCGCGCGGCGTTGCTTTGCAGCGGGAGCGTAGGTCTCGGCAACGCACTAGCACAAACGTCTTGCGTTGCGAGGCGATAAGCGAAATTCTAGTTCATTACCCGTTACACTAACGTAGTGTTACTCAACGTTGAAAAAATATCGCAATGAAAGGGGAATGCCGCGCCGCCGCCCCGCTCGCCGGCCGCCACAAATTGCCAGTGGTGGTAGTCGAGTCTAGGTATGGTCGTCGTAGTGTAACGCCGTAAACTAGATGGAATCAATCGGGAGCGGGGAGCGTCGCGTGTTGATTGTGTGGTGTGCGTGTGTGTGACATGTTTTTTTAGGCGCAGGACAAACACAAGCGGCGTCGGGCGCGGGCGCGGCGCGGGCGAGGAGCCCGCTTATTCGAGTTTCATATGAATTGTATAGAAGCGGCTCGCGGCTCGCCTGATGGTAAACGGTAAATGGCGTTAGTATGATTCTTACTTTAACGAACTTTGAAAATGACTACAAATAGTTGTGTTGTTAAGAACCATTAGTACCTACGTCTGTACAATTTTTGGAGTAATAAATAAGTAATTAATTTGATTTGGTCCGTTTACCACCGTTGACTTTAACTTCTTTAGTACGTAGACGTACAACGCGCAATGCTACTGTCGTCCGTCGCAGTCCGGAACTTTTTAATGGGACGCGTCCTCATACTCATCTGAGGAGAGGTTCCAGAGACACGGTAAATCCCTATATAGATCGATAAACTCGGTACTCGGTAAAACATCTTTTTCTCGTGAAGTCATATTGTCAAGCTTAATATGCGTGCACTGCACTCACCGTCACTGCCGACACTCGACTGCGCTTGCA
This sequence comes from Scoparia ambigualis, assembly GCA_963921215.1. Classification (NCBI taxonomy): domain Eukaryota; kingdom Metazoa; phylum Arthropoda; class Insecta; order Lepidoptera; family Crambidae; genus Scoparia; species Scoparia ambigualis. The sequence continues at coordinate 36,235,297 of OY992501.1, read as the reverse complement.
TGGTTTACAACAAACGTCCACACAGCGGACCGCGGTGGGATCGCAGCAAGTTTTCAACGGGCGCCTGCAAACCAGGTCGTGGAATCGCATGCCGCGTCGCAGTCCGCTCGCTTTCGTGGCCGGGGCCCAAGAGAGCGGCGCTGCGGCAGGCCGGTGCGGAGTGCCAGACCGGTCCGCGCGGAAAATTTCCACGCTTTCCTCTTTCTTCGCGCGTACGGTTCCTGGTGCGATGGCGAATTAACTCGCTCACAACGATGATCAGTGAATTTCGTCAAAGTTTTACCGCATTGGCAGATGACTATTGTAAACCTCCCAACCATTGACCTAACGTATATATCGCTGCTTGTCTATTCGGACGGGTTAGGTAGCATTTAGTACTTTTAGTACGTCGTGTTCCTAACGCAATCATCATCATCATCAGCCTATAAACGTCCCACTGCTGTGCACAGGCCTCCCACGTGGACAATAGCACGTGGGGATTTTGGGCCATAGCACCACGCTGGCCCAATGCGGGTTGGTGGGTTTGTCAGTCATCTTACGATAACAACCGGGACCAACGGCTTAACGTGCCCTTCCGAAGCACGGAGGAGCACAAGATGTTTTTTTTAAATGGTCATCCATTCAGCAACCCTGCATGGCGAAAGTTGCTTAGCGGGCAAGATCGCAAGCCGACGCGTTAGCCGCTGCGCCATCGAGCTCTTTCGGGAACGCAATACAGTTCTATGTGATCTATTTTGACCACGGAATAGATAAATATGGTATTTTGAAGCAAGATTTTGCCACACAAAAATAGAATAAAAGTAAAATGTCTCTCTACTACGCATGTTTTTAATAGGTAGGTACTCGTAGATCTTAGTTTCGACATCAGAAATAAAACGACATGCATTTTATTTATAAACCCACTAACTATTTACGTGCCAACGCTCACAATCCCGTGCCTTAATTTAACGATGAGTATTAGTGGATAGCTCGCCTCGTGCGGAATTTTGTCACGATCGATCATTTGACTAATTATGGTTTACATTCTGGAACATGTACAGAATTATGTCAGTATGACATGTACGAACGCCAGCAGGTCAACTTAGCCAAAACTGTAAAATTTCTGTAATTGATATTAGTTCATAATAGCAAAGGATAAAGTTGAAAATTTGTTGAAGAAATTTGGCTTTTTGTGGTAGGTGGAGCTGAAATGTCTGATTTAGCTGGTTTCGGGCGGCGTCGGTGCCAAGTGGCCGCCGGCGTTGCCGGTGCCAGCAGCTCGCCATTCGCCAGCATCACCCGAAGTTCCGCGTCCTCATATTTCTGGTGGACGATCATTGCCTAATTTATCACAGCTCTTAGTTTCTGGTATGAAGCGATTGTATCGTTGTATCGAAGTTGTCGTATAAAATAAACTGCTGTACGTAGATCCTCATTTGCTTATATCTATGCTGTAGTGTAGATAATGTGTATTTGAAGATTGTAATAACTACATAACTACAATAATTATGGGCCATATTTAGGGCTTCGGCTGATAATTTTATAACACGCAAAAAACTGCACGCATAATGTGCAAACATCAAAATGTACATACGCAAAATCCACATCATGACAAATGTACAGTACGTGAAATGTACAGTACTTAAAATGTACTGACGCTGAAAGCACATAACGCAAAATGTGTAAGAAGAAATAATTAGGTAAATGCAAAGACCAACGTCTTGTATGAACTGTGAAATTGCAAACAAAATATTAGTTGTTCCATTCTTCTTTTTCGTACTTAGAGTAACCCACTGCTGAGTGTAGGCCTCGTAAGTACGCCATCCTGTCCAGTCTAGGGCTTTTTCGGCCAGATCTTCACCTTGAGTTTCGAGATGGTACAGTCGCCGTCAGATATTTTCTAGCAGACAAGGTGACCAAATACTTCTGAACAGTTCAAAATAACAAAAAGTTCCATACACTACAAGTTACCATTAATATCTGAACATTCATTACTTCATTAATATCTGAGCAGATGCTAGGCATTAATTTCTGAACACACAACAACCCAATAATATCTGAACAATCATAACGTCAAGTGTATCTATGCAGATGGACGATGGTGTGCTTGCTTACTTTAATCAAACTAGGTATATACCGCCAAAAAGTCCCATCGAAAACTTTTGGGGTAAAATGGTACAAGAGTTGGATGGGAATCAATTTAGAACAAAAGAAGCAATAGCAAATAATGTTTGAAAATCTTTCAGAGGACAAAATTTTTGTGGAAAGGTTGTTGGTTCCATGCGGAAACGGTTACAAGATGTATTAAATGCAGAAGGAGGTTACACAAAATACTGATATTTTATTTATGTTGTTATAAGTAAGTATATAAAAATATATCATGAACTATTGATTTCATTGAAAAACAATATATATTTTAAGCCCAGTGTTTATCTGCGTAGATACACTTGATGTTATTAGTGTTCAGATATTATTGGTTAGTTGTGTGTTCAGAAATTAATGACTAGCATCTGCTCAGAAATTAATGAAGTAATGAATGTTCAGATATTGATGGTAACTTGTAGTGTATGGAACTTATTGACATTTTAAACTGTTCAGAAGTATTTGGTCACCTAGTCTGCTACAAAATATCTGACGGCGACAGTACATCTAGCCGTGTCGTGTAGCGGTGAAAGTATTCTTAACAGAAACTTCAACAAATACTTCTGAACAGTTTGAAATGTCAATAAGTTCCATACACTACAAGTTTCCACCCCCTTCTATTTCCTTGGGTGTCGTAAAAGGCGTCTAACGGACTAAAGACTGCACATACATCCAACAGCATATAGCGGCGATGGGCTCACCACCTGTCACGCCGTGCAGTCGCTATTTGGTGAAAAGTGGACTATGGCAGAGGACTGCTTTTGCGGTCCTCATTGCCTAGTCTCTACTAACCCTTCGGGGATAATAGTCGTGATTATATGTATGTATATGTATGAACATCTAGCCAACTGGCGGTCAATGCTTCTGGCGCCAGTCCGCGGCCTCCATCTTTCAAAGCTATATTTCCTTAGGTACGGTGGCCTATGTCACATTTAAGTACCTACCTATATTTTCTTTTTTTGATGTTTTTATTCTCTTCATGATTTTTTTCTTTGATTAAGTGTTTTTTCCGGTTTCGGTAGACGATATGAAGATAAGACATTATTCATACAACGGACAGCGTATGCGCCTAATTGTTTTCATGCGCGCCGCCATGCGTCCCGGCGGCCGTTGCCAAATACCTACCTATCCATTAGGGTTAAGGAATTACATCTATAGACGACACCGCGAAACAAGTCTTTGCGCACTGACTGGCGGCCCATGGGATGTAAACAATTTTTTCAACCAATTGTTTCATGGTCCACAATCGCTTGTATCACGAAACCACGACCGCAGGCGCCTTGAGGAGTGGCGAGCGGATGTCTAGTTCGTTGCGCGTTATTCTTCAGCAGTGTTGGTCAACGATATATAGAAAGAACGCAACGAACGGACGATGCTATCGCCCGCCAGCACCGCAAGACCCTTTCGTATCGGAAGGACGATAAGTAAAACGTCCTATGAGTGAGCAGCTCGTCCTATTAGCAACATGACCTAAAAGCAAATGGTCCTAATACGCCCGCGGTCGTATCCGGGCCGGTAGAGATTGATTGTAAGTGATTAAAGCGATTGTGGACCTTGAAAATATTGCTTTTCGTTGTCGTCTTTAGTTACTGTTATAATAATAAATAAATGTACCTAATAACGCCATTTTTTGCGCGGATTGATTGCGCAATGGTGTCTGTGAGGAGCGCTTTTGTCACTTTTTTTGCAGTAACCGAGAACGTGGCAAAAGTACTAAGCGAGTAAGTACTTTAAAACCAAATGTAAACCACATACTTAGTTGGTACCATAGAAGTGCTATGAATACAAGAAACTTATTATTATGGCTATGAGTTAATAGACTTCTGCATTAAATTTTATGCGGTTTTTAAAATATATATATATATACATAATAATCACGACTATTATCCCCTAAGGGTTAGTCAGAGACTAGTTAATGAGGACAACATAAGCAGTCCTATACCATAGTCCACTTTTCATCATTTAGCGACTCTATGCTGTTAGATGTATGTGCAGTCTTTAGTCCGTTAGTCACCTATTACGACACTACGCTACGCGGCACGGTTTAAAACAGCTTAAGAATCAGTTGATGTAGGCCATAGCAAAATAAATTCAAAATAAAATGACATTTAGTTGACATAATTAAGTTTGTAACCCTTTTCCTTGGAGTATGGATAGTTATTTATATTATAATCATTGAGGTACACTAAACTAGAGAAGACACCGCCAAGCAAGTTTGTGCGCACTATAAGGTGCACCCCATGGGCTGCAAACGCCTCAGTCAGTTGCGACTTGCGGCTGCACCTTAGTTGCGCACAAACTTGCTTCGCGGTGTCTTCTCTAGTTTGTTGTACCTCAATGGTTATAATACAAAAGTACGCGCGGTTAGAGAAAGCTCTATATAATATAGTACCTACCATACGATGCCCATTTGTTTCTCAATAACTGTCTAGACTTAGCAAGAAATTGAAGCACATGACTATATACGGTTTTGTTTAATTTTGTGGAACTTATGTTTTGTCTAAAATCAGGGAGCACTAAAATCAATGTCAATAAATATTAGCAGATTATTTACCGATAAGTGTTCGTGAACGTGCATTCGTGTTGGTAAATAAGAGAAAACGGCGCAATGTCACTTTTATAATTTTCTCAGAGACTCTCTAGGCGTTCGTGTGAGATTTCAGTAAAGTCCTACATATTTACCTACTGAATTTCAAGTGGATTTTGGGAAATATGATTTACCATGAAACATTCATAACATAATTCATAAGTTAATAAAAAGTACTTCTCGTAGATAATTGAAACTGGTAAAACTCGCTTCTCTGTTGCACCGCCAAAAGATGGAATAGTCTACCTACCACAACCAGCACCTCCTTCCTATAATATTACGTGGCGTGAAGATGCACCTTGCAGTTGCAGGCCGTGAAGGCGATTCTGCGTAGGTATTTTTTATTCTCGCCTGGGCTCCATTCATTTCCACTTACATCAGGAGGAGTGGAGTGGAGTAATTTGTTATGCTACGTACAACAAAAATGTTCAAATTTTAATGGCCCTAGCTAGCCCGTACCTATTATTATTTCTTAAATAATGGATTGGTGCGGTACATACCTATATACCGCTCACGCCTGTCCCTTCCCTACCCTACGTACTACAACGGTAGGCAGAGACGATGGCTAGTGTCAAGTAAGAGATAATAGTAAATAATTTATTTGCATAAAGTAGATGAGAGTGAGTGATAATATAAATGTAGGTATAATGGTGAATGATATTCCCCATACCCCTTGATCTTCATTAAAAATGTGGGACTTCACTTAGTGAGATCTCACACTGACTTCTTGAGAGAATTTAAAAAGTGATGATGCACTGTTTCGTTTTATTTGCCAACACTTATTCACGTTCACGGACACTTAACTGTTAATAATGCACCATTTCACATTAATATTCGATAAAACACTCGTAAATAAAATAAAACTGCAGACATGTCGCTTCACTTTCCAGCTTTATTAAAAAAAATCTGGTGCACAATCCGACGCATGAAACCGACAACGACGTCACCGCTACAATACAACTGCCCTTGACGTTGGATTGGACCCGCCGGCCGCGCCGCGTGTGCAGAGCGTCATGCATGACATGACATGACATGATGAGCCGTCCGTCGCAGAGCTTTCCCACGTGTCCGCTCGCGTGCGCTTGCGCCGGCAGCCGGCCAATCGCGCTGCAATTGTTAATGGATGAACACAGGCTATCGTTAATAACAAATAATCATATATATTGTCAATTTATAACTCATGTTGAGTCGGTGGCGCAGCGGCTAGCGAACGGAGTGTAGATCAGCGTTGCTAGACGTACCGATTTTGGCAGGACGTCCCGATTTTTTAAGCAAAATTAAATGTTCTACGCGGGATAGGATTAGTCCCGCTTTTCGGGGATAACTCGACCGTGCGTGCAGCGTGCTGAGGAAGCGCGGCCATAAAGCCACAGAAAATGTATTTTTAGTAAAATATTATTTCCTATGACTATTTTTGCTATCTATTGTCATTTGTCACCATGTCACGGAACGTAATTTAAAACTTAACTAATAAGATAAACAGGTATTTAAAAACTTGTGATTATTTACGGATTTTTACTATGTCCCGATTTCGACGAAAGAATCCCGCTTTTTCAAAAAGTTTCAAAACCCCGACTTGACAAAAAAAATATCTGGCAACGCTAGTGTAGATCATCATATCCTTTAAACAAGCACTGGCCTTCCCACATGGGGAATTTTTACCTTTACCTACCACGCATCTCAAATCGGGTTGGTGGGATAAATCTTTCACGATCTCGATTGAGTCTCTAATAGAGATAGATAGATATGTAAATAGATAAACGCTTTATTGCACATAATTTACAAGAAAGAAACAAAGACATTACCTACATAGGTAATCTTTTAAAGCTAGTGCTCGGGCAAAGGTGGTCTTATTGCTGAAAGCAAACTTTTACAGACAACCGAGAGCGATAGTGCAAGTTTTATTCACAATTCTATTAAAACGTTATTACTTATAGGTACTTACTTAGAAATTGTACGGCTAAATTGCTAGTCACCTTGTTTGTCACCGGTATGATATACTTGGACAGATTTTTAAATTTCTCCCATTTGCTTACCATCAAATACCATAACAAGTAGGTACCTATAATTATTGTGCAAGAATCCCTAATTATACAGGATGAGAACCAACACTATAAATAATTGTTTGTTATTGAAAGACATACCTAGTCATACTCGTATTTGTCTAGAGATAGATGCATGTGCTTTTTGTTGGTCTAATCCATGCTTTTATTTTAGCACGCTAATGTCACGAACAGGCAGTGATTTTGGTCTATAATCCATGCTTTTAGCACGCTAAAATGTCACGAACAGGCAGTGATTGTGTAACATATTATAAGTTCACATGCAAAATATATTGTTTGCTGATAGTTCTGCTAACACACTAATTACGATTACAGTCCATTCTTGCCGTTTTACTAACAAATCCATACATTTTCCTGCACGACAGGATAAGACAGTGTACCTATTATATAGTCACACACAAAGATCAAAAGATGCATAATAATTTCAAGATTGTCGAGTTTATAGTTAAATATATACTGAGTGACACGTGAATGACGTACCGGTTTACGGTCGAGTACTTCTCAATGGAAAACTGCTTTAATAATATCATTTGTAACCATCCGAATAGGCTTGTGAATTACATTGTTTTAATTTCTTTCTCGTTCACTTCAATTATTGACAGCGGATAAACATAGGAGGCGTGTCGCATAGCGGCTTATTAAAAGAATACTTACTACCCCCTCTCTTCCCTAGGGTGTCGTAAAAGGCGACTAACGGAATGCACATGTATCCAACAGCATAGAGCGGCGAAGGTAAAATATAACGAATATTTTAAAACATAAAATAGCCAATGAGTACGCACCCTTTTTTGTGTGACGTCACCCAATGTCACACATTGGAAGCGAAAATATACTCAAAACAAGAAACAAATCGTAACAAAAAAAGGAAAATATTTTTACAATTATTGTCTATTGCACGATTTACCTAATGCAAATAGGGTCTTAATATAATATTTCTGTTATAAAATCAATGTTTTTATAGTGACAAAACTACAAACACAGTTCTTGTCAATAGTAACATCATAAATAAGATGACATAAGTTTCACATTTTTTTTTCATTTATTACAACGTTTTTAATGAATTAATAATTTTCTCATGTAGGTACCTTGATCGTTTTCCATGTAAGTATACCGTAATAAAGAAATCAGTGTTCGTTCGATAATTAAATTATTGTTTTGAAATTGGCACGTGGAGACAACTCTTTTTTGTATAGCAACAGAAAACTCCACGTTAATAGATTTGGTTTTTTATTTTATTTCTGTAGCCCAATTCAGTTGTTCTTGTATTTATATACGAAAGCATGAATATTGTAGTGCCTTAAAAAAAGCGACTTCTTTTATCCACTACACAATTTTTTACACCCGTTTTAGTTGAGGACACCGGAAAGGAAACTTTTTTATTATGTAATTTTTTTTTGATATTCACTCAACTAGCAACAGGCAAATTTTACAGGGCAATCTATTTTCTGTTTAGAACTTGATATCTGGAGCTTTTTTATTATTGTGGCACGCCATAATGGCCTCACTCTGCCTGATGAAAAGCAGCCAGTGAAGCCCAAGAAGTGAAAGCTGTAGAAAAATATGCTAGACGCGTCTTACTCGACTCGCGTTCTTGCGCTTAACGAGGACGGACGTGCGATATTTTTATCGAAATTAATTTTAAAATTTTTGAGTGCTTCGCCCTGTCGCCGGAATTCGCCTCGGACTTCGCCCTCCAGTTGCTGGGGTCTCCATGCTGAGCAAATATTTGAAAAAATATTTTTTGCTGTGCGGAGGTTTGAACCCGGATTTCTTGGGTGAGTGTCGGCGTCTTGACCACTGGACCAAGAACGCAGAGCTCGACCGCGTCGAAATTAGCGACTCGTATCTACACGCCCTTCGTGCAAGTGTGAGCGCTCCACTAGCGCCCGGCACACGTGACGTGAGTCGTGACTAAAGCGTGCGCCGTGCGGTGCGTGAGGACATTTACGTACTTATTTGAAGTTACATAATTATGGCCAACGAATGCAGCGCTTGTGGGTCAACTATAATGGATGACTGCTTTATGGATTGTTCTAATGATAAATGTAAGAAACGGTATGATATGAAGTGTCTTAATATTGCACCAGATGCTTTTAGGGCATTTACCGTACAGTATAAGAAGAAGTGGATATGCCCTGGATGCATTTGTTTAAATCCGGAAGGCGGAGACGCAGAAACACCTGTGAGAGCGGCAGCCGCCGACTTTCATACACCAATAAGTAATGTGAATACCCAACGCGGGAGCCAGCAGAGATTTTCACCGGTAATGATGGACGGAGAAGTAGACTCCGTATTACTTAATGAGCTGAGACAGTTTCGTTCAGAAATTATTGCTCGTTTGGATAGTCAAGCAAGTGCTATAACACATCTGCAACATGAATTCTCTCAAACTAAGAGTGGCTTTGACCAGTTGGTAAAGATAATAAAGGTAATAGAGGAAAAAGTCGTTTCTAAACTTTCTCTAAATAAACCAACACAAAAATTACCAAAGGAGGTTATCGCCTACCCTCCATGTACATTTGCGGAAGCCGTTAATAATAACCAAGGCACTAGTGTCAAAGTACAAACGAAAAAGAAGCTAAAAGACCAGCTGACTGCCGAAATTCAAAAGGTAAATAATAATGGGGCCACAAAGTCAACTGTACTTATGAAGCAGACGAAGATTGCTGGCTCACCGGTGAGAACTGAACAAATTTATCGAGAGGAGAATAACCAAGCCGATTGGAAGACGGTGCCACAAAAGAAAACTAGCCGATTGTCGAAGGTGAGAATAGGGAATAACATAGAATTAAAGGCATTACAGGCTACAGAACGGAAGAAACACCTGCATGTGTGGCGTCTGCACCCGGAAACCACCTCAGAAGCAGTTACCAATCACGTTAAAAGCATTTGTGGGTCGGAAGTTAATGTAAAAGTCAACAAAATTAAGCATAAAACGGAAAGAGACTATTCATCCTTCATAATAGGTGTACCGGAACAGATGTATGAAAACTTGAATAAAACGGAAGTATGGCCTCTACATGCTGAATTCAAGGAATGGATTTGGTTTCGTGCATCATCAAAAACCACGTTTGATACACAGTAATAACATAGATATATTTTATCAGAACGTAAGGGGTCTTAGAACGAAATTGGACAATTTTAGAACTAATATTGTGTCTTCTTGTGCGGACTTATACGCAATTACGGAATCAGGCTGCAACGAATCGATTCAAGACGCGGAGATCGTACCACAGGGATACAAAGTATTAAGGTGTGATAGAACGGATGGTCGGAAGCAGGGAGGCGCGCTTCTCGTGGCCACACCCCGGTTCGAGCTGCGACGTGTACTGATATCGGACGTTAACATAGACGCTTGTGTTTTTGAAATGGTATGTGCAACGGTTCATTTAAATAATAGATTTTTGTTTTTGTGCTGTATTATTTACACTCCACCAGGTAGCACGGAGAACGATTACATGATTTTATTTAGATTAATTGAAAAATTATGTGACGGATATAAGAAAGTAATTGTCATCGGAGATTTTAATTTACATTCTAGCCCTGTAAATATTATTAACTATTTTGAATGTTTTTTGTCCTATTGCGAGTTCACTCAAAGTAACGCAGTACCTAATTGTTTAGGTCGTCAGTTGGACCTGGTTCTGAGCGCGGGCTTTAGCGGGTCGGTGTCGGTGGCGGCGGCGGACGAGGAGCTCGTGCCCGGCGACCCGTACCATCCAACGCTCGCGATTAGCGTGCGTGTCGCCGCGGAGCGCCGTGCGCCGCGGCCGCCGCCGACACCGGCCGGGGCCGCCCACACCAGCCGCGCAAACAATATTAGACAGCAGTGGAATTTTTATAAGGCTGATTATCAATTATTGTATTGTATGATAGCAACTACGGATTGGAGTGCGATGTACGAGATGGATGAGTTAGACGAGACTTTGAACTTCTTCTATGATACTTTTAACGATATTTTAGATAAATGTGTACCTAAAAAAAGGCTCAATTGTGAACAACCGCAATACGTATACCCCGAGTGGTACACGCGGGATATTATTAACGAAATTAAAAATAAAGCGATACTTCATAAGAAATTTAAGAAAACTAAGCTGAACTGTGATTACAGGGAATTTGCTAAATGTAGAACTCGTATTAAAAAAGCCATAGATTTTGCGCACATCGAACACAAAAATAAAATTCAAATTCAGTTTGCTAAAGACCCGAAATCATTTTGGCAATATTTTAAATCTAAAAAAAGTAGAATTAATAAGGTAAGTATTTTAAGGGAGGGTGAGCTTATCAGGGATGAAGAGTGTGCTGGTCACTTTGCCGATTTTTTTGAATCTGTGTACAATATAAACCCACCGCTATTGGACGCCCGGGCGGCGGCAGCGATGGAAGGCGATGCGACTAGCGCACGCGTGCATATAGACACGTTGAGTCTTCAGGAGGTAAAGGAGGCGCTAGTCAGGCTCAAACCAAAACGGTCATCTGGCCCGGATGGTATACCAGCGTTTCTTTTTAGGGATTGTAGCAAGGTATTAGCAGAACCGCTACTTCATATTTTTAACATCTGTTTAAAGCACGCAACTTTCCCGGAGAAGTGGAAGATTACACGAGTAATTCCTGTTCCGAAGGGTAAGGCGGGTCCTGACGTTACTGGCTATAGACCGGTGGCTGTCCTGTCGACAGCGGCAAAAGTGTTCGAGTCCACCATCCAGCGGCGAGTCCAGGCTCAGGTACGCGCGCAGCTGTCAGACGCGCAGCACGGGTTCAGGCCGGGTCGCAGCACGGCCACTAATCTTTTAAACTTTATGGGGCTAGTAGTACCGGCAGTGGATGCTGGACTGCAGGTGGACGTGGCGTACTTTGATTTTAGAAAAGCATTTGACACCGTAGACAATGATGTCCTACTAAGAAAGCTGGCTAAAATTGGATGTGCGCCGCATATGCTTCAGTTTTTCGTCAGCTACATGAAAGACCGACGACAGTATGTGGAGTACAATGGGTATGAATCGGAGCTGTACTACACTAGATCCGGTGTGAGCCAGGGCAGTAATTTGGGGCCTCTCAAATTTATCATAATGATAAATGACCTACCGCAAGTCGTTAGGCATAGCACGTGCTTATTGTTTGCCGATGATCTCAAGTTGCTGCTCCAGGTTGAGGACATATCTGATTGTAAGCGCCTGCAGGATGACATTAATAGAGTGGTAGAGTGGAGCCACCAAAATGAACTACATTTCAATGTGTCCAAGTGCTCGGTTATGTCATTCACCCGTGCGCGGACCCCGGTGCATGGTGACTACAAGGTGGAGGCGACGCCGTTGAAGCGAGTGTCTCAGGTGCAGGATCTTGGAGTGCATTTTACTCCCGATTTAACTTTTCGGGAACACATTTTAAAAGTATGCAAGAAGGCATATAGGAATCTCGGGTTTATGCTGAGGCAGTCACGAGGGTTCACAAATATTACAACCTTAAAGGTGTTGTATGACGCTCTGGTCAGGAGTCATATGGAGTATGGGGCAGTCATATGGGCTCCACACGAACAGAAGTACAGGGTAATGTTGGAACGCGTCCAAAACAAATTTACGCGGCACTTGTACTTCAAATTATATGGCGTGTATCCGTTGTACCCGCTAATGTACCCCACACTGTTTGTACTCGGCATGGTCGGATATAACGAACTGCGAGTGCGAAGGGAGTTTGCGCTCGCCGCATATGTGTCTCGGGTGCTGCGTGGATTGGAGCACAACCCGGGCGTGCTGCGCCGGCTGCGGCTGAGCGCGCCGGACCGGTACGTGTGGAGGCGACGACGCCCGCCGCTGCTGGCCGTGCCGGTGGCAAGGACCAATCTCCTGTCCAAAACGCCCTTTGTCCGATCGATCCTCACACTGAACAAAGTTCATGAGAGGATTGATATATTTTCTAGTAATTTGAGTGAACTCGCAAAGTTAGTTTTATACGTAGTTAGCTATCTATATGATTAATAATTGTAATGTAGTAATAGTTGTACCTACTTGTGTCAATGTGAATAGTTTATAAGTTAATTGGTTAATTTTAGTTAAGGTTAAATGTAAGCAACTGTCGCATTGGACTAGTCTGTAAGGATAGTTGTGTATAAGAATAAATAAATAAATAAATAAATAAATACATACAAGTTTACTGTATACATCTGTATGTATACAATAAACTTGTACGTAAGACGCTGAGAAGAGCATCTGCATACAGTATATGGTCCATGTACATATTATATATAAAGAAATATTTACTTAAATTGTATTACTACACTACCTAACAGTCGTATGGGCATTTACTTCAATTAGTCATATTTGTTTTTTTATCCAAGCAGATACGTCAACGGTGCAGGTAGCTATTTTTTAAATGAATTGGACCACGGAACTCTCAAAAGGTGCTGTGGAACTGCCCCTAGTAAAGACCCATGGTCCAACTGTTGGACAGAGCAGTTGACTGCCCCGCACTGGCCCTATCTTTACAACGGCGATAGATAGAGAAAGATACGACGATTAGTGGAATCTGTTTGAAATTAGTTCTAAATAAGTTCATGTATTTAAGTCAGTTTTGACAAAAATGACAGTTACGTCAGTTAGTCATGCGAAGACGATATGGAAGAGGACTGCTTTTGCGGTCCTCATTGCCTAGTCGCTGACTAACCCTTAGGGGATAATAGTCGTGATCTTATATGTATGTAAACACACGCCTGCAGATCAACCTATCCAAAACTGTCAAATTCTCACAATCGATATTGATACTTATTGTCTGGTGACAAAGTTCAAAATATATTTAATAAATTAGACATTTTGTGGTAGGTTGTACGTCTGTACTTATTATACTGTAAACTTGTTAATATAAAACACCCTAAGCTGAGACAATTTAGAAAAACTGTTATTACTAAATTGACCTGACCGGGAATTGAATGCAAGATAGTGCTAACCACTAGACCACCGAGGTCGTTCCGGTCTCCCGGTACTCCCTTAGTCGCCAGACATCGCTAGACAGTCCACAAACAGGGAGATATATCGCGAAATCGTGAAAATAACTGTGTTCTCCCTTTATTAAGTAACCTCCACACTCAGACAGACGAGGGAGAAAAACGAAATACATCTGTTTATAAGTATCTTAGATAAGTAATTAAATAGCTTATACCTCTGGTCTGGCCCACGGTAAATCCGAGCATTGGATGTAGTAGTAGTCTTTAGATCTCGAGAATCTAACATAAGAAGGTACAGCTATAGAGTATGCAAAAACATCTCGAGCTCCTCGTTTTTGGTTAAAGGGAGGCCAAAAGCAATTACTTTCCTAAAAAAAATCAGAGATTATGGACAACCATCACGGTGTTCGACAGTGTAATATGCTTTTTGTTGGTCGTACCATAAATACCTACTACCTACTTACTTGCTCCGATGGTTCAGCGACCCTAAATGTGTCTTGTCATTCCGTTAGTTGTGACGATCCTGTGCGCTTGCTGTCAGTCATTGTCTTGCATAAATAAAGGGCCATAATTAAGTAAAGTTGGCATTTTTGTACCACCATATTCCGCTACGACTTTTTGTCATTGAAAAAACTTAAACAAAGAACCAGGCTGCCTTGGCCAGCGAAGTTAAAGTGACCTCAAACGCCCAGCTATAGTTTTGACACACCTAACATTCTAATCTGCGGAGACAAACATTATGTAAATGCACACATTTAGACTGCCTAAGCTTGTGAGCTAGTTATAAAGAACGTGAAAAAAGATTTCTATGCTGACCTAAACTGCAAGAGCAAAGTTAATCATTTTTAATTATTCGAAAGTGCGAGTATTTGGTTTTTTAAAAACCTTAGCCATTGTGAACAATGTTTCTCTACGGTTAAAGCTTTGTCAGACAGCAGGCGGTTGGTTAGCTGAGCAGTCGTTCTACGCGTTTTTGAATGCTGAGTGCGAGTTTTAATCACCATTCTATATCGGACAATCGGCTAATATGTATGAAAGTCTAGGAACCAATAACGATTACACTGATGTCATTAGACAGGTGCTTGTTATTAGTCATGTAGAAAATTTTGTCTGATTCTCCTTTGTAGGACATTGAAGTGGCACCTCCTGGTGACAAGCGGGGTGAGTTACTTTTTTTCCTATCCAATTTTTTGTTGTCATTAACGTCTTCGAATGGTGAATAAAACCCTCACTCAGTACTTAGGCGCAGGACAAACACAAGCGGCGTCGGGCGCGGCGCGGGCGAGGCGCGGGCGAGGCGTACGAGCAACCCGCCCGCGCCACGCCGCATGTATAATGTCCCGCGCCCCGCCGCTTCTATACGATTCATATGAAATACGAATGACGCCCGCGCCTCGCCCGCGCCGCGCCCGCGCCTGACGCCGCTTGTGTTTGTCCTGCGCTTTACAGAGCTCGTATAGTCACACTGTTGTTGATAAAAATACCTGTTACAGTTACTGTAATACAGTTGGTATTCTGGTTCGCTAGATGGCGTGGCTGGTGCCACCCCTTGCGTAAACGTGGCGTCTTCTATACATGACGTCTCATAAAGTTGCGATACCCTTACAGGGTCATGTTATGGGACTATTTATATTGTAAGATCTATGTACCGTACCAACAGATGCAATAAATGTTTATGACTATGACTATGACTATTACTAAACCTTACGTCCATGCTTAAACCTTACACCGTACAGTCCGTTCGTTCGCCAGGCTACGCTACCGTCTAAAGGCCTGTTCAAACCTGAGCGGTATTCGCTGTCGCTGTGGGTAAAGGTATATACCGCGCGGTTGCCGCGCGGGTTTCGCTCAGGTATTTAGTATAAAGTTCCGCGGCTAGAGCGACCTGCGCGGTATTTTTGCTGCCGCTACCCACAGCGGTAGCGAATACCGCTCAGGTTTGAACAGACCTTAATTCCGGCACGCCAGCTGTGTGACGAAGCCTTTATTTGTATTTTCTGGGCTCATTTATTGTATTTCGTTCACACGGAAGGCGAATTTTAAATGAGGTTGTTTTTAACTTTGTGGTGTATAATGGTGTTTGTGGAGATACGTACATACATGTATCTTATCTTATCTTATCTAGTGGGGCCTGCAGAGGTCTCCCCTCGCAGCAGCACGTCGACTCATTGGGATCTTTTGTGCAACCCCGTCCTATCACTCTGCCTCCTCAGTGAAGATAATTGCCATAAGCTTAATTGGCAAAGTCCTTGAGGGCGAAGAGCCTAAAATCTTCTGGTTTCGGGTAGCCGATCCCAGAAGATTCATTCTTTTCCTGGCAAAAGAGTCGCAGTCACACAGTAGGTGCTGCATGGACTCCGTTTTCCCTTCACATGCCCTGCACAGGTTGTCTGTTGCTAGTTGCATTTTGAGGAGCATTTGTTTTGTGACCGGTGATTAATCGGGCCTGCCTTCTGCTACCTCCGCATATGATCTTACTTCGTCCTAGGTAGCATTCGCTATGAAGGATTTTGAGTGTCATATGCCGGGTAGCTCTTTCCATTCGGTTCTATGCCTGTTTCGGATCTGGTCCTTGAAGGCTTTGTTGATGGTACTCGATGCTAGTGCCACAAACGGCTCAGGACCATTATATGGGGTCTTTGAGCCCTCTCTAACATGTGCATCGGCCATTACATTGCCTTGGATTCCCATGTGGCCTGGTACCCAGATCAACCTCACCCT
The DNA here is from genome assembly GCA_963921215.1 of Scoparia ambigualis. NCBI lineage: Eukaryota > Metazoa > Arthropoda > Insecta > Lepidoptera > Crambidae > Scoparia > Scoparia ambigualis. Next base: position 36,218,868 of record OY992501.1, on the reverse strand, counting down.
GTTGTGCCTATCTAGCTTGTTCTTCTTCTTATTCTTCCGTGGTTTCAAGCACAAGGCTGAAGTCGATTCGAGGCGATATAAGTGACTTGAGCGCGGCTTGACTGTCACTCAGGATGAATATGTTACGAACTTTTCCATCTCTGACTGTGCTTAAAGTCATGGTTAAAGATACCTGCTCCAGTGGGCGACACTATTTTGGATCCGTCGGTGTACCAGATCAGGCTGTCTTTCTCTGGAGACGGTGGCTGTTTCCATTGGTCCCGAGTTGGGACATGTATACTGAATTTCTTTTCGAACATGTACTTGGGGGCAATCTTGTCGCACCTCATTTCCATGATCCTATTAAGGGTATCATTAGGTTTCCATTTTGTGTGGTCTGAGGCAAAGATACGTCCCACAGCCCAGCCACCTTAAGTCTGTGTAGCGCATTCCTTGCCTCCGTCTCTATGACACTGTGCAGGTCCGTGAGGACCTCCAGCGCTGCTCTAAATGCCCCGGTAATCGCCAGGCATACTGTTCTCTGTAGTTTGCTCAAAGTATTCTTACAGTTCTTTAGCTAGGTCCTGGGCCACCAGACAATGCTGCTCATAATGTATAAACCACGTTCGTTTCCAGGAGGGGTAGACGCTAGACAGAGAAAACAGCTTTCCACTGAAGATAAATAATATGTTATACGCAAATATTTAAAATACATCTTCGGTTGGTTTATTGATAAACGGGCTAAATTAAGAAGTTTGCCGGACTGAGTTCTTGGTTAAACAAATATTACCAACTTGGTACAAATCACAAAACTACCAGCCCCAGCCTCAGTGGGACGTTTCACAGGTTTATGATGATGATGATGATCAATCTTTTTTTTTTTATAAGTAACCGTTATTAGGTAGGTAGGTAGCTGACGATTCGATCTACCTTTTTTAATTTTTATTATCATTGTAGTTGTTTGTCAACGTGTTGACGCCAACCATATCTAATTATCTACGCAATTATTTAATGCAGATAATAGAGTAACCATCGATGTTTCAACAACTGCGCAAACACTCAACTGTTGCCTGAAAAGGTAACGAATGTCGTCACTGCCTTTCTTAACACCATAAATAACTATTAGGTAAGTAAAGTAAGTAGGTATACTAACTTTATTAAACAAATGAACTCGCATTCTTTAACATTTTTTTTATATTTTTTCTCTCTATTGAGTAAAATCTTACCTCTTTTGAAACATAACCAAGACACTAACTTTGATGTTATGGCAAATATTTTTTTTTTTATTTTATTTTGGCTACAAACAGTCGTGTACATTAATAATAAATAGTGACCAACAATTGATAAGTATAAAAGACCTGCAGTGTACAAAACATTGTTTAAACATTGGCTAAACGTGATCAACAAGAAACACTCAATAATTAAGCAAAAAAAAAGCTATTACAAAAAAGTTAAATTTATATAAGTAAGTACTAGAACAATACTCTACTAAGTACGGTGACAATTTATAGCCCCAAAATAAAGATTTTTTTATTGGAAGTGTATAGAGTGCCGCTAGCGGCACTGTATCTCCATCGGTTAGGGAACCGTAAGTTTTGCGGTATAATAGTGACGCCGCCTAAGCTGCCGTCAAGTTTTTGTTAAACAACAGAAATACTAGCTGCCCTACTCCTGTAGGACACGTGATAGGTTAGAAATTTAAGACAATCGCGAAGCGCAGCGTAGCGATTGTCTTGAATTTCGAGGTTATTTTTTGTAATTAGACAACAGAAATCTAACTCCATGCAAAAATATCTTTTGAATATTATGTCGTCTGAACATTACGACAAATAAAAAATATGTTACGGTTCCCTAACCGATTGAGATAGAATGCCGCTTGTGGCACTCTATACGCTTCGTACTAGGATGCCGTCAATTTACGGCATCGTAACCGATCGTACTATGTTGCCGCTTGTGGCACTCTATTCACTGCCTACACTTTGTACTAGGATGCCGTAATGACGGCATCGTAACCGACCGTACTAGAATGCCGCTAGCGGCACTCTATCCACAGCCTTTTTTATTTGTGAACGACATACCTACTAATAAACTTAATATGACTTTAACCTATTCTTTGATTTTTTTGAATGACTTGTCATAATGATCTTTATATTAAAGAAGGTGGTAGCTAGCCAGGCTAAAACAAGCTCTATCACCAACCAAACCGAGTACAAACAGAGGGGCCTCTGGGTATGACCCGGTGGTCTCACCTACTACCCAACCAGCAAACAAGTCGTATAAATGAAGGGTTATACGACTTTTATATCATATAGGAGTTTTATACTGGTTAATCTAACTCTGTTATCGTATAGACGTAGTACATCTGACGATTAAGTCGTCTAACTAAATAGTCTAATTACAACCTCGAATAAACGTTTTTTGCAATTAAATTATACAACAGTAATATTATGGTTTATTACGTTTATTTAACAAACGTCTAAGTCGTAAGAACATTTCAGTGGTAAAAAAGTTTTCTTAAAGACAATATCGTCGAAATAGGGGCATTATTATAACATCTAAACACATTGTTGGTCTGAAAACGTTTTTAAAAAACCTTAATATAACGATTATATAGTGGAATTAAGGTTAACTTCAATATTACATAAAGTTATTAGGGTAACTAATATATACCTTTATAAGGTGGTATGGCTAACGTAAAACAAAAACTTTGACAAGTCATACAGTTTTCTGTGAACCTGTTTTATATCTTTTATTTAACACATTGACTGCCGAACACTCGGACCCGAGTGTTCGGCAATGTGTAGTGTTCGGCATGCCGTACCACTGGTGCCGCACACGCGGATCTGAGTGACCGTCCCGAATATTTTGTTTGGTTTTGTACTTTACCTTTGGCAAACGCGCGTCGTTTCGTACGCACACATAGACATGTAATTGAACTTGTAAAAACTTGCGTTGGTTTTGATAAACAAGCTAATACCTGTGTGCGCGAGCGCCGCGTTCACGCGCCTAGTAAGTCCGAGGATCCGCACACTCGGATCCGAGTCGCGGCGCGGTACGTTTATGTACCGCCGGCACCTGTGGCGCGAGTATTTATTTACTAAAATTACGTGTCTGTAGCGCTTTTGCGTGTGTTACGTTTTGTATTAAAAAATGGAAAGTGAAGCAGGGCCATCTAAGCGTAAAAATAGCCTAACCTAATCTACTTTATCGTAATTTTATCTCCAAATCATTAGTTTATTGTTAATGTAACAAATTAATTTGTAACAGTTGTTTTTTATATATTTTATTGTAAAACAATTAATGTATATTGCACTAACTATTGTTTTAAATTTTCATGTCACTCACTGGTTAATTCAGAATTTTTTTGTTGATGACACAAATAATTTTTATACTGTTGATTTTTGGTGAATCAAAATTAAAATACTTATGGCATTTACTCATTTACTTTTTTATTTTAATTAGCAGACAACCAATTTACAAAACAGTTTATAAGAGTACTCGGATCCGAGTGTTTGGCTCCACAGCGCCGACCACTCGGATCCGAGTATCCCCCTTTTTTAAGAGAAATATACAAATATAAAATAGTATTAATTTATATTTAATGAATGCACACATAAAACATTAATATTATCAAAAAAAATAGTGTTGCACCTGGCGGGAATTTTGTATTATGCTCTTGGCAGTGAACGTGTCAACAACATATTTTATAGACGTTCAATTAAGATTGTAATAAAACATAATTAGATGTTTTGTGGTTTTATGAGATTACGTTTAAATAAAAACGACAAAAAATGGATATTAATAACTGGAAACGACAAACTACATCTAAGATCGTGGTGATCTTAGATGTAGACCAGTTTCCACCTTTCCTTCTTTTGAAGTTCCACTTCGTTTATATCGTTTTCAGTTATTAATACCCTATTTTTGTTCATTTCGAGTAAAAAAAATTGTAAAAATTTAAAAGATACCCACCTTTTTATTACTTAAGTACATAAGAAATGAAAAAATACTACTACGATTTTGTTTACATCAGGGGTTTCTTTTACTTTTAAGGAACCCTAAAACACATAGCAATGGCGCTCGTTTGCAGTCGTTTTAAAAACGTCTACTTGAGTAAAAGTTATATAACAATCAAATAACAGTCTACTGAAGACTTGTACAAAATGGGTGACCTTAAAAATATAAAACAATTTTTAAAAAAATTGTAAATTAACGAAATTTCGGATATCCTTACAGAGCTACAGTAAAAAACTAAATATCATCACATACAATATCAATAAAGTGGCATTCCCATAGAAATCTAGACGTCATCTTGAATTTAGCAACTGCACAATATTGATCAAATATTAATTTCAATAATATATCTACCATTTAAATTTAACTTGTTTTATTTTACAAAAACCAAAGGAAACAAAAATTATGTGAACCGAAAGGATTAAAGGCAAATCGTTTTATAAACAAAATTTCTAAACATTTATGCGCCTATAAAGTCAAGTAAACCGTGTTTAAATGTTACATTACCTAAATTTTTTATATAACACTGGCGGCCGTTCGCGGTTTAACCCGCGTGGTTCCAGTTATATCGAGATAAAAAGTATCCTATGTGTTAATCCAGACTATAAACAATCTGTATACCGAATTTTATCCAAATCCATTTAGTAGTTTTTACGTGAAAGAGTAACAAACATACACACTCACACACTTTCGCTTTTATAATATTAGAGTGATAATAGTCAGTTTTCATACCTTTACCCAATTTTTGGGTCACGTAAAGGTTTTCCATGTACTCTATGTTTATCTTTTGGCCATACTTTAACCTTTAAACTACTTTTACTTAACATTTTCTGCCGCCATGTTAACCTTTATTTAACTATTACGCGACCTAGGTCTTATAAAATGCGCCACTTTCGCCTTTTATAACCGTTTACCCTACGTTTAGACGACTAACCTAATCGGATCAAAGTTGCATGTAAATTGTAAAACGTTGTCTCAACTTCTATAGGACTTTATTTTGCTAGTTGGGTACTTAGACCAGAGAGACGAAAGAATTAGTATTATTTTGTCCTGACGGACACTTTATACGTTTTTCAGGGAAACGAATATTCGTATAAGGTATATACGAATTTTACGCAGGCAGTGTTTTAGTAAACTGGAGGCCAACTGTCAACTCTTAGAGTAGTATTACTTTAATCATAATATGCAAATTCCCATACGGATGTTGTACAGTAATAAGTATTAAAGTAATACTGCTCTCCCCAGCAGACGTACTTTAACGACCAGCACGTGAACAGGAAGACAGGTGTATACTATAGGTAATACCTATATATCGTTATCTACACAATATAAATTATAATATACAACACACTAAGTTAATTTAGCACTTATAAGTTTACTTAACTTATGTAGTATTGAAGCATATCAATTGAAACCAATATTTTACAGAATGAATTATTTAAACATTCATTTGAAACTGAAAAATGGGCTGATTTGACAAGGTTTTTACATGTCACACGCGCGGCGCTCGGTGTTATTGTGGTATTATATTTTCAACATATATAAAACTGCGTTAATTAATACTTTGGTGAATACGGAAAGAGTGCGTGCCTCTATCAAATCATGTATTCATTGTTTTAATATAATTAAAACCCTTGTGTCACGCGGTGGGCAAATGTTGAATCGCTCGACGAAATTACGTTTACCTACTTCAGTGGTAAGAGTCTCGTGACTGGTCCAAATCCAAACCATCGCAAGTAGTGCTGCAGCACTTCGTCAGGAAGCACATGAGTATTTATTCATGTGCAGGAAGGATGTGGCGCTAGCTTTCGCGCAAATACTTTATTTTTAAGTTCTTTCAAACTTTTAAAACTTTGGTTCGGTAAGTAGGTAAAGCTCGTGTCTTGTTTTGCTACTAAATTAAGAATAGTTACACTTATCTGTCCCGAGAACATGGTTGTAATCATCCCTGAGTAGGTATTGAAATCAAAATTAATACAATTTTAATAAATGAAATGTGATGTGAGTGATGTATAAATAGCTTTATTTATAAATTGACGTCAGATCCATTTCTGTAAAATCCGTGGATTTTAGCCATGGATCTATTTTATCGGCCGTGGATCTGACCACATAGGTATTCTATGACAATTAATTTCTGTGCATAATTACTGTGCTTATTGATAGACTGACTCGTTTTTAAACCTTCTTTTGCCATGTAATTTTTGTTTTCAGCAGTCACGAGAAAAAATAAATGCCACGGCTCTGACGCGAAGAACGCTTCACCCAGGATTCACCCACCTATACCATACATATCGTTGTACCGAATACACAAGTCTTTAAAATACATAAGCCGAAAAATGTTTTTAAAGTTTGTTTTTGTTTGTTAATTTTTAGAAAATTCTAGAACGTGCAATACATACTAACTACGTGAATGAAACAGTGGGATTGACTTTAAAAATAATACTTTATTTTTTGTTTACGGAACGTGTTAATTTATAAATAACACTTTACTTTTTGTTTACCTACGTGACTCGTCCAAACATTTGCGACGTTAATCATCGTACTTAATTAACATAATATTTTCCGAGACCCAAAATTGTATGTTGACCACTGTGATGTGTCATTGAACCCTCGAATTGTCGAACCGACTCTTGGAGTTTCAAGGAGTTTTTTTACCTTCCGCAATCCTCCGCAAGGTCATCGACCTCCAGTAAGGACCCATCAAAAAGAGCGATTTTTCAAGAAGTCATTTAGCCCAATGATGTTCCGGCTGCCCCGTTTATGGTGATGTTTTTGCGAGGTGGCCCTTTTTTAAAGGGGGGTTTAAAATTGACGTGCATCAACTCCCAGTGATTGCGCCGCTCTGGCTGCCGATCCGGTGGTGACTTCCCAAAGAGTCACTTACATGCTTAGATTAAAACAAAAAGGGAAGATACGGCATTAGCATCTCGTGAGTGAGCCTTCAAAATTAGGCCTAAAGGCACAATTTCACTTAGGCTGGATTCGACCAAACTGGAATAAGACTTAATCCGAGATTAGTCTATACAAATTCGGTGTTTAATCTAGGTATAAGACCTTATTTCAGTTTGGTCGAATCCACCCTAATCACAATTTGCCGAGCGAACAGGCTACATCGCACTATTGCGGATATTCTACTGTATGAAAAAGAGAAAGACGCTACTCCGCAGTGGCGTCGGAATCGGTCGTACGTACTCGTCTGTTGCGAAGCGACTGAGACGTCAACGCGCTACTCGCTGACTCCCTCGCGCTGACGTTGAAACTTACCGCTTTGTCTCGCTCGCTCGATTTACACTTTATAGGTGTGCGTGTGTGAGTGTTTGCTTAAGTAGTTGAGTAGGACTATATTTTGAATGACTACAAGTAGGAGCATGCCGTATCTTCCTTTTTTGTTTTAATCTAAGCTTACATGTCTCCAAATTCCTATCTTGCATATTTCTGTTCTGTGATCTTACTTACCTATTTAAGATTTTTATCCTAAATGATTGACTTACTTAGTTAGTTGGCTTTGTTCTATGTATTTAGGTTATATTATGTATGTATGTATGTACAAATATGATTGTATTATTATGTGCATCTAAAATTGGATATTATCTGCACATCACTTACAACAATATAAGTGGTAATGTGATAGACGTAATCTCTGGAAGTACCTTTATTTTTTTAATACATAATTATAAGTATGTAGGTACTTGTACGATAATATATCAAGAATTCAAGACACAACATTTATCTGGGCTATAGAACATTAAAACAACTAACTATTAGAAAACATCTTACTATCTGACAACTAACCCTTAAAAAAGGAGAAAAGATATATCGGTCATACCCTTAGATTAAAACAAAAAGGGAAGATACGGCATTAGCGTCTCGTGAGTAAGCCGCTAAAATTAGGCCTAAAGGCACAAACAAATTCACTTCAGTCACAATTTGCCGAGCGTACAGGCTACATCGTACTATTGCGGATATTCTGCTGTGATAAAAAGAGAAAGACGCTACTCCGCAGTGGCGTCGGAATCGGTCGTACGTACTCGTCTGTTGCGAAGCGACCGAGACGTCAACGCGCTACTCGCTGACTCCCTCGCGCTGACGTTGAAACTTACTGCTCTATCTCGCTCGCTCGATTTACACTTTTATGGGTGTGCGTGTGTGAGTGTTTGCATATGTAGTTGAGTAGGCCTATACATAATAATATGTTGATTGACTACAAGTAGGAGCATGCCGTATCTTCCCTTTTTGTTTTAATCTAAGGTCATACCTATCAAAAATCGTGGACGATCGATAAACGCATTGTATAATTTAACTCTTTATAAGGCAGTGGCACATATATTGCCACCATATTTTGAACTTTATGCAATTAAGATAAGGTCGAAAACCAATGAAAAATTTAACATACTGTGCCCCTTAAAGGGTTAAACAAATAAGCCGTGTCGCGTAGCGGCTCATTAAAGCATACTATACCACCCCTTGTCTTCCCTTGGGTGTCGTAAAAGGCAACTAACAGACTAAGAACTACACGTACATCCAACAGCATAGAGTGGCGATGGACTCACCACCTGTCACGTTGAACACATGTGCAGTCGCTATATTTGGTGAAAAGTGGACTATGGCAGAGAACTGCTTTTGCGGTCCTCATTGCCTAGTCTCTGACTAACCCTTCGTGATTATGTGTATGTATGTAAGTAATTATAAAATAAAATAATAAAGCATTTATTTCCAATACAAATAATTGTAAGAACAATAAATTCTTATTTCTGAAAACAGTGTTCTGGCGTCCGGGAATGCACCGGCGGGCGAGTAGGTACCTCATGCCCATAATTGAGTTACCGGTATTGTGAACACTGCCTTTATATCGGTGCGCGTGCTCGATGAATATTTTCAATCCATTCAATCTTCAAAAAGAAAATTAAATATTCGTTGGCCCGCGGTTTAAAATTGATTTTCGTACTTGTTAGAACAACGTTTTTACCTAGAGACAAATCAAAATGTAGACATTACATAATAAAATAATTGGCGTCAATAAAAATTAAATTAAGTAACTAACATGATAACTTACAAAACTTTAATTACTTAAAAAACAACAACATGCAGATTTACCAACATTTTACCAAGATTTACCAACTGCTCTGAAGTCAGTACCTACCTAGTAAAAAAACTCGCAAAAACATTATTTATGAACTAGAACTTTAACGACCAATTATAGCAAAGACCTGTACCAAATATGCCGTTACGTAAAACGAGTGAAGCAATGCCCAACAGCAAAAAAAACTTGTGCGAAAATTATAAATCATTCCATAATCAAGATGAACCACCATCGTGTACACGCTAGTATCCAAAACTGTCAAATTTCTTTATTCAATATTGGTTCTTATAACCAAAGAATAAAGTTCAAAATTTATTTGACGTTTTGTGGTAGGTTGATCTACTGGCGTGTGTACGTCAGCGGCCGTCGAGATTTGCCCACAGTCGTATAATTGCGATCAATTTGCGAAACGACCCGCCAGCCATCTGCGCGCCGCACCGCGAGCCGGTTCGAACCGGTTACGGTCCGCTTAGGCCGTGCTCACACGTTTAGTCCAACCTACTTAATAAACAGTGGAAAAATTCCTAAGCCAAGGTGCATTATGAATGAAAATTATATTTTAGTACTCATCCGTGACGTGATTCAGGGATGCGATTTATGAATCGGTGACAATCTTTTGCTTATTGATAACTAGCGGCCGCTCGCGGTTTTACCCGCGTGGTTCCCGTTCCCGTGGAAATATCGGGATAAAAAGTATCCTATGTGTTAACCCAGGTTATAAACTATCTGTATGCCGAATATCATCCAAATCCATTCAGTAGTTTTTACGTGAAAGAGTAACAAATATCCATCCATACTTACAAACTTTCGCGTTTATAATATTAGTAGGATTCAGTACCTACGAGTTTTTTTTTCTTTTTACAAGCTTTTTTTACAGCTAAGGTCGTTTTGCACATTAAAATTTATCGTATGTAACGGAGATTATCTATAAAATAAAATAAAAACTATTGCCGAAAATATGTCTGTACGCGCATCACTTCTGAACGGCTGCACCTATTTGACTAAGTAATTCTTTTTTGTTGTTTGCGTAGGTAATTGTTAGGATATGGTTTGTTTGAAAGAAAATGTTAAAAAAGTACGGAAATGTGTAAAATTTGGATTAAAAAAATCTCCATTAAAAAGTGATTGAGTGAGTAACATGAAGACGGCAAAGAGGATGTAAGTAATGAAAACAGTTCGAAGATATTCAAAAAAATAATATAAAAATACGGACTGAACTGACTTTTACAGCTTGATGTTATTGCTCATATTATGAATACGCTATTGAACTTAATAAAATTTTAGTACAGTCACCAGCATTAAGATGTGACTATCGACAGCCTGCAAAAATATCTAATCATTGGTGGAAGGCATAAATTTGCCTATAAATTATGCCTTCCACCAATGATCAGATATTTTTGCATCATCACATCTTAATACTGGTGACTGTACTTATTCATTTTAAAACTAAAATAAATTTTAACTAAAAGTTGACATTACATTCAAGTTTTAGTCGGAATAGTACTTTACTGAAATCTCACAATGTTTGGTTTCATTTGCTCTCGCGTCTCCAACGTCACTCAAGCACGTTAACACTTCGTTAAGTGTTAACCGTTGTTAATAATCGAAAAAACAAAACCGCAGTCTACAAACGTGACGCTTCACTTTCCCGCCATCATTTCCTATTTTCCAATGACGAGTAGGTACCTAAGGCGCAAAATACACAGAAGCGATGTAAGATTCGGATGCGATGCGGATGTGAATCGGATTCGTTGTCCCTTCAAATCTTGTTCGTACAAAATGTATGAAAGAGATGCCTCGTAAATTACACAGAAAGGATGCGGCGCGGATTTATCACTTGCAAATAAATCCGCGCCGCATCATACATTTTGTACGAACAAGATTTGAAGGGACAACGAATCCGATTCACAATTTCACATCCGCATCGCATCCGAATCTTACATCGCTTCTGTGTATTTCGCGCCTCACCTACTCATTTTCGTGGTAACTAGTGAATATCATGACATTGAAAACATAATAATTCATAAAAGTAAAGCATTACTGGCCACTGCTGGACAAGTCTTCACTACAATTGATGGCTTTATCACCGCGCTTGCCAAATACGTTGGGCTTGGGCATCGCAAACCCGGGCTATGCATCGAAAAACCCGAAACACATACCTACATATAATCACTACTATTATAACGGATAAAATGTTTACTAGAAAAAAAAATCAACCAGTCCCAGGAAGCTCGAGTGGGATTCGAACCTTTTATCATATATCATTATAAAACATTTTATCCGTTATCTATATAGCATTGTGAATGCAAAATTTCAATAATAAAGACACTACTATTATCCCCGAAGGGGATTTGTGATTACTTTTTCCTTTTTATTATTTATAGGGGTTTAGGACAGCAAAAGCAGTCCACTACCATCGTCCACTTTTCACTAAATAGCGACTGCACATGTCCTCAGCGTGACAGGTGGTAAGCCCATCGCCGCTCTATGCTGTTAGATGTGTGTGCAGTATTTAGTCCGTTAGTCGCCTTTTACGACGCCCAAGGGAAGAGAGGGGGTGGCAGTATTTCTTTCACCACTACGCGACACGGATAATCCGGAACACACTGTCCGAACTGGGAGTTTACACCTGAGTGCCTATAATATACTCTCTTTCTCCAAACTTAACGAAATTTCGGCCGCTGTAAATTTCAAACGAAAATCGTCCGAAATTTCGTTTCGGAGAAAGAGAGTAGGCCTTCTGGACCTCCAGTTATCGGGCAAGCGCGTGGTTCACCATTCATAAACCGCCAGTCTAGTGGTTAGATTGCTGATATACATTTAAGGTCTCGATTTCGGTTATCAGCGAGGATACAATTTCATTTGTACTCGGTTTGATTGGTAACCATCTTGTTCTAAGACTACGTCTTATTATCTATGTCGGCATAACAAATAACAACAACAACTTTTGATAGTATAGCATTATTTGTTTTAAGATAGCTTCGTCCTAGTTCCTCAGTGTAGTGGGAATTTTGGGTGAAGTCCATTTCCACATTTTTTTTATCGTCGCCGTCGCTTACTATGAATGACATGAAGGCCAAAAGTTTTTCAAAGAAAAAAAAGAGTTAAAGTAATTGAATCTATTTATACCTACTTCATTGATAGAACTGTAACACAATTTATTATCTAGATTTACGAATCCTACTACCTAATTATTTAACAGTTAGCATAACAATAACAGGTAGGTAACATAACAAATCTACAAGATCCAGGTAAGTAAGTAGTAACATCAACATCATACATCTAAATCGGCGAGTAAATATTTAAACTACTTATTAAAAAGATGATAAATATAAAAACACACTTTTTCCCCCCTACGTATCAAACGATCAAAAATATCTACGTTCACACATCTTGAACAACAAGTTCACAAGAATGTTTGCGATGGTAGTACGATACAAACTTGCTAACTCCAGTATCACGGCGCATGTAGTCATTCACCGTGATCCTCTTTGTGCGCAGACTTCCACCATGAGCCGATGAGCCGTATATGTGTCGATAGGGCCTGACCCAATTGATGGGTTTTAACGCCTCCCACCTTACAGCAACCACTGGGACCAACTGCACACAGTGGCTAAACTCTAAAAAGCTCTGAATTTAAGTTAGACACTATACACTTTGAACTTTATTTTCTTGATAACCGGGCGAAAATCAATGAAAAATTTCAACATATTGTGTTAATATGCCTTTCTAAACACAAAGGAACTCGAGATGAATGTGGTCGGTCACCTATCCATAAACCCAGCCTCGCGTTAATCAACTTAACACGCAATATCGTAACCCGGACGGAGTTCATTATTTATTACTATCCTCTTTATTTATTTAAGATTAACATTTATAAACAATCTTTTATAAAAATTACCTATTTACATTTGTAAAATATTTACTTACTTTAATAATACTTATCGCTTTATAAAAACTGTGAAACATACAAAACCAAGATAAAAACTGTGCGGTAATTCACTTCCGTATCTCGATTCTCGACTGCCCGAAGGTAGGTAAATAGTACGGGCCAGGTGATTTTCCGCCAGCTTTATGTACGCAAACATGTTTGGTTACATACGTTTTTGTCGCTCTTACTCATTCGAAGTGTGCAGAATGTGTTTGATTAACATCTGCTAAATACCATTACCATTTGATTTTTCATTGAGTTAGAATTTAGTGCGAGTTTTTTTCACTATTTAATTACATTAACCCACCAACCCGCATTGGGCCATCGTGGTGTGCTATGGCCCGATCTCCCCATGTGGTGTTGTCCATGTGGGGAAATAGTTTTTTTTATTTGTTTATTCCAGAAAAACTTAAAATATATCATAATAAAAGTCTGCCAAACGGCGCATGCAGTTTATCAGCTGCAGTTCTCGTTATTATAACAAAATCAATTTTGCATGCGTACGGCTTAGAATAATTCTATGGCGTACGGTCTACAGTTCATCAGCACAACACTATTCAGCATTTTGAGGACATATTGAAAATGTAGTAGGTAGGTAGTAGCTCCATACGCTGCGGCTGGCGACCGCACATTAAACTTAACTTAACAATTTGTTGTTTTGGTAACTTGACATTATGGTCATTAGACGTTTTAGGAATTTGTTGTTTTGACACCTGAATATTATGACAACTGGTCATTTTAACAATTGGGCATTAATGCCTTGTCATTTTGACACACTGGACATTCTGACAAGTGGCTTTTATAATACCCCGGAGTCAACTATTTGTCATACATCATCACTATAAAACGACTATAATTTAATTTAACCTAACTATTATTTTATAATACTTAAATTTAGTTATTATGTAAGATAAGTATGAACACACCATGTAATGTAAGTGCCTTAGTCTACTATATCTTATAATTAGAATGTAATAATTTAAATAAACATTTATGTTAGATATTTTCTTACTTATAAGTACATATAGCACTTATGACAAGTATTTAAATGTAGTATTTTATTGATGTGCCCAGTTGTGCTGTGGGACGATTATAGGCGGATGGTGAAGATTACGTTAACAATAATTTATATCTATGGCACTAAAGCATCGCCTCCTGATTTTCAGCATGCGAAATAAAAAGCAAAGTTTGTTACCGCTAGAAGATAGACCAGATACCTGATGCATAACTTAACTTATTTCATGAGTCTATTGACTAGGACTTCGAACTAACAATGGCTACCATTTACCTCGGTAACCTCAGCATGATGGGATCCTCATGTCTACGAGAACCAAGACTACCCGCCGATAATTCATAATTTAAGTAAAGTAGGTACCACCCTATGATCATCTGATCAAATCATTGAAAATATACAACCTATGGGTATTATTATATGGAGAGAATGCCTAAGGCATTAAGACCGCCTCTGTACTTTAAGTGCATAAAGTGTTTTAAATAAAATAAATAAATGAATAACCAATTGCCAGGTAGTGATTGATCTTGTAATCAATGGGTTGTCAGGATCACGGTTTGTACCCTGGCTATGCATCGAACAATCTAGAACACACTTTGGCAGACCTGGGAGTTGAACCCGGGACCTCAGGACGCTTGACCACTTGGACATCGAGACGTTGGATTTCGCAATATCACGCCGCAAACGTGTCGCTTCTCCTAAATCACATTGCTGTGTTAATTTGATTGTATTTCTATTATACACCAAGTCATGGACGCTCCGCTCGATTCGCCGAATAACATTTATAGGTTTAATGAACATTGTGTCGTATTTGCCTAGAATTCCGTGCTAAAACATCTAACGGGTAAATATTTAAGTCTAACGTTAGAATGTAGGTATATTTTTATCTAAACATTGAAAGTTAAGTGTTCTATAAATAAAACTTAGGTAGGTATGTATGAGAAGTGTTAATAAATTGATACATTCACGTTGGCCTGCTGATTGGGTAGGATATTGGAGTTTCGGGTTTGAGTCCATTTCTTAGTAACTGTAAGCTGGGTTATACCGTAAATGACAAGGGAAGTGATACCAGCAAATTATTTCGCAAATTCTTTGTTTTTTGCCATGTTTGTAATTCTCAGAATGTATGAAACAATTGTTTGGAAATTCTTCACGGCCTACGGGATGATCACGTGAACAAGTCGCGGGTGGGCCGCTAGTTGGCAATAAATGGATTAGGCAAGTTACAAATAAATTATAAGCGACCAACATCGCATGCAGTCTTCCTTTCTACATGAACTCCGTTAAGCGGGTTTTATTCGCAGAATGTACCTTTCGCATAATGCACCCCATGCGTAAAACGTCCCTTTCTCAAAATGCACCTTTCGCAAAATGTATCTTTCGCATAATGCACCTTTCGCAAAACGTACCTTTCGCAAAATAGATCTTTCACAAAATGTGCCTTTCGCAAAATGCACCTTTGCAAAACGTACCTACCTTTTTTTCTACATTAACCCTTTTACATGCTGTTCCCGAAGTTTACAAGCTTTTAACCCTACATTTAAGGCTATTAACAGTTTTAATGCATCCGTGAGCTTAGCTATTAAAAAAGTATTTAAAAGATGGTTACTCATTCGTCGTCATAAAATCTGGTAAAAAAAAGATGAACGAAACCTTTTTGCATTGCGATACTTCGTTAGGTCATATTTAAACGTCCCACTGCTGGGCACAGGCCTCCCCACATGGGCAACAACACATGGGGAGGGCCGAGGCTCAATACGGTTGCGGTGTGGTTGGGAGTGCAGGCTACAACACATGGAGAGGGCCGTAGGCTCAATGCGGTTGCGGTGTGGTTGGGAGTGCAGGCTACAACACATGGGGAGGGCCGTAGGCTCAATGCGGGTGCGGTGTGGTTGGGAGTGCAGGCTACAACACATGGGGAGGCCGGAAGGCTCAATGCGGGTGCGGTGTGGTTGGGAGTGCAGGCTACAACACATGGAGAGGGCCGTAGGCTCAATGCGGGTACGGTGTGGCTGGGAGTGCATGTTACAACACATGGGGAGGGCCATAGGCTCAATGCGGGTGCGGTGTGGCTGGGAGTGCAGGCTACAACACATGGGGAGGGCCGTAGGCTCAATGCGGGTACGGTGTGGTTGGGAGTGCAGACTACAACACATGGGGAGGGCCGTAGGCTCAATGCGGGTGCGATGTGGCTGGGAGTGCAGGCTACAACATATAAGAGGGCCGTAGGCTCAATGCGGGTGCGGTGTGGCTGGGAGTGCAGGCTACAACACATGGAGACGGCCGTAGGCTCAATGCGGGTGGGTGCGGTGTGGTTGGGAATGCAGGCTACAACACATAGGGAGGGCCGTAGGCTCAATGCGGGTGCGGTGTGGTTGGGAGTGCAGACTACAACACATGGGGAGGGCCGTAGGCTCAATGCGGGTGCGGTGTGGTTGGGAGTGCAGGCTACAACACATGGAGAGGGCCGTAGGCTCAATGCGGGTGCGGTGTGGTTGGGAGTGCAGACTACAACACATGGGGAGGGCCGTAGGCTCAATGCGGGTGCGGTGTGGTTGGGAGTGCAGACTACAACACATGGGGAGGGCCGTAGGCTCAATGCGGGTGCGGTGTGGCTGGAAGTGCAGGCTACAACACATGGGGTGGGCCGTAGGCTCAATGCGGGTACGGTGTGGTTGGGAGTGCAGGCTACAACACATGGGGAGGGCCGTAGGCTCAATGCGGGTGCGGAGTGGCTGGGAGTGCAGGCTACAACACATGGGGAGGGCCGTAGGGTCAATGCGGGCGCGGTGTGCCTGGGAGTGCATGTTACATCACATGGGGAGGGCCATAGGCTCAATGCGGGTACGGTGTGGTTGGGAGTTTTGCACTTATTATCATGCACTGAGGCGCATATGCGTTACATTATTTTGCATATCCAATATCAATCTGAGGTTGGTGCATTTATTTCGTGTGAACATTTTATTAACACATTTTACACCACAACACTTTATGATGCAATTAAAATTGTATCGAAATTGTTTTAAATTAATGAAGTTACTTTGTAATGCGTCGGACTCAGAGCGCCTAAAATTGGTAAATCAATTTGTAAACTGTATCTGCCTTGCTTGCTTTTTTATTTATTATTTTTCTACGGGTAATCACTTGGCCCTCACCTGATGTTAAGTGATATTAAGGTCGCTAGGTTGGTGGCAGGAGGGGTCGTTTTAAGTCCACCTGGCTAGCTTCCATCGTATTTAAATGTTTCTTAACACATTGATGTATCACACAAGTATCCTCAGGGATACTGGTGTGATGTATGTAAGTATAATTAACCTGTCTACTTATATAATTATTAAAAATGAACAAACACAACGTAAAGTAAAGTTTGATGTAACCAGCGAATACTCGAACTCTATTTCTCCTGTTCTCCGCTCGGACACGTAAATCGCAAAAACGGTAACATTTTTTAAGTACACAATGTGTTTATTCCCAGAACAAATATACACTTCACATCGCCGCCGTTTAGCTACAAGGTAAAAAAAGACAAATAACCGGTGGTTATTATAAAGTGGAACACGGATAATAGCAGTCGTATTAAAAATGCATTTGTTGACTATGACTCACGGTATATTCTTCCAATAGATAGATAATAAATCTCCACTTATCAGTGCGTTGTTTAGTGTTTTTCCAGATACTTGTTACTATGATATGTGAATGTGACTGACCACTACTCGCAGGGCCGTGGGATGGGACCGTACGTGTACAGTCGGCATGAGAAGTAGCTGAAGTAGTTTGGCTCCGAGTCATACTGCGTTCATACGTAATCACGGAATACAGAAAATACTTTACTTTTCTTACCTGATACAGGTATTTATATTTAACAGGAAAGTCACCTCAACATTGTAAACACATGGTTGGTGAATGAAATAAAACATTTCTTTTTATTCTTTCTAATGTTAGGCTAAGTGTTAGGCTTCTTTTGAAGCCGACCGTACTCACATATTTCTTGTCCCGGTTTGAATAGTGTGAAAACTGGTCCAACGTCAACGTAAATATTCTACTGTCTACTACTGTCGGCAAAACAAGTACTCTACGGGTAAATAAAAGGTAAAAAAATCTCGTTCGTCATGCATTAAATTTAAAATATTGAAATATTTTCCATAAACCTTGATATTATTTAGACAACAAAAAGCAGTACCTTATAATTATGAACTGGGATCCATAAAGTAAATTATTTAGATGTAAGTAAATGTTATCACGTTTGACGCGGCAGTGATTTTTCTATACTTTCCATTTCCATTCCTGCGGCACAAGGCTGAAAAGGCTGCTGGTCATAAAACTATCATTGTGGCGGTACAGGGCTTATTAAACCCTGTAACGTTTAAGAAACTAAAATCCTTTTTATGGCTTTATGTAAAAAATATTTTTTTTTTGCATTGAATATCAACAATAATGAATTAATTGACATGAACCTGAAGGCGTACGACAACAGCTTGTTTTGTTTAAAATTTATAGCTATAATAAAATAGAGGGTCTTATGCACTCTGTGCAGCACTGAATAAAGGAAGTTTTGTGCATGTTTTATCGATGAGAAATAAAAATATTTATAGTTTTAATGGAGTTTTAAAATACTTAAGAGAAAATTAAACTAAACTTTCCCACACTCACACCAACTTATCTAGCCCAAGAGAAGCTTCGTTATGAAACTCGTTAAATGGTTACTTGACAACAGATAAACATACTTAAAATACTTAAATACAAATACTTATTATACATAGAAAACACCCCAGACACTAGACAATTTAGAAAAACAATAGTTTCTAAGTTGACCAGACCGGGAACGAACCCGGGACCTCAGAGATGGCGACTCCATGAAAACCGGTGTACAAACCACTCGACCAAGGAGGTCGTCAAAGAAAAAGTGAGAAAAGAGGAAAAACTGTATACATTAATGTTTTTCATTAAAGCAGTGCACACAGAAATTTCTTTCACATTTCACACATTCAGTAATATTTTTTTGACTTTACTGTCATCTTGGTGATTTTTTAAAAAGGTTCGGAGTTTTCTCAGAATAATAACTTTAGTTATTATTCTATGGGAGTTTTTCATAGCTTTTTTACACCGAACCAAATTGAAGTTATGCCATTCGCACGATAAAGAAGTCTAAGTATAGTTTTTTTTTAGCCGCACGGTAAGCGACATAGACAGGGTTTTCAGACCGTTTCGCGCCCATCGTGTTAATTAGTTCTTAGGATAAAATTCCAAAGCATTTCTTGAATATCGCTCCAAGGAACTAAGTATTTATATACAACGAACTACCTATGAATAAATAAATAAACTGTGATATAAAGTTCTATCTACAAGCTTTAATAAGATAATAGGTGCACTTAAAAGAAGAGCTTTCTAAAAAAAACCACCTTAATACTAAGTTACTTGGTTTATTGGTATTTCTAATAGTTTTAAGTGCGAAATTCAACTCTAAATATATACGGGAAAGAGCGACCTCCAGGAGGCCTCCGACAGACGAGGGGAGCCAAAAAAATGTACTTAATGGGGTAAGTAAAAAAGTTTTTGGAAGTGTCAAAAGGGATTTTAATATTTCGATTCTTCGATCATCTCGATGTTCGTTTAATTGGATTTAAAATCAACTAATTTAGACTTTGAATGATTAGATTGCGCTACTCTTTCTTTTTCTTACGCAAAGACACCAAGAAACCGGTGTTCTGGGCGCTGCATACCATATTATGGTCGTTAATTAATTACTTTCTTGTCTCTCACACCCATTTGGAGATAGAAGTCGGGCCAACGAAAGCTGAACCGCGTAGTTATTTGATTGGCAACACTTTGTCTCTATGTGTGTCTATCTGAGGTGTCATGTCGTATGTCAAATTGTAATTTTTCTGAGAAAATTGCAGCTGTGTGAGTGACCCTGTGTTACCCAGTCATGATTTGTTTGAATTTGCCGCGTTTTTCCTGGTTCAGCTTTCGTTGGCCAGGCTTTACACCCAACCTAGTCGTGTAAGTACGCAAGAACGTATTCGACATTCACATAAAAAAATGTGTTAGATGTATTACGAACTTAGAGCATAATATCCTCTAAGATTACGAACGACCGACGACGGACGTTAAAAACTCCAACGTGCGTCACACATTATAATCTATATTTAACATTCTATATAAATAAAAATCAATGTCCAGATTGCCACGAATGTTTGTCTGCGCATCACTTCAGAACGGTTGCACCTATTTGGCTAAATATGTTTTTTGTTGTGTTTGTAATGAGCTTGGGAAAAGTATTTTTATTTATTTATTTATTAAATATTTACATTTTAACTTAAAATATGATATTAAAATTTTTTCTGTAGCCCTTCAAAATACTTCAAATATTTTTTTAAAGATTCATATAAATGACCACGCGCTACTGTTTTTGTGACAATCAAAATACGCGCGAAACCCGCGACGTGACGTCATCGGATTCCCTTCTCTCGCACGGGTGGCGCGACTCGCGCGAGTTCGTTTTATTAATATGTCTGCTCTGAACCAGTGCAGTTGTGCCACAGATTACTTAATACTTAATTTATTTTGCAAATATGTAATCGGTGCGGGCGGCAATTATTTATGTACAATAACTTTGTAAATACTTCTCGTATCGAAGTGAAATAAAAACTTTTAGTTTAAGAACAACGACTTCTATAATGGTATAAAGTAAAAATGAACATTTTTTTCTTTTTTCCCAAGTCCATTGTCAGGACAAGGTTTGTATGAAAGATTTTCTTTAGAAATTCGACACGGGGTATGGGTTCCACGCGGGCGAAGTAACGGGCGGCGGGCGCTAGTCTATACTATAAAAATTTAAGTTTAAAACATTTTTAAAAAACAAGCTTTTATTTAAATGCGCTAAAAAGAAAAAAAGAAAATTTTACTTTAAAACTTTTACTATTAACTTTTAACGTCATTACACAATTTATATGATATAAAAAGTTGTCGCGAGAAACTACTCGTCAAGACGAATCAAACGAGCCCATATTCGATGGGGTTATGTCGTTTAATTACTGAGTTCCTATGGCCACCTTCCAGCTCCATCATCAGACCCTGGTTATCATCCAGCCTCAAAGTACTCGTCAAGACGAATTAAACGAGCCAATACTCGATGGGGTTATGTCGTTTAATTACTGTGTTCCTATGGCCATCTTCCAGCTTCATCATCAGACCCTGGTTACCATCTAGCACCAAAGTACTCGTCAAGATGAATCAAACGAGCCCATACTCGATGGGGTTATGTCGTTTAATTACTTACTGAGTTCCTATTCCAGCTCCATCTTTAGACCCTGATTACCATCTAGCACCAAAGTACTCGTCAAGACAAATCAAACGAGCCGAGACTCGATGGGATGGCGTCGTTTCTTTACTAAGTTCCTAGGACCACCTTCCAGCTCCATCATCAGATCATACCCTGGAAACCATTAAAAAACAAAGTACTCGTCAAGACGAATGAAACGAGCCGAAACTCGACGGGGTTGCGTCGTTTCATAACAGAGTTCCTATGACCACCTTCCAGCTCCATCATCAGACCCTGGTTATCATTGAAAGACAAACTATTTGTCAAGACGTTTCAAATGAGCCCAAACTCGATGAGGATATGTTGTTTCATTGCAAAGTTCCTATAGCCACCTTCCAGCTCCATCATCAGATCAGCACCATTATTTTACATTATCATAATTTTGCATTGTCACGCGATTTACACATGTCTGCAAAATTTCAGCTCAATCGGTAATCGGGAAGTGGCTCAAAATTGAATTGCAAAATTCCACC
The DNA here is from genome assembly GCA_963921215.1 of Scoparia ambigualis. Lineage (NCBI taxonomy): Eukaryota > Metazoa > Arthropoda > Insecta > Lepidoptera > Crambidae > Scoparia > Scoparia ambigualis. Next base: position 36,197,058 of record OY992501.1, on the reverse strand, counting down.
CGAACAAGTTATAAAGCTGAAGAGTTTGTTTGCTTGAACGCGCTAATCTCAGGAACTACCTACTGGTGCGATTTATAAAATTCATTTTAGTGTTAGATAGCCCATTTATCGTGGAAGGTTTATATCACAGTATAAATCTTTAAGCCTCTTTCGCAATGCCGGGTCACTGGATGGGTGACCAAATTAAAAAAAACATCTCGAGCTCCTTCGTGCTTCAGAAGGCACGTTAAGCCGTTGGTCCTGGTTGTTGTCATAAGATGACAGTCGTTAAAACCCACCAACCCGCATTGGGCCAGCGGGGTGGGTTATGGCACAATATCCCCATGTGAGCTATTGTCCACGTGGGAGGCCTGTGCCCAGTAGTGGGACGTTAATAGGCTGATGATGAAATCTTTAGCTTATATTTATACTGTGGTTATAGGCTATAATTTGTTTAAGTACATATACGAGTACGGGTGGTAACCCGTGCGAAGCAGGGGCGGGTCGCGCTAGTAATATTATAAAGAGGAAAGATTTGTTTGTTTGTTTGAATTGAATAGGCTCCGAAACTACTGGACTGATTTAGAAAATGCTTTGAGCATTAGAAAGCTACATTCGAAAGGAACGGGTACCACGCGGGTAAAACCGCGAGGATCCGCTAGTCTTCTATATACCTAAATAAAAATGAATCAAATGTGTAAGGTGCTACATAAGCAAAAAACTCGAGAAAGACTCGACCGATTTGACTGATTCTTTTATTGTTGTGTTTGTTATAATCAGAACAAGATTTTTACAAAAGAAATTTTTGGAAATTCTAGGAATTTTGGAAAAAAAATGGACGAAGTTCCGGGCGGGCTGCTAGTTTAGCATATGTAAATAATACCGTTGCCAATAAGGCTGGCAGTCTGTTGCTATAGTAATATCGTTTCCCACGGACCATCGACCTACCACAAGAGCGGCAGGATGTGGGGAATAAGTGTAAGTGGTTATCATCTCTGCGGTGTCATCATTGAGCCTCCTATATACCAACATATGCGAGTGTATTCGCCGTTGTGTATCCGCGAATCTGACAGGAAAGCGATTGTTATATTATGTGGGTCGAGTTGGCTCGACTGATAGTTACGTTGCCGTGTTGAGAAGCAGTTTGAAAATTGATCTAAACTCGGGCAGATTGAAAACTACCTTATATACTTTACATTATTAGCTTCAAGTTCGATGAATACATACATACAATATATAATCTCGACTATTATCCCCGAAGGGTTAGTAGGAGACCAGGCAATAGTGCACTTTTCACCAAACAGCGGCTGCACAGGACTCTGCGTAACAGGTGGTGAACCCATCGCCGCTCTATGCTGTTGGATGTATGTGCAGTCTTTATTCTGTTAGTCGCCTTTTACGACAAATAAGGGCAGAGGTTGGTGGTAGTATTCTTTCACCGCTACGCGACACTGTTAAGTTCGATGAAGAATGTTCAAATTCAAATTCAGGGCGAGTTAGCAGTAACAATAGACAAATAGCACGTCAGACTACCCCGAAGCGTTTAAATTCTCTTATCTAAATTGAACTCAAATTCCAATTACTAAAGTCAAGAAACAGATGGAGAATAATGACAGTTTTATTCAGTGCTGCGGTGTGAACTCGCCTTTGTTTTACGCGAAATTCGTGAGTGTACACCTGGCAACTTAGAGCATTAAATCATGCGCTAAGGATGGCAATGTTATCGTCTCTCTTTAACCACGGCAAGTGATCATTTTACCATGCTTTAACCGTTGGTTGTTAATCAGATGAGATCAAGAACTAGGTCAGAAGTTACAATTCGATTGGAACCAGGCTGTGAACAAACGTTATTGTGACGATGACATTGATCATTGTCTGTGGTAGCGGTGGGCGGCGACCATAGACAACACAGTCGCACCTTGTACTCGATGAATTTCGGAGGCAAAGAGTCTTTAGATCGCACACGACCGACTTTTTGTAGGAGCGGTTATTGGACCGATTGTCGGTGTCCTACACTTTATACGACTTTTAATTGCCCATACCCTGTCGAATGTTTCTTTTGGTCTAACAATCGGTATATGTATGTATGATAACTATCAGTCTCCAATATTAGTTTTAATAGTTTAATTTAGTAATTTTAATTTTAAAAAAGTTAACTGATTTTATGTCTATACTTATTGTGTATAAAACAAAAAAAAATTAAGAAAGAAATATGTAATAAATAATGAAAATGGTGTATCTTTACTAACTAAATTTACTAACTGACTAAGATTTTATGTAAGTTAATTGTTTGTAAACCTGTGTTTTTATCGCACTATATTGTTACCGTCTCTGGCTGTTTGTTAATACGATTACCTTAACTAGTAAAATAATGGTTCGTGTTTCGGGTACAGGTTATATTCACTACCTACGACAGAAAATGGACAGTGATATTGTCTGCCGTGTGCGACTGCGAGCCCAAGAGATCGCGGGCGAGGGCGGTGTGTGTGAGCCGCCTAACGGTTTCACAATTGCTATTAGAGCTTTATTATAACGTGACTTCTTTGTGATTAGTATAATTATTATCATTTTGAAAATTTTTGAACATTTGCTTCTTTATAATTTATTTTTTAATTAATTTTAGCGACTAGCATTACAACATTTGCAACCCCTCGTTGAACCAGCGCGGAGGGTTATTTTAAGGGATATAATCAGATACTCTCCCATGTGTTGTTGTTTATGTGGGAAAGCTTGTGCCCAGCAGTGGGTAGGATAATAAATGATAATGATGATGAACATTTCATATTTTCTTATTTATTTATACAGGTTAAATGAATTACGTAATTTGTTAGTGGAATTCAATGTTTATGACCAAAATAAACAAATTGCTTTAATCCAAATATCTAATGTCACAAGATTATTACGTAATTTGTTAGTGGAAATTAATGTATATGGACAAAATAAACACATTTCTAAATCCAATAACTAATGTCACAAGATTCGGGTGTCCATTGCAATATTATCAATGACTCAATACTCAATTAATATTTTGGCAATTTTCACCTGTCTCATTCGTACCTATTAATAGCGCGCTCGTAAAACCACAACAAATCACATTAAAAATAACGGTGACTTAATCAGCCACAAGTAGTCAGAACAGTTTATGGTATCGTCTTCACGCGGACGACTCCCGTTCATGGCAACTGTCCAATCTTTATTTGTGCCCACTTTGTTTCATCTAAACTATTTACATTTATATTAATACTTACATACAACATTGGCGCCAAAAATGTTAGCATAATTGATGAGAAACATAAGAGAATGAACGAGTTTTCAATTTTTAGTATTTTTAAGTTTTCATAGCGATGCGCGATTATGACTAATTTCATTAATCGAATTAACTAATACTACTAATCTCAAAAATCGAATACCAGATTAGTAACATACTAATTTCAATAATCGAATAAGTATTACTAATTAGTAATAAAATCGAACGATTATTGATATTGAAATGAAAAAAAGAAAGCTAAAATGTACTTAAACGCCACAGCATAAGGCTCATAGCGGTTACCAAGAGAGGCCATAATCGAAAAAATGGCGACCAGTGTATTACAGCGAGAGGGGATCAAAATGAGTAAATAGAAAAAGTCAGTTAGGTACTTGCTTTTACACCACCCCAGTCACAGAATAAATAATAGTACCCCAGTATACGCACTGCTCTGTAGGTAAAAAGAATGAATTTTTTGAAAAAGGCGTCGCATGATCTTTATCATTATGATATTTAAGTAGTTCCGTAATAATCTGCGGTTATCCGCCGGTATTCTTATTAAATTAGTTACTTAGGTTATCATTCATTATCAATGAATGACCATTCAGTTGCAAAATTCTGTTTTCGTTAGTAGTTGATTCCTACTACTGACTGATTAGCATCCGATTAGTAGGTAGGTACTAATTAGTAATACATTTTAAAAATCATTCGAATTATTCGAATGAATGTAATAATCGAATGATTCAGTTAGTATCATTCATAATCGCGCATCGCTATTTTCATTCCATGGCCACATATTTGAGATAGTTAGCTGAATTTGCGTAAGAATAATATCCAACGGACAAGCTTCTGCATTATCTTATTATTAAATGCAGTATTTGGGAAGTAGTATTTACATTTGAATATTCTCCTGGCACCCTTAGTTCCAACTCTAAGTGAGTTAGTATAGGAAGTGACGACCAGACCGAAGATGGATGCACATTTCGCACAGAATTCTCGTAAACTAGCAAACTAGCTAGCTGAGGAGCCAGCTATCTCACCACAAACTGTATTACGAGATAGCTAACATTGTCGCTATGGCAACTGATTTAGTTATAATATGGACAGTTACAGGTAGCCTTTGAACATCCTTTGGACCATAACCTCTCAAGTAGGGTAACTTAGCCGGTTTACCGGCCACCCCTGGTTTTCGGTCACTATGTAGTTATATCCATATAATAAGAAATCTTTAGTCCACACATTTTAAAAATTGATGCCTCCTAAAATGTTTAAATGTACGCAACATCTTCCTAAATTAGCAGCATAATAACTCTTTAAAGTGTGCATTAAAATTACCAAAAATACAGTGCGCACTAATTTTTGCAAGATAAGTTATGCAGCGTTTTAGGTTTGGTAAATAAAGATGTTGTCAATGTATCCGGATAATTAGTTGAATTTATTATATTTTTAATCAAATGTCGGATAATTTGATGCGATTTTGCGGAGCTTTTACTTTTCGGTCAGCCGGCCGAAAGGTAATATAATAAAACTCATAAATATAGTTAATCATATTTAATACTAAGTATATAACAATTTATTTAAAAATTTAAGGTAAAATACAAAATATATCTTCAATTGATTTAAAGCTTTAGTTTACGGCCGCTTGTTTACATACAAGTATTTAAGGAAGAACACATATTAATCAGTTAGTATTTGACGGCCGAAAACTGAGTCGTATATATGCTACTTTTCAGCATAGGCAAAACTTATGTGGATGGAAATAAAAAAACGTTGATAAGATTTAATGACACAAACTATGTAAAGTTAACCTGTGAAATCGAGATTCAGCCATATGTTTTAAAAACGGCTGACAACTGGATTAAATATTTAATTTTCGGCCATGTTTAATATAAAAAGAGACCTGTTTCCGTAGAAACGAGAGTTATTAGAAGAACATTTTTATTACGATATATTATTAATATAATAATTAAATATACTTTTTTACACAAAACAGAAAATAGAGCAACACTTAAAAATACATGGACGAAAAGTAACATAGGTACTACTCTGTCAAGAAAGTACCGGGAAAATATCAATAATACACAAAATGTTAGTTATTCATTCAATTTTATCGCCTTCAAAGTATGCTCCTTCAGAAACGATATAGTCTTACGCCAACGAATAATCCAATCATCAAAACATTTATTAAACGCTTTTTCCGGAATTGACTTCAGTTCTCGCCGCGAATTCTTCTTTATGTCTTCTACCGAATGAAAACGGGTGCCACGAAGTTGTAATTTGAGTTTAGAAAAAAGAAAGAAGTTGGCTGGAGCCATATCTCGTGAATAAGGTGGTTGCTTGATGGTATTTGTTGAGTTTTTGGTCAAGAAATCGTTCACAATGATGGCCTTGTGCGAAGGCGCATTATCGTGGTGCGCCAAAAACGCATGAATTTTCTTTCCACAAATTTGGCCTTTTTCGTCGATTTTTTTCTCTTAAACGCCGCATAACGCTCAAATAATATTCTTTATTTACTGTTTGACCTTCCGGCAAGAATTCCGAGTGCACAACACCGCGATAGTCAAAGAAAACAGTCAACATGACTTTGACTTTTGATCAACTTTGGCGTGGTGTTTTCGGTTTCGGTTCAGTCGGAAGGGGCCACTCCGAAGCTTGTTGACGAGTTTGCATGTCAAACTCGTAAATCCACGTCTCGTCACCAGTAACAATGCGTTGCATGAATGTTGGGTCGAAATCTCGGAATTGACTCGTTCTAGCATGTCCTAAGCGACTCTTATGCGATTGAGTTTTTGGAGAAAATTCAGGTTTTTTGGGACTAGCCGAGCGGCAACATGTTTCATACCCAAATGATTATTTACAGTGGTACGAATCGACTAGAAGGACACAAAAAGTTCAGCGGCTATCTCTCTCAAACTTGAATGAGGATTTTCAGTCACCATTTCCTTCACTTTTGCGATGTTAACTTCAGTTGAAGACGTTGATTGCCTACCAGAGCGAAGCAAATCTTCTATCACATCTCGACCACTTTTGAACGCTTTGTACCACTCATAAGCACGTGTTTTTGATAAAGTCGATTCACCGTAACATTTTCAGTGACTCCGAACACGAAATTCCATTTGCGACGCAAAATTTAAGACAAACTCTTTGTTCGATGTTTTTATCCATTATGAAATTTGCAATACACACTAGATATAAACTTACTAAAAACAGCACTGTATTTAATCTAAATAACAGATGCAACTCAAACTCCGCACCAAAATGGATAAAAGTTGTGCCAATCTAACAACAAAAAAAAACAAAAATTGAATTTGGAATCATAAACAAATCATCCGTTCCCGAAACGTTTTTGACAGAATGTAAATACTGCCGAAAACTAAAATAGGTTACCGATAACCGGCAATGACGCTACTTTTCGAGATTTTAAATTTTTTTATAATTAAAACATATTTTTTTCTTAGGCAAAACTTAGAAAAATGAAAATGATTTTAGTTTTATGATTCAAAAAAACCTTTTTACTTTACTTTTGTTTACTCTGTCACGGTACGAAATCGCTCTGAAAACGAAACTTTGCTTATATGGCCGATAACAGGCTAATTTACCCTATCAATGCCTTTAAATATGCGCATCTCTGGTCGCCGGCGCCGCTGCCGGTGTCACGGACCACGGTACAGATGCCAGCTCTTCAAGATACCACATAATGTCAAATTTCTTTAATACATTTGAACTTTATCACAGAGTTATAAGGATCAATATCGATTGGAGAAATTTGTCAGTTTTGGATACTTACCTAAGTTGATCTGCTGGCGTGTGACACATTCACCTAGACGGTTGGATGCAACCTAACCGTTCAATATTTACTAGGAGTTCAAACAATATAGTATAGGTATATTAAAACCGAGACTATACTAACACATTTGAATTTGAATTGAACTACTTACAATGACATTATCAATAAAAAACCTTATAAAACCAACTGTAAAAAGCGTTATCCATAACGACTAATAGTACATTGTTAGCAAAGACTAAGGTTGTTAGTTACCCTAGGGGTGAAAGTAGCTTAGGGCGCCAATAGTTCGAGGGAGTAAATAAGTCTTTCACCCGAGGTAAACACTGCTTTTTATTACGAATATAAGGAAAAAACAAAAATATGAATGTCTTTAGTCCGTTAGTCGCCTTTTACGACACCCAAGGGATAAGAGGAGTTGGTAGTATTATTTTGATGAGTCCATCCCCGCTCTATGCTGTTGGATGTATGTGCAGTCTTTAGTCCGTTAGTCGCCTTTTACGACACTCAAGGAAATAATGGGGTTGGTAGTATTATTTTGATGAGCCCATCGCCGCTCTATGCTGTTGGATGTATATGCAGTCTTTACTCCGTTAGTCGTCTTTTACGACACCCAAGGGAAGATATGATGGATGTTAGTATTATTAACAGACTTCAAAAAAAAAAAAGAGGTTCTCAATTCGACTGAATGTTTTTTTTAATAATAAGTCACAAGTGACTCACAACTACACTTGACAGTGCCTGTCAGAAAAACGATTCTCCCTAGGGCGGAAAAGTACCTACTACTACACTTTCCACCCGCACCTCAGGCAACTTCAGACCTACTTTCCGTGTTTGAGAAAAAACAATTTATACATCAATAGACATTTTACATGCCTCCTAATGTAATAAATAGGTGGGTGTCTTAATTTTTCACAAAATATTTTTTTTTAAACGCGAACATGGTGGTGATTTTACATGTAGACCTGTTTCTCTCCTTCAGAAAGTTCCTCTTCGTTTATATCCAGTTATCCATTTACATAGGTAAATACTTATATTACATTTGAAAGTCTTATTTGTTTTACCTATTACTATCGTACTTAGGGTGGATTCGACCAAACTGGAATAAGGTCTTATAGCTAGATTAAACGCCGAATTTGTATAGACTAATCTTGGACTAAGTCTTATTCCAGTTTAGTCGAATCCACCCTTAGTGGTTCTACTGTTCTAAATTAACCGAACTTGTCTTTAGCATTATGTGGTGTGGTTGGGCTTCATGTAAAAACTACTTTCAAAATAGGACAATTATATTGCCTAGGGAGTAACCGTATTTTAACACGCTAATTAACAGAGTCAGCAATTTTGTGCACATAATATACCTTCGATCATAATGATCGCAAAAAAGACAATGTCCATTTTGGACCTGTTTGTTTTTGAGAATGTATAAATATAAATCGTACCTATTGACTAAAATAGCTCAAAATTCACAAAATCTAACCATGCTATCTTATCAAAGTCAACACTCACAGACAACATTTAGGAGTTAGGCACCAGATTTATGATTTTATTGTGACTTATTGGTACACCTAATGTTTCGATCATTGACGCTTAACAAACAATGAAACTAAATGACGCGTTCGTGTCTCTTGTTTCAGGAAGCTGACGAATGGGCGCGGCGACATAGCGGGCCCATGGTCAACCCGTCCTTCGAGCCGGACGACTTCTTACCGCAAAGGTCAGAACCAGAATCAGACTTTTACTAGGACTTCATGATGATGATGATGATGATGATGATGATACGAGCAGCACAAGACGGGTCGTGGTGGAGTTTTTTGGGGAAGGCCTTTGGCTAGCAGTGGACGTCCTCTGGCTCTGATGAGGAGTCATTGGATTTAAAATGTACCCTTTAGCCGCCGCCCCTGTGCCTTAGTGTTTTAAGACACAGAGGTCCCGGGTTCGATTCCCAGCCGGGGATTTGTGTTCAGTTTGGTTATTGGTGCGGCTAGTTAAGTCCGCTTGGCTTGCTACTACCTTATCTTATCTAAATATGTCGCCATAACATCAATGTCTGTAGATACCATTGTTGTGTTCCGGCAGAGATAAGAAAGCCTGGCTTCCGGGTGTAGTGCGCTTCCATCATCGGTCTTAATAGCACTTAACGTCAGGTGAGATGAAGGCCAAGTGCTTGTCCGTAAATGTTTTTTTTATATCATATACTGTCGTCCGTACGTCAAATGTAACAGTGGAGATGCTAACACTGTCTCTGTCTATTATCTATTCTGTACATCTGAACTATCATTGTGTACAAGATAAGGACGACCTAAAAGTGAAACTGCTACACTTGATGTGAGGGCGACTGTACGCTGGCGCTGTACGTGCGTTCTTCGCTTCTTCAGCTACAAATACTTACTTACATGTAAATTATTTTGTGAAATTCCAACAAACCCGCAACGGGGCAACGTAGTGGGTTTGGCGGGATCTCCCCACGTGGACTTTTAGCGCAACAGCTGTGGGTGATAATAATGATGAAGTGGCGTTAAAATCTTTTTGTTCACCCTGTCTAAGTTTAACGCAAGCCAAAGCGAGATCTTGTATGGCCGGCTTTAGAAGCAGCTTATCATTTGATCACCATTGTGACACAACTCACACATACTGTACTTAGTTGGTAGGTATGTTATGGTACTATAGTGTTATATAAAAAACAACATTAACCGAGTTACCAGTTGATCAGTATCCATAGCACGATTTTCCGTTATATATTTGTATAACAGCGCTAGGACGCATGTAGGCAAATAAAGGACCTACTTTTGTAACTGTGTATTGTCATTAAAGTACCGCTTCTCTTAGAAAAAAAATTAGCAGCTCACGTGAAGTTTACGCATTTCGGATTCCCATGCAAACTTCTAAGTTCTCCAATGAGCCAATTTAATAAAGTAAAATAGAGGAACCTAAAAGATTGTTATTAATATTTAAAACAGCTTGATTTAGCTGAGTTATTGCGATTTAAAACTAAAGTTTTAAATTTTAATTTTGGAAGTTCCAATAATTCATTTTCCAATGCTCATAATGTGTCAGAATTAAAATGAATAAACAAAGGTTATAATAGCTAATCTCAGAATAATAACTAATGCATAGAAGGAGTCCAAATGAGACTCGTATATAGTTGTCCTATTTTTCAAATGGGCCATAAATATTGAAAGGAAAGAGACAAAATAAGTTGCTAAAAACGAAATGGGGTAAAGAGAAAAAAAAAATGGGCCAACCGAATTCAAAAGCGATCTACAAAATGTAATTCGAAGGGTCATATTTGACTTTATATACCTCAATGGACATTGGCAAGGGCCAACGCGCCCGTGAAATTTACCTAAGTTATATTTTTGCGTGTGCATGTCACATAATATCGCATTGTTTGACAACAAACGGAGTGCCACTCAAATGTCATAGCACTCCTTCTATGCTTTAGTTAATATTCTATGCAGCTAATACTAAAATTAAAAATATTTACATCTTACAAAGAAAAGTAATAATAAATAAAAATAAGAACTATAAATAATAGAATTGCCCCAGATCATCCCCATCAGCAGGCAGAGTACTCTGAATATAAGCCATTGCCGCGCTGTAAGGGTTAGGCGTTGGCCCAGATAGCTGCTGGCTCTGGGCTCTGGGCTTTCACCAGCTTTTTAGTAATATATCTAAAAATCTGGTAGGCACCCAAACCCCACGGTCCTAACGTCTCTACCCCAAACGGCTCAAATATGAGATCTCCAGTCAGATTCTCATACTTGCGCCGTTTGAGGTTCTCCACGTTATTTGCAGCTGATGCATGTACTTCTCCAATCCAACAAATATAAGTTCCCATTAATTTTTTTTCTTACACAAATATTTAATTGCTAATAATAATAGCTTTGCGGTTGTATTGCCCTACTTTTTTATTACTTTACAGCGGTTTTGCTTGGCTTTCATCTTTCCAGGTGGTTCTTACTTCTCTAGGACGGAATTCAATAATATTCTTAACATTAGTGTGGCAACGGATTTATATAGAATGGTGGTAGCTAACCAGGCAGACTTATCTCTACCATAACACATGTACTGATGGAAATTGTACCTGGGACCTTTAGCTTAGGAAAATATTTAATGATAATTTGATTTTAACTGAATTTAATATGCCAATTTCCCTAGTGGAATTTATATTGCAATTAAATTTATTTGTGTAGGTACTAACCTAAGGGGGTTAGACGGAATAATTGGCTGGTTTCTATTAGCTGTTATTCAAAATATTTTAAATATTTCTCACTGAAATTTTCAATATACTGGATGACTGTTTCCAAAACACGGTTGGAAACATTTTGCTCGATAGAAAAATATCCAAAACACGATTGGAAACATTTTGCTCGATAGAAAAAAATCCTGAAATTACCTCTTAAATTTCATATAAATGCACTACATTACGTCTGTGTTTTACAATAATAATTCCTGTAAAATCATAAACACATAGGTATTTATTTACCTTTTCAATTTCTTGGCTGTTTTGGATTTCAAAAAAACTAAACATTTTTATTAACTTTTTGATAAAAAATATATGTCGTTAGTTAGGTCATAAAATACACAATAAGAATTTTAATGTAAAATATATAAGTATATGGTACTCTATATAAATTTAATAAAGACAATTAGAAATAGCTGTTGGAGTACTTGGAGCATTTCAGTTCAGAGCCAAGCTGTTTTGTCTTCTTTGTAATCTGACATTTTATAATAAGGTTTTTTATGAAGCTTTTCTTTGATTTTGATTTTAAATTTATCAAGATCTAACTTGATCTACCGGGAACTTCGTCTACAGTCCCCAAATTGACCTATAAAGGCTCTCACTACATGCACCTCTCTTAAAGTCATAGCACAGCCATGGGTTAGTGAGTTTACAAGCGGTTTCCTCGTGACGTCATAGTCATTATTTTAATAACCTATTGTACCGGCCGTCGGCGGTCGTCGAATCCTTTTCCGAATAATAAATAGGTGTGAATACCGTCCCACCGCTATTCACGAGCGGAAATAAAAAAAACCAATAGCGTTGATTGATGGTGAATCCACATTCATTATGCTTAGTCTAATTACATGTAAACGTTATAATTTTTAATTATTGTCAATCTTGTACATTTTTAAAATACTTAATGTCATAATCGTATAAGTTCTATTTTTCTAATGACCTTTCGACCCCTTTGCTGGATCTGCCGTCAAAGGGTTGCTTTAACATCTGTAGAACGTCGGTTTGACCAGTATGCTCAAACCGACGACGACCGAAATTTTAATTTAAGTTAAGTCATTAAGGGTGGATTCGACCAAACTGGAATAAGACTTACTCCGAGATTAGTCTATACCAATTCGGCGTTTAATCTAGGTATAAGACCTTATTCCAGTTTCGTCGAATCCACCCTAAGTTTTGTATCTGCGATTAAAATGAAAAGTAAACTAGTTTGACCTAGCAACTAGAAAAACCCTAGTAACATCTTTAGCATATAAGGGAACAGTCTTACATCTCGCACCACGACGACGCCATCGCGAAAGTCCCTAAGGCAGGTGCTGAAAATTGCTCTCAGTGTTCCTACACTGGAGTGCCGTAACCGCTGTCACCTGTCACGCTGAGCACATGTGCAGTCGCAATTTGGTGAAAAGTGGACTATGGTATAGGACTGCTTTTGCGGTCTTCATTGCCTAGTCCCTGACTAACCCTTAGGGGATAATAGTCGCGGTTATGTATATATGTATGAGTGCCATTACGACTTGTGAGTGGTAAAGCCACGCTGTATTACTCTGTGGTTGCAGCACGAATTGGGCCGGCTACCTGTCACGAACTATCGGCGTGAAACAATGGCACTCGTTGCCGTGGACCCATCCCCCCACACCCAAGGGCGGGGGGGGGGGGGGGGGGGGCCCTCCTCACAATCCCTACTCTTTCCTTTAGGATCTTTGAAGATCCTACTTTTCAAGGCCGGCAATACATCTGCGACTCCTCTGGTTTTAGGGATGTCAATAGCCAGCGGTGATTACTCTCCATCAGGTGACCAGCCTGCTATGCGATTCTCTAAGCGACACATAGACATGGCTGTGATCTGCTGTCTCTTTCCAATTCGATGAATATGAAAGAGACAGAGTCAATTCGCAGCGCTGCGGCAGCCGCTGCTACCAAGGCTTTAACTTAGAGAATCGTACTGCTGCTCGTTTGCCTCATTTTAACATGAAAAAAGGAGCTAAGCAATCCAATATCTGGCCGCTTCAAAACAGAAGACCAGAACCCAACGAACCCAGGGCTATGAGGAACGCTGGTTACCCTTCCAATTCGTGCGAGCAGCAGGTGGTAACTCCCCTTCGCCGCAAAGGGCTTTGGACTTAGCCAGAAGATAAGGCTTGGCTACCCCCACCCGGTTGACTCAAAATGTTAGTTCCTTTATCCGCAACAGCAGCTTAGTAAAAAAACAAGGTCTGTAGAGTCCACCCCGTAGCGAATGCGATAGCTTCCGTTTATCGTTAAGATCTAATCAAAAGCGATTACCTTTCTCTTTCCTGTACCCCAAACGTGCAGTAGGTACCAACATTAATGTATACTATAATAATATTAAATCAATGTTATGAATTATTATACTATTAATAAATATTGATTATAAAGAAAATGACCCAGTTTTTCTTAACAAATATATTTATACAAATATTTTATTACCTTTTGTACCTCAATGTGCGAGTTACAGAGAAATGCCATTTCACGTAGTATTCAGGAAATATTTTATACAATAGATACCCATTGCACTAATTAATTGTTCCTATTAAAATTGTCGATAGGTATTTAATTGGGTATTTTCAACTTTTGTTTTATGTATGTTACTAGGTCAGTCCACATTCATTATTATTTTATTATAGAGTATTCCATTTCAAGCTTTTCTTATAAAATAATTGTTGTACTACCAGTATCGGTGCATGTCTGTCTACTTACTTTGGCGAGCCCTATCCTTAGGGAAAGTAGAAAAAGTTCATCAGGAACATTATTAACATTTGTCTTTCTGTCCGTTGTGCCGAGGTGTACCAGACTGCCACTGTTTTTAAAATAATACATTTCCAATTCTATATTGAATAATATGTGACTCCTACATCTTTGTCAATTAACTAATATTTACTTATGTAGAGATACATTCAATATTTTTAAGTAATAGAACGTTTACGATGATGAATGTACTTATATAATTATGACAGTAATTGGCGTACTTACACACATCATTAACAGATTCCTCATTTCGTCGGCAAATAAATATTTGAGTACCTACGTAATCAATAAAAATTAGGAAAGGTGTTACAATTTCCATTAAACGTCTTAGTAACGGTAGACGTCGGGTTTATATAAGTTTCCTTTAACAAAAGCAGCTTAGACAAAGCTAGCAGAAACAAGAGAAACAAGTAGGTACACATAAAAATGGGGGTCTTCACAACCTAAAACAATAAAAACAAAAACTTTTACGAAGTGCTTCAGTGATTGCAAAACCTTGTTTTGATACATGTTAGGTAACTTACCATCGACCAAAAAAGTCGTGTAGCTCTTCATATCGACCAAGAATGTCTTGTAGCTCCTTCTTAGTGACAATTCCTTGCACGTCACTAAAGCCATAAGGTCTATTTCAGCATGCAACAGTCCACTGACAGCCCTTATCAACCCTATTGATTGACAGAGCTTTGTCAGACTTGAAGACAAGTTTCTTGGCCAGCTAAACGACAACATGTAGACCTAATCTCTTGACAGTGCCGAATTAATATAATGAAAGAGAAAAAATATTATATTTCTTTTTATCTAATTAACTTCTCAATTCTCAAATCTTCAGATACTTCAGAAATAATTAACTGTGTTGCTTATACGTGAAAATAAAAGAGCCTTCAATCGTGTACTCTGCGTTGCCCACGTCGAACACTCGTTATTCACCATGGAAACTGCGTATTAGAAAAACAACCTGTATTCGCGTAAAAATGTAGCGCGAGCCTCTGTGCCATTTCGGCCAATATCGGGTTTTGCAATGAAAACAGTGTTTCACATATTACAAAAGCATAAAGCTTAGCTGATTCAATCACGTTTGGTAGTTCTCTAATATTGGAGAGTATGCCTCGAAGGGGAGGCGCGACCGGGCTCGGGAGTCGGTAAGGCTTTTGCCGGGCACCTGCGCACCGCGCTGCCCTACTGGCCGCCCCTGCACTGTGCCCCCTGATTCTGCCCGAACTAGTGATATCGCATTTAATTGCTTGCAATACGGATCGGAAACGGACGTGGCGCAAATATGCAGGAGCTAAATATCGTAATCGAGATTTTGCCCACCTCCACCAAAGACTCTGATTCTGACGGTGAAATCACCGTAGCAAGGTATGAGATTTAAAAAACTTTAAAACCTGTTTTTAAGAAAATATTTTAATTTTTTTTTGTGTAAACTTTTGACTGAAGCGGACGTTGCCCTGCGAGATTAATTTTCCTTGTATGTGTTCTCTATTAAGTTTTGTTACGCCGAGCAGCTTACGCGAATGCAAATTAAGTTACCTAATATATAATAAGAACTGCAGACGACACGTGAATTGTTGTCCAACTTAGTGGATAATTTTCATTATGTAATGACAAATACTTGAATCTCGATATCTCGATATTTTTTTTCGGACTTTCTTCGATTCATATTATTTTGTGGTGGTTCCAGACTTACAGTATTTGTGTTTGGTAATGCGAGTGTGTAACTGTGTAGTAAGATGTTTCTTCTTATTTGTAGTTTGTCGCCCGTGAAAGATGACAAGCTGAAGCCGGGAGAGGACAAGGGCATCTACATGGTGAACATGAAGGAGAAGGATGCCCAGGAGGAGGAATACGAGCCCTACGATAACCGGGTGGTGGAGCATCCAACGACGTAAGTTGTAACGGTACAGAATGAATGGTATCCGTCCGTTAGTAAGGAATGCATGGGAGTAGCACTAAAATAAATATTAATGCGTAGCACCATTAATAATAAGCATGAAAAGGGAATAATAAACTAGTTCAGAATAATGGTCAATGGTCTAGCGCTTTATCTTTAGTTTGAATTTCGCGGGGACTGCTCTGCGCGTCCCTTGCGACATAGGCGGCGTCTAGCGGAAGTTATTTACGTAAGCTTCGCATAAGGTTGCTAGTTTGACTTCTTTATTTTGAATTTCGCGGGGACTGCTCTGCGCGTCCCTTGCGACATAGGCGGCGTCTAGCGGAAGTCATTTATTTGGGCTTCGCGTAAGGTTGCTAGGTTGACTAGGACTTTATTTTTATTTTGAATTTAGCGGGGCTTTGGGGGTCGGCAAAGTGGTAGACATACGGGCGGGCGCCACCTATGGTCGGAATACGGAACTTTTTATAATTTCACAAAATACAGGATTATTGGCTTAAGTGGATGATTATTGAGAGGGAATTGTTAATAGAAGGCTACATTTAGATATTCAAAGATGTAATATTGGCTATCTGACGAGATTTGGTTAGATTATGGAAAAAATTTAGAATTGCGCGGCGAAAGCGGCAATGAGCGAGCGAGAGGTTGAGAAAAAGACAGAAAGAGAGGTCGGATGATAGCTCCACGTGGCGCGACGCGAAGGCGGGGGGCATCGGGGAAACGGCTAGCGATTGGTGGAAGGGAAGAAAAGCGGACTCGCGCGGGGAAATCTTAGGCGCGCGTGGCGGGAAAGTTAAGATGCTTGGGAAAATTAGCGGACATTCAGTTTTGGGACGTCAACGGAGCGGTCCAACTTAAGAGTGCGGTACGACTCATACGGGAAAAATAGCGTCCGAGCTTGATAGTGCGCTAAGTGATATTCGAGCTGCGATATTAATTAAGATTTGTGAAATTGAAAGTTATTAATAAAGTAAACTATTGCGATCGCAACTCGAATCCGTTAACAGAATGAAGTATTCTGGGGTACATCGGCGGAAACGAGTCACGGTGACAACAAAACCCTATGTACCTTTCAACAGACTTCGGTCTGGATGATCTTTGATTGTATTTAATAAGATCGGCGTTTTACACTATTACGCTAAACAATACACTATCTTCGACGGAGTAATGGGGGAGAGACAGTTGTCTCCCTAGTGAAAGTTGAAGATAGGTCAGACACCATTTAGCTGGAGGTAGACCCGTATGACCCAGTCCAATCTCGAGTCTATCTCCATACATACAGTGTAGTGATAGGAAAATAACACTGAGTATACTGGCTCGACTGATAGAACATTTAGGAGTTAGTTGCTTTCAGGGGCAATGCGACTCTCACCACACACCACGAATTTAAATTAAAGGAGGCTTGGCCTAGTTTGCAAGGTACACAAGAGGGACTGTTAGTTCGACAAAATATAGGCATTTTCAAGTGAGGAAAGTTGTAGGAATCTATAGGTAGGCGGATATATATATATGGTTAGTTATTAATTCAGACTAATAAGGCAGGGATAATTAAGTTAAGGCGCTAAATAAAATTATGATGAAGTGATGTGGGTCCTAGCTAGGTAAGTAATCTGTTACCGCAGGCCGGTAAAATTCTAATTGTTTTCCTAAAGTTGTTACCAATTAATTATTCATTTTAAATAATTAACAGAAGTATGATAATATCGTACCATCATTACTTTGGAGTACCTAAAAGTCTAGACTGGTTTTCTATTACAAGAAAAATACTAAAAAGTTATAGCAAATAAGCTTAGTCGTACTGTGATGTTTGATTTCTAACACTGATATGACCAAACAGGCATTTGTTAGCTTTCCCTGGGATGCAATACGATCTCACATGGCTATACTCTTCAAAGTATGGAAAATTTTACATCCGATACCTTAGCAAAAATAAGCTGATACAAACTGAACAACTAAAACCAGTTTAGAACCTAGGATAAGTCGTTGAAAGAAGACATTGCAAGCTATGAGCTTCTAATAATCTGAAACATAGAAATAATTGATTGATAACAACCAGCTAATTAGCCTGACAATGGTCTACTAATACCATTCGAATAGACCTCTTAAGATATGTAAGTACTTACTTCTAATAATATGAAACATAGAAATATTTGATGGGAACAATCTAATCAATCAGACTAATACCTAGTACAGTCTAATTTATACTTATTAAAGTGAGTAAAAGATAACTTCTAAATGTAATTTATTTAATGATTAACAGTGATAATTAACTACCTAATTTACTACCTACTAAAGGTATACTAACTATGATTTAGTAGTCTATCAAATTAACCACTCAGTCTGAGAGACAGAGGGTGGAAGTTAATGAAAAAATAATTAACTACATTCACTCCCTAAAAGTCAGGGATGTTGAATGAATTAAACATCTTTCAATAAACTTGAGATGTAATTACACTTTATAAGATCTGTATAATGAACACTAAGAGTAACCCAAAGTAATTTACTTCAAATGATAGTATTCTATTTCAGTTCACTTCCTAAAGTCAAGGATATTGAATGAATTAAACATCCTTTAATAAACTTAAGATGTGATAATCTGCCAATGCAGCCAATCCAATGTAGTTATATTGGAACTTTATAAGACCTGTATAATAAATACTAGGAGTAAATAAAAGTAATTTTACCTGTATTAATAGCATTCTACTTTAGCCACCGCCTGAAGTGGCGTTTGATTAAATTATCTACCCTTTACGGAACTGAATATAAGTTATTGCATTGAATAATTAAGTTCTTAATGTGAAAAGGATATTTGGATGATAGCAAGCCTTGAGATAAACTCTATTGATTTATGTGGAATAATAAGAATTTAAATTGCTAACACATAGTTCATAATGTAAAATGAAATTAGATTTTGAGAGGAGATGTAAATTCTCAGTTTGAAAGAATTAAAGCTACAAGCTAATAATTAATGTTAAAGCCAAAGTGGACGGGGCCATAATTAAACAATGAGATGTAATGGCACGCTATGGAGCGGCGGTTGGAGCTCATAAACTTCCACAAGACTCTTATATTTCCACAAGACTTTTAAACTTCCACAAGACTCTTATATTTCCACAAGACTTTTATATTTCCACAAGACTCTTATATTTCCACAAGACTTTTATACTTCCACAAGACTTTTATAATCCCACTAAACCTTTATATAAATTGCACCAGGCTTCTTATGTATCATGCTACTGATAATAAATAATAATACCTACAAGCTAAGCTATCATCTGATTACCTTTGAGTGGTTACAAATCTTCCCCGCAGCTGCAGTGAAGGATTTAGGTCACAGTTCAGACGGAGTCATTGCTAGGCTACACATATTTATGTTAGGATTTATAGACTGGTAGGTAATTAGGTCAGGAGAAAATAATTTAACACAGGGATAAGCCAATTACTAAACTTTCACGAAAGAACTTGAGTTACTTAAATGCGGTTAACAACGGAGGGTTCACTAGACGATCTGGCCAAAATAGTAGTTATTATAATATTACATTGCTTGACTGAAATTCACTGCAAATAGAATTAAGCTATGCTAAGGTTTCATCATCATACAAACAATACGCACTAAACAAAAACTCCAGACACAACCATTAGATTGTAGATAAATTAGGTTAATTAGTTTTAAGAATTAGATAATAAGTTAAGTTAAGGTAAAGCGGCGATGATGTGTGTATGTATTATAAGCTAGCTAGGCATATAGGTGTGAAAGGCATTAGATTTAGGTTTAGATTAGGTATAGAGAATTTATAGATAGGTGTAGCAATTTTAGAAAGAGGGGGGGAGGTTACAAATTGGTGCCGTGACCAGGATCAGAAAGTTAAGTTATAAATTATCATTATTATAGTTGTATTGGATTTCAGTCAAGCGGTAATACTTTAATTTAGAAGTGGGATTTTTTTTTCCCACAAATTGTTGTCGTGTTGCGATGCGTGAGTTTAGAATTGGCTTAATAGGGAATAATTCAATGAAGATTAATTAATTCAGAGATAGTGGGTGAATTATAATTTGACACTTTTCACAATAAACGTTGTTATCTTC
Source organism: Scoparia ambigualis (assembly GCA_963921215.1). Lineage (NCBI taxonomy): Eukaryota > Metazoa > Arthropoda > Insecta > Lepidoptera > Crambidae > Scoparia > Scoparia ambigualis. The sequence goes on along the minus strand of OY992501.1, from coordinate 36,177,065 downwards.
TAAAGTTGATTCATACACTTTGTATTACGGGCTCTTGATAGTGGGTGAATTATAATTTGACACTTTTCACAATAAACGTTGTTATCTTCTAAAGTTGATTCATACACTTTGTATTACGGGCTCTTGATAGTGGGTGAATTATAATTTGACACTTTTCACAATAAACGTTGTTATCTTCTAAAGTTGATTCATACACTTTGTATTACGGGTTCGACCAATATTGTAGACAGTCGCAATGAGAGCTGGAGCTAAATTTTGTTGTACGAAATCTGTAACAAAAAGATTCTCAGGTTAGGTT